>JADLZN010010841.1:0-199185 GCA_018155175.1 Sinocyclocheilus anophthalmus | reverse complement strand
CACAGTGTATGTTTTTGCTAAATCGCTTGCAAGATTGTTGTTAGGTCATACCACGTAATATTAGAATAGGTACCCCTTAGTTTCAAAATACTTACAGTAGAAATAATTTTCTATTCCCCAAATGTTGCATATTATTCCCCTATACCTACACGGAGGTACTGAATAGGTACAATGTAATTACAAAAAAGTTACGCTGTAACTTCTGTTTACTTACGCAGTTCTTGCAGGTTGTAATCTAAAGCGTTACCGAAGAATTATCGAGAATTTGAACAAAAATACAAACTGCACTCGTATGCATTTAATCTAGGGCTGTTGATTAAACATGTTTATTTCATGTGATTAATTATGGAAATGATAACCAGACAGTGATGCAGTGTCTGATGATCATGATGCAGGACAACTGACTGTGTGATGGAGTCGATTAGAGTGCAGTAATATGAGCCTGAAATTCAAGATATGACAGCAAAAAATCCCCCTCTTATATTTATATCATATGATATAGTTTGGCAATATCACATTAGCAGGAGTGCTGTTTCTCCCTACATCTGCATGACTGCTAATGTGATTATATTGATTATATACAACAGTTCAATAAACAAGATGTACATTTTAGACACAATATTGTCAATATTTTGCTCAATTTCACAAACTAAAATAGTTCCAAGTAACAGCAGAAATGGTGAGTGTTTCTGAATCAAAACCACACCGTGGTGATTTATTACTGGATGAATCTACATTTTTTAATAAATCAAGTGAGCAAATTATTGAGTGACTCACTCATTAAGACAGTGACTTTCTGGCGTTTTAGCAGAGGCGGACAAAGTACACAACTCCATTACAAGTAAAAGTTGTAAAGACAGATTTTTACACAAAAGCCGGATGGTAGTGATCTCACACAGCTCTAACAATGTGTGCACATCTATGTGTAGCCATTCAATCACAATTGAACAGAGTGGACAGTGAAATCCTAAAGACAGACTGATAAGGAAGAAAATAAAAAAAATCAAACCTGCTTTAAAACACAGCAACACAACTGTAGCTGTACAACTTTACAACAGCAACACTGCTTTAACAAAAAATGCAAAACAGCAAGACTTATTAGACATCAAAACATTTTAAAAATGCCGTCTAATCGCTCTCGTGGTACTTTGTGTCACCACACAGAAAACAGTCGTGCAGGTCGCTTCAAGTTCCAACACCTTTTGTGTTTAATTAGGGACGCACAAACGTTTTCTGGGCTTATAGGTAACATGTTTTTCTACATAAAAATATGATTGTTTTTTGTAAATTTTAGAAAATAATAATTTCGTTGATTTGAACAATTTTCAATAAAAGGGTGCTGAATTCATTGTTTCCAACATGTTTTCTCCCAACTCAGAAACTCAAGACTTTTGCTGCCTTCACATGTTATAGAAGTTGCAATTACGAGTTTGTTGCTTTCAAGTGCTTTGTTGTTGGAAAGAACAGGAATCATGGTGGACGGACTTTTCATGAGTTCATTCATGCTTATTTCTTGGGAAAATCGTATTAAAGCCAAAAGATATTTAGTCAATATCCAACAGGTTTTGAATAAAATGCAGCATCCCATTCATTGGTAACCATATAAACATCTTGATATTCAGCTTGCTGACGATTCTGAAAATTCAGTCAAATAAATGCCATTTTTGCTGTGTTCAATACATACAATATGCATCAAATGGTATTTATATACTTAAATATACATTACTGTAACAGAAAGCGAAAGCAATGTAGATGTTGTGGGAAATATTAATAAAACTTTACACCGCTACATCTATATTTCTTCTCTCTGGCAAGTTTCAAGTTTATGGCCCACTCAACCCAGAGACACGGGTATGAAAATTATCTCTGAGTTTCCCAGTTGTTAATATGACTTGAGAGGCCGTTCATATCCAATTTCTGATTTGGAAACCCATATTTAGGATAATTCTGATAGCACATGAAGGCAGCACTAAAGAAAGTGTTTCCCACTCTGGTTTGGCTTTCATGTGCATTCAACTGGTTAAATACATCTTGCCGACCATGTCGTGAGCGCACATAAGCCCCAATGAGCTCGCATTGAACTTTGGTTTAACCAGTGGTGTAAGTTGGATAGGACTTCCTGTTTGTCCAACCAATGGAAGACAAGTAGCGTCTGCGGAAAAAAAAAGAAGAAGCATGTTTAGAAAAACTCTCTGGAAACTGTCATTATTCTTGCAATTACATTAGATGCAGCTAATGGCACAGAAATTACACAGTGCACTGGAAAAGTGTGTGGGATTATATGTGTGTGTGTGTGTCTAAAAATGCATTTATCACTTACCTCTTCAACCTCAGCATACGCTGATAATTGCTTTCTGACATCCATTAATGTCAGTATGCCTTTGATGAGAGCTTGAGAGGGAAGTTCTCCACTTCTCCATTAAAGTAAACAGAATTTCGATTTTCATGTGCGGGAGTGCTATGCCTGATCATAGAAAACTGCCTTCTGACAATATAAATTACATTTCAAGCTTCATATCTGATATTTTTAAATAGCGTGCGCTGTAAATCAGCATCTTTCACACTTTCTTTCTCGGGCCATGCAAACATCTCTCCTGACCTTCAATGAACCAAATGCCTCTCAGCTACATAAAATTGGTAAAAGAGTGACACTGCAGTAGACACTGTGACTTATTCACTGAGACTCTTTTGAAATAAATCCTTTCAACAAATTCCCGAGGACATCATGAACGAGTGATAAGTTACATCTGCTTTAAAGGCCAATATAAAGCAGAGGAGAATGGCTGGCGAACTGAAGCCGACAGTAAAAGCATAGCGCTCATTTCCATTCTTATGCGAGCTTTTACCCTGTTCAACCAGATGGAATAACAGCACGGATTGGAGGGTCATTACTCACAATGGAGTTCTATTAGGGCGCATCAGGGTCCACGGCTGAGCCGCAGCCGGCTGGTGTGAATAACACTTAACAGAGCCCGTATTTCCAGCGGGGGGAGAGAGGAAAAATACCTGCGAGGTACTCTTTTGTAATCCGACGCAATTATCTAAGACTTCACATACATTAGAGTCGGAAAATAGTGCGGGTTAGAAGTAGGGGAGGTTATTGCGTATTTATAACACTGCGGCTGCTTGACAGGCCGGGTCTGCAATTCAATCACGGCTTAACGCCATAATGAGGATAGGTGTCGGAGCAGCAGGGCTTTTAGGGAAAGTGACTGTGTTTTTCTTTTCTTTTTTCCTCTAGTGATTTTGTGTTTAACCTGGAATAGCTACAGGTTAGGGTTGTGAATACCCATGAGTGTCGCTGTAATGGACAATAACGTGTTAAAAGCACATGAGATGTATTACATTAGCACTTTACACGGCTCGGTTTGTATGTGGACTGCCCTCAGGATACACGTCAAAACAAGACAATATATAGACTATAGATGAGAGCAAAATATATATATAACATTATCAAAAAATAGCACTGGTTTGCTTAGGTGTGACAGATCTGCTGGAGAGCGACTGGAACTGTGAGACAACAGCTAATTGTTCTCCAAAGAGAGTTGCTGAGTAACTTGGGGTACGTTTACATGACAACAACGTACTAAAAATGGAAAAGCTTTTCATTTGCGTTTTTGAAACGTTTCACGTACAGATGACAATGTTGTCAAAACAATCCCTGTTCACAAGAATTCATGAAAACTAAAAACGCTTTTATTATGTATGCCAGGCGTAGGTTGGCGATGTCATTTTGTAAGAACACTATTTTATCTTTATTAATTCCATGCCACAAGAACATGAGGAAAGAAACACTACGTGAACTACGTCACCGTTTTCACAAATTGAGGCTTTTTTAGTTTATACTGAGACGATAATGGTATTGTTTTCAAAAGTTAGCATTTTCAGGCCCACAAAACGCTGCTGTCGTGTTAATTAATGGCTGAAGCGTTTCCATTTTTAGACTGTGCTCTGTAAACAACCCCTTTGGTTTCAGACAAATTTTGGCCAGTTAGCCAACAGTTGGAAAATGTTTATTTTTCTTGCATTTTCCACTGCCCACTCAATTGTGAGAGAAACCCACTCTGAGCGAGAGCAAGACAAAAACAGACCTATTTATTCGTATTCGAGTATCACATTAGTTTAGCAACATGTGCTAACTTCATAAATATCATCTATGTACAATAGCTGAGTTTTTTGCCTATGTAGAGTGTTCCAAATCAGTCATGTATCGCGAGCATCACAAGCTATCATGTAGCGATTATTTTCACCAACACTTATTCTTTGGTTGCGCATCACTACATTATTCATAAAGAACTTAACCTGGACGACAGCATTGCACTATTGTCATTAATTATCAAAAGAGACACTGTTATCGGTTTCAATGTAGTCACATACTAACTATTCATACAGTTTTACATGTTCCTGAAAGTTCCGCCATCACAGTGCAGTAATTCCAAAAACACATCTTATAATAAGCTTATAATAAAATAATAAGCCTAATTAGAGAAAGCAAAGATCCATTATCAAAAGCACACAGATAAAAAAACTAAATATAAACCGTATGAAAACAGCACATTTACAGTTATTAAATACAAATTGAAAATGTTAAAAATACGTTTGTTAAATACAGTTTTATTTATCATATGTTCTCATATATTTTTTAGCTTCTGTAATGTGTTTTTGTAAAGTCATAATTTTGTTATATATAATAGGCTACTGCTTTGATCTGTTTGCTATGGTTACTATTTGTCATTTTTCATAGTGTGATTTTTGGTGAATTTTATTCAAAACAGTTAGGATTTTTGTACAGACATCATCATATGTATTAATTTAAAATATAGTCTGATAATAATTAAGAATAATTGTAACAAAATGCATTGCTTTTTAATTCATAGATGATGATAAATAAGATTTCAATGGTATTTTGATCACTGAACTAGGAAATTACATTTCAGAAATCTGATCACCATAGACAGCGAAGCAGTTCCCTAGGTTTTGTAACAGAACTTACCAGTCCACTAAACCTAAAACTATAGTTTAAACACACTTTAGAGAGTTATTGCTGTAAAATGGTATGCATTTTGTCTTAAAAGATGTAACATGTTAATAAAATGGAGCCAGTCTGACACTCTCCTCATTTTCACTCGAGAAGCCAAACCAATTATTTACAAAAGTCGCACTATATCTTTCATGGTAACGTGATTTGAAAATTGTTGACATTAAAAAATCAATAAAATTGTGAGAGCATGTGCCCGACAATTCGCCAAACATATCTTCACTGGTCAGTGCGCAGCTCAGCAATCTATTGGAAGCAGATTCTGCAAAGCTTATATTAGTATGTAATTTGTATTGCTCTAATTTCTGGGTGGTAAGAGAATACACATTTTCACAGCAGGTAGCCCCGCATCCCTGCCACATGCCCACGCACCCTGGTGACATCAGCCTCCATAGAGAAGAGAGACTGGTTCCACCTCATCACAAGGATCCTAAAAATACTGCAGCTTCTTTCACTGTATCAAAGACAACCGTGGAGGGGGCACAGAAAATGACGGGTGCCAGGGATTTTGACTTGAACAAACACAAGTCAAGCTTGGTCCTTGTCCTTTTTGTCTTTTCAATATATAAAATTCTCTTTAGCACCATGCTGCCTTCAGTTTGCACACCTTGCATTGCATGGACCCATGGCCTTGCAGCTATGTAAACACCGCGGCGGTATTCACTTCATATTCCGGTTCTCTTGTAGCCGTGCCTATTACAAAGACTGTCACCGAGCAGTATTTGAATTCCCAGTCTCGCGTCCCTGCAAGGGTGCCTGTGGCAACAGTGGCAAAGAAAACAACTATGCTATGACACAACAACAACAGCAACAAATTATAATCCCTAGATATTCATGCAGATACAAAATATTAGACTACTAATACAATCAAAAGAACCGAGTTATTTTTGCAGAAATCGGCTTTCTTTGTTCAGTTTTGTTTTACTGTATTGTTGTTTGTTATGTTTTGATTTGTTTTGTTTTGTTTTATTTTGTTGTTCTTTTTTTCTGTTTGGGGTTGTCGTGTTTTGTTGTGTGTTTCTTGTTTGTTTTTGATGTATTTGATTTGTTTTGATTTTTGGGTTAGCCTGTGTTTTGTTTTTCTGTTTGTTTTCTTGATTAGTTTTGATTGTTTTTATTTTTGGTTAGCCTGTGTTGTTTGTTCTTGTGTTTCGTTATCTAGGTTGATTTGTTTTTCTTTGTGGTTAGCTTGTGTTGTTTGTTTCTTGTTTGTGTCTTATTAGTTTTGATTTGTTCTTTTTGGTTAGCCGTGCGTTTTGTTTTGATTCGTGTTTGGTTTGTTATCTAGTTTGATTGGTTTAATTGTGGTTGCCTTGTGTTTTTTTTGTTTTGTGTTTATTGCTTGATTGGGCTGTGTTGTGTTGGCCTTGTTTCTTGTTTTGTGTTATTTTTTTTGTTTGTTTTGCTTTCTGTTTAAGTGTTGTTTTGTTTTTAATATTTGTATTTCTTTAGTTTTCTCTAGTTTTCTAAAAAAAAAAAAATGTTGAAACAAAAGGGTTGTTATTAGTAAACGGTCATACCAGTACAGAGACAGACACCGGAACAAAAGAAGTTAAAACAGCCTCAAGATGTCTGAATAGCAGGATAATTTACACAACTAACAAATAAGCTCTTTAATCGTAAAGCAACAAACGTGACTATTTTAAAGGGGGGGGGGGGGTGATCTTTTATACACCATTCTATAGCTATATTTATTATAGATTTGTGATCACTTACACACGCATGTAGCATTTATAGCTCACATAAAATACACTTCTATGAAATATATCTTATTTAAATAGCATACAGTCTTTGTATAATGTGTGAGGTTGCTTTTGACGTCTGTTTTACATCACAGCTGATAGAGATGTATATCTCATTTCGACATCAGCTTTCCACATTTGGTATCCATTGATGAAGTAGTCATCATCCTTACTGGCGTGTGCTATTAGTCAGTGGGTTTATCATGAAGAAAGCCATTGTTCAGTTGCATAACTAAATGTTTCATTCATATCACTTATTGCATTATTTATCACAGCTAAAGTTCACACACATAATGGCGTTACCTAACAAGTTGTGTGATGGATTTGTGATGGCACGTAGCCATGGCTCGCTCTGTTGTCATGGTTAACTGTGATCAGATCAGGCCATGAGAAACTTGTGTGTGACACACCAACATTCATGTATGATATGCATTTCTTTTTACTTCCATTACAGCTGTCAGCATGACTATGATGACTTCAGCTTGATAAATCATTAAAACCAATTAAATGCCTGAATAATGGTCATCTAGTGAGGGTTATTTGGAGTGAAGCACAGATGGACAGTTGGTCGTGGTGTGTATCTGTGTGCGTCAGGGCAGGTGTCAGCGAGATGGCGAGAAGCTGCTCTCACTGTAATTGACAGGTGGTGTGTGTTACGGCTGAAGTGAAGTGACATCATTGGCATGAACGCAGCAGGTGTAAATGACACAGGACATGCGGAAAAGTGCCGGAACATTCTTCCCAGAGCGTCAGTCTTTTCTGAGAGCAGCAGGACAAAGTATAGCCAAGGAATGCATGGCTTCGGCTCATGAGGTATTGTATAATTTACAGTACATCAGGAAAAAAATATAAAACAATATGCTTTCTCAATAAAACATCTTTTGGTTTCAGTTGATATATGTTATCAGTGTAACTTATCTGCTAGTTGCCAAGCTTAATCATTAAACACCATGTTGATATTACAAAGAAAAAGATGTTTTCCCTGCTTGTGAGTTTGCAACGATGTTACGTAAAACTGTATGGATTGACAATTTCACTCTTTTTCACTCTTTATTTTCTTTGATCAGGTTAACCTCAAATCTTAATGTTTATTTGAATTAAAATCACTGTATTCAACATAGTTGACAGGCATTTAATATACTCCTTGACAATAGGTTACTGGAGATCAAATTAAAAAAAAAATTAAGAGGACATTTACCATAATGTGTTCAACATGTCAGCCGCAGGAAAAAAAAAAAGACATCACATGATGTTGGTCACATGGTTTCATGATAAACCAGTTTTCAGGGGGGTGTTTTGTTAGCAACAGAATTTTTGCGGACGTGAGTAAAATTAAAAATGTTCTTGTTTGAAAGAAAATTAGATTTAAACTCAGCCTTTCCCCCCCAAGTTGATTAGACTTGAGACTTTAACTCAACACTTGCAAAGCCAGTAATTTAAGAACTGTCAGAAAAAATGTGCTAAATGCACCTGTAGGGGTTACATCAGCTTGTCACGGGGGGGGGCCAGTTCCTCAAGGGGACACCTTTGTACCTTTGTTACCTCTAAAGGATGCATATTAGTACATTAGAGTAGTAATATGTACTTTATTTATTTATTTATTTATTTGAGAGTGAGGGACACTATAATTACCATCAATGAACATGAAATGTATCCTAGATTACAGAATGACCCTAAAGTTTAAGAACAAATTTCCTAGATTTTGTAATGACAATTCTTTTTGGACAATATGCAAGGCTTTTTATGTTTCCGCCTCTTTCATAGGATTTCATTCTGCAGGAAAGGGTCCGTAACCCTACAAACAGCGCTTCACTCCCGGAACTTCCTCTGCGTTTCTAGCAGATGTGTGATGTGTCCACTGATGCTCCTCCTGTGCTGCAGATTGAATGATGTCACTGCTGGCTACCGCAGTTTCCCAAAACATGCGATCACGATCACAGATGCGATTTCACATCTGTACAGCTCAGTTCTCTGGTAATTTGACACATACAGGACTTAGAGCGGATCACATCCTGTTCAGTTTGCTTAATATGAGTAAACAATTAAAAACATTTATGTGTCTAGCATACGCTTTCCTACTGAAGAAGCTTACAATAAATTGTGCAAGGCACATGCTTCGTGAAGTCTGTTCTGTCTGTTCTGACTGTTCTCCATTGAGGAGCAGACTGGATTCTTGCAGAAACTCAGTATCCCTTTGGTTTTTAAATTGACTTTTTGAATATAGATCACTTTTTTTCCCCACAAACTGCATACACAAAAACAACTTTTCATCCAATACCGCCAGGCAGCATATCTAGAAATGGGAGTCAGGGTGGGGCAGAGAGTAATAAACTTGAGTAATAATGTTCCTGCTGAAGTTGATGCCTGTTTCCCAAAACTACATTAGTGCCCAAAATGTTGCCCTGTGTGGAGCACCTTTATATAACAGATGGATAGCTTTATTTTTTAATACAAACCCTGCAGGAGGAAAATTACTTTTTGCTTTATATTAGTCATGACCAATGTGGACAGCTCATAGTGAAACAGCTGTGAGTGTTCACGTATTAGCACATGGTCTATTGGCAGATAGGAAGTGCATTATTGATGAGGCACTGAGCAGGTGTATACTTTTGGGGTTTGGAAATTGTGTGTTTCAGGGCATTTGATGCAAACAGTGACGTATCTGATGACTGTAATCTAGTTAGATGGTTGTAAATATTCAGAAAGGTCAATGTTTGTGGGCGGAATTTAGGAGGTTTGTCATCAGGGAAGGAATGATATAAGTGCTTACCAAGGGACAAGAAAATTGGAAAGTGAAAGTCAGTGACTGCAGCTCTGATATGTAACACAAGTATGCATATATTAAACCAGTAAATAAACACTGCTTCGTTATAAAAGTGATGCTAGTAATGCACACATCACTACCTTCTTTACAATATTACCTGATTCATACATCAATTTGTGTGGTTTGAGGTTTGAAAGCAAGCAAAGTTATAATTTTTACCTGGTGAACAATTCAACTGGAAAACATATGACAGATTTTAACGAGGAGGACCCAAACCATATAGGAGCGCAGAATATAAGTTTTCATAAGAAACTTATTTATTTTTTTATTTTTTTAACTTGGTGTAGTAAGTAACCGTATACGGAATAACAAGAAGACCTTAACAACTGCTTAGCAATGCCCTGAAACCACCCAGAACACCATATCAACTGTTTAGGAATGCATTTGCAACCACTCTGAACATCTTAACAACCAGAACACGCTAGTAACCACCTATAAATGGTATAGCAGTGTTCTAGCAACTGCTCAGAAGACATTAGCAACCCCATAACAACATGCTAGCAACTTCCCCTTTAGCAACCGCTTAGAAATTCCATGGGAACAACCCAGAACACCATAACAACGACATAGCGAACACCCAGAAAACCTAAAGAACCACCTAGCAACTACCTAGACACCCTAGCAACTGTTTAGCGTTATACTTGCAACTACTCTGAACATCTTAGCAACCAAAACACCCTAGTAACCACCTATAAACGTTATAGCAGTGTTCTAGCAACTGCTCAGAAGACATTAGCAACCACATAACAATGTTCTAGTAACTAATTCCATGGGAACAACCCAGAACACCATAACAACGGCATAGCGAACATCCAGAAAACCTAAATAACCACCTAGCAACTACCTAGACACCCTAGCAACTGTTTAGCATTGTACTTGCAACCACTCTGAACATCTTAGCAACCAAAACACCCTAGTAACCACCTATAAACTGTATAGCAGTGTTCTAGCAACTGCTCAGAAGACATTGACAACCACATAACAGCGTGCTAGCAACTTCCCCTTTAGCAACCGCTTAGAAATTCCATGGGAACAACCCAGAACACCATAACAATGGCATAGCGAACACCCAGAAAACCTAAAGAACCACCTAGCAACTACCTAGACACCCTAGCAACTGTTTAGCATTATACTTGCAACCACTCTGAACATCTTAACAACCAGAACACCCTAGTAACCACATAACAATGTTCTAGTAACTAATTCCATGGGAACAACCCAGAACACCATAACAACGACATAGCGAACACCCAGAAAACCTAAATAACCACCTAGCAACTACCTAGACACCCTAGCAACTGTAAGTGTAGCAACACAGAACAGCAGAGTGCAAAGTCATACATGTACTGTACTTCAAACAATGTTAAAATCTAGTCTAATTAGCAGTTCTTAAACGATGTATGCCCTGGAAATAATTTCCATAAAATACCTCAAATAATCAGGAAACCTAATCCTTTTAATAATACTGCTTTTACACAGAGGGGTGAGAGACGATCTAAAGGGTGAAAACGTATCCACCTGCATTTCATCTGTGAAGAGGTGAGCAGATTTGAGAGTTGAAGTGCAAAGCTTTGTGCCTCAACATCATCAATTCTTTCAATTCTCTCTTTCTTTAGCACTGTCTCGCTCTCTCTCTCACTTTCTCTCTGTCGCCAGCACATTAAAGTCAAGCCCTAATCACTGTGGGGACTTAGCCAATGATGTGCTTATCAAACAGCATATTTCAAAAAGGGATCTTAAAAGGCCTGAGGGCAAAGATGCAATAAGAAAGCATTTGTAGATGGATGAAAGGGAGAAAACGACAGAGAGAAAGAGAACGAGAGAGGAAAAGAATTTCATATGGACCTTGCATCAGAAATGGATGGAGCTTATTAACATATGCCATTTAACTGGGTGCAAGGATCGAATGATAGACAATGAGAATGAGCACTAGCGTCTTTCGTTCTTTTCTTTTTCATTTTTTCCCTCCCCACACCCTCCAAAAAGAATAAGAGAACAAACTTATTTTAACAGGCAGAGGCCCTGAAGTGGAGGCTCGTGGGAGAATTGGCAAGGTGGCTTTATTGTGAGTCGACGAGTGGGGAAAAGAGCTATGCATCATCTCGCTTCCTCCGTCTCCATGGCTGTCATTCTCCAAAACTGAGCGAGGCCTCCATGTCAGCCGGTCGACTTTGATATAAGCAAAACCAACTAAGTCGCTACGAAAGCCAGCAAAGGGAAAACATTATCAACACATCCAGCGCTCTTGAAAGAGCTCTTTCTGCTGTAAAGATGGGTGCGAGGGGCACATTGTCACAAAGTTGGCTTTAAACTTGTGGGACGGTCTCCCCTACGGAGTCTTCAGATGCTGCTAGCGCTCAACTAGCGCAGCCCTGTGTGATGTCTGTTGAATATGAAACTCACACCTTTCTGAAATGACCACGGATGTGGGGATTGGGGTTTGTTATCACAGATGCTTCAAAGCAGATCAACGTGTTAGAGCTCTGCCTCTGAAATAGCCTGTAGTGAAAAAATGAATGAATAGAGGAGAGCTTGTAAACTATAATAGAGTAGATCTTTATTTACTTGGATAGTAGTTTTACTATATTTTAACCAGCTTGAAAGCATAGTTTATGGGAAAATGAACATAATTATGTATTCACGTCATTCCAAACCTGCAAGAACATTTTCATGACATTCAGATTTTGGCTTTGGTGATGCACCATTTTTGTATCTCTACCCAGAGCTTTAATATTTTTGCATGAACTGTTCTGTTAACCAGCAAGACTTCCTTCCTTTCTAGCTATAGTGTATAAAATTATTTCTGGTTGACCAGCATTTTCTGTAGTACACTGGGAGGAAAAAATGGTGTAGAAACATTTATTTATTTATTTTCAGGTTGTCAACCATCTGTCATTAAACCATGTTGATTCAACTATAAAGGATTGTCATTAATTGCACATCAACACCACCAAACCTTGCACAGCCATATACCTTTTTAATGGGTTCAACATTTCATTCAGTAACATAAGGCAGTTTTGCTGTTGAATGTTTGATGATCATGTGTGTAAGCACTGCTTCTATTGCTTATTTCTGCTTCTTCTTCTTTACTTGTTTTGGGATCCAAAGATTCTGTACTATTTCAGAAGCTGTGTAATGCGCCCCCTACTGTATAACAGTGAAAACATGGATAGCCTGAAAATATTGTCTATGGCGGGGAAAGAGTTAATGTCGGATTATTGCTGAAAATAACAACACAAGTTTGTGATGCTGTTTGCAAATGTTCATTGGTTTCCGAGAAAAAATCGAGACCATATCACAGTTTGTGCTTTTGGGAAACACACCACTGAACAACATTGAAATTCATGCGGGTATAAACTGGTGGTTTTAGCGGGGGAGGGTTTTTTGCTTGAGACCCACGGGAGACTCTGTGCAAATGTCTATTAAAGTGACCCTGTGAAATAATAGGTGTGTATGAACAAGCGAATGGTGCTTTCTTTATTGTGGTTCATTGACATCTGATTCAGACAATGGCTGTCTCACTGAAGACATTTGTAGAGAGTCAATTTGGGATTATGAGACCAATTACCCTAATTACTTTCCTTTGTGTTGTTCTTTCCCTTCAACTCGCTCTGTCTCACAGTTGTTATTCCTCTTTTAGATGCATTCGAATCTGGTGCTGCTCTGTGGCTTCATCTTTTGGGTTGATATTGCCTCATAGTTTGGGAAAGTCCCCCTACACAAACAGGCCTATTTAACCATCCCAGGGCTGCTGACACACCCTAAAAGTCTGAGATTTTAACATATTAAGCAGAGCTTCAATTGGTCTCACAATCAGTGTGATGGGAGAAAATCATCTAATTACTTTCTAATCTGTTCACCCATATGGCTATGTTTATATGCAGTAATAAGATAATCAACCATTATGGTCTTTGGCTTTTTACTATGAAAATGAAGAAAGAAATGTATAGACATGCCACACATTCACATTTACTCCCACTACTTCTGTCACATTAAATCTGTTCAACTTGTATCCTTCCCACCAAGACCAAGCTATAACGAGCACACAAAGTGTATACAGATGCCAGGGTGGAAAGAAACAGAGCGTTTTTTTCATTTGATCTTTTTGGTGGCAGATAAATTGGTATGAGCAGATTATTATTTTTCTTTTACAAAGGCATTCATGTAGGAAGGTAAAACATACAATAGAGCAAAAGCTGCCTTACTCTTAAAAGCAACTTCGATATTGAGACTTTTTTTCCCCTGACAAACTCAATAGACACGGAAGCCCATTACAAGGGCGTCTTATTAGTGTCGACTGATTTTACAAGATTGCTATCTATGTATAATTAAGCCCCAAGCGCAACCAGTCACATTCGTACATGCTATCTTTTGATAACATATTCTCATGACGCCCAGGAGCTCTTTTGATAAGTAATAAAGAGAAACAATCTGATCTACCGTATCAGCTCCATGATTGGCTTCTCAGTTTGCCGAACTTCAGAACAAAAGAACGCATCAGTACATATATTTTTGATGTCAAGTTTTTATTTATTAATTTTGTTCTCGTTTTTTCTTTTCCTATTTTGCTCTAGGTTATATTGCAGTTTTGATATCTTTTCTTATGGAAGACGACTTGTTCAACTGAAAGCTTGGATGCTTTCAAATCAAAGCAATTGTGAAACTTTACAATAAATTAATTATTTTAAAAATACATACACTGTTTGAGGATGAAACGTTGTCATTATTAATCTGAGCTACTGAAATTATTCATTGCAATCAGTTACTCTGTCATTTTAATCACATAACATTTTATGAATTTATGCTGTCAGGTGTATGAGAAAATCTGGTAATAATTTAAATTCTGTAACTTGAGACCATGGACTAATGGCTTTTAATAAAAGACAGTGTTACACTAATTGTTTTTAAATGCGTGGTTGTATGTGTGTGTGTGTGTGTGTTCACACTATAAAACAATATTCATTGAAACCTGTTGCTAAGCAATGAAAAGCACGACAGAAATTCAACATATATATTTATATATTTAGGTTTTATTTATAGTTCTGTTCTTGAAGGATATCGTGTACACCAAATATCCCATTGGCAGTTAAGCGCATTCAATGTGTTTAGAAGCCATAAACAGTCACTTTTTCGAACAAACACAAATACAAAATAAAAATAATGGACCGCATGTAAATAACATACAAAAAATCCCATGCCTACTCAGTAGGTAACTACAGCATTCCAACTCCTCAAGATGTAGATATGTACATTTCCGTTACAAAAATATAGTTTATAGTTTTCTTTTTTGCTTACATCCCAAAGAAATGCAGTGCCCTCAAATCCTTTCCCTTCTTTACTTGAAATGACTTTCTGAATATAGAAAAAAGAAACGAGAAAACAAAATCCCTTACACCTTAAGGCTAGATGCAATGCATCCACACGCTGATATCTTTCAAACATCTGCAAGGCTTCACAAAAGGCACCAAAAAAAATTGAAGATTTGTGGTTGATTCTTTTCTGATGTTTTCCCCCTCCATTTAACAGGTTTTCATTGTCACATTTGAGAAAGAGAAAGATAGTACCAGTGGATGATATTTACAAAATAAGAGAAACTAACATCACTCTTCCACATGCGTCAGAATACTTAAGTGCTTCTAATCAAACAAGGTCAAGAACTTATCACAGCATTTTTACTACTTAATACAGAATGTATCTTATAAAATATGGCCCTGCTCAAGAATAATACAATGCAAATATTCAAATCAACTGTCACAACAATGGTACTAAAAAGTAAAAACAAAAAGGAAACATGGCACATGTACAATATACTGTAGCTTATGTATATTATTCAAACGTCTTTTGTAACTGTACACCTGTCGAGTCAAGCTTCTGTTGAGCCTGTTGCCCACAGGCTTCGATTACACCATTAATGTCTTTTAGCCATTCTGCATCGCAAGTACGTCTGAGGGAAGGCTTGCCGAAGCCTGTTGCTTTTGTTTGTCATTTTAAAGTCTCATATGCCTCGTTTGAAAGGATAGGATTCGAAGGGAGAGAACGACACAAAAATCCCTTTTGTTTTCAAAAGTCTTTGCTGAGTCCTTGACTGTTTTGAAACCGAGCCATGTTGGGAGCATGGGCAGAAAAGTGCTTTTTGCAGAGGGGACTTAGAAGTCATTGATGCTTTCTGTTCCTCTGAGTCAAGGGAGAACCTGGAGGTCTGACAAAAGTCTCAGCAGATGTCGGATGTCCGAGGGGAAAGCGTGGCTTGCATGTCGGGCAGTGGAGTGGTGACGGGAGAACTATAGATGTTGCTGGTCACTGAGGTATGGAAGGAGGTGGCCACCTGCGTCTGGAAGGTGCTGGTTGCTGAGGGGTAAGTGGTTGCTATGGAAGGGGAGGGGTAGGAAGTGTGGATCGGTGAGGAGTAGCAGGAGTTCACTGGGGATGGGAAGGAGGAGACCGGAGAGGGGTACGAAGTGATGGGAGAGGGGTAGCTGGACACTGGCGAGGAAGCTGAGATGGATACGTTGGCAACCGAGCTCTGGACTGCAGTGGTGCCTTTCTCCACCTTCTTGTCCTTCTGCCGCAGGTGGATCTTAGTGTGGCGCTTGCGCTCGTCGCTGCGGGCGAACTTGCGGCCGCAGATCTCGCAGGCAAAGGGCTTCTCGCCAGTGTGTGTGCGGATGTGGGTCGTCAGGTGGTCACTGCGGCTGAAGTTGCGCATGCAGATCCTGCACTGGAAGGGCTTCTGGCCGGTGTGGATGCGGATGTGGCGCGTCAGCTCGTCTGAGCGCGAGAAGCGACGGTCACAGGTATCAACGGGGCATGCGTAGGGGCGCTCGTGTGGAGGTGTCTTGCTTGGCCGGTTTGGGTACTTGCGCATGCGACTGGGCTTGATGTGCTGAGACTGGTAGATGCTTTTCAGGTCCTGGGAACCTGTTTGGGTCGCAAAGGCCTTGATGGTGGACAGCGGCGTTAGGGAGGGCTGCTGACCCACTTGTGTCTGGAAGGGCTTCTGGTCGGGGGCCACCAAGTTTATCTCACTCTGCTGTTGGGGAAACAGGTAGTCGGGGATCATTGGCACAGGGAAGCTGGCGCTACAGGCCTTGCTGTTGGGGTATGATGAATGGGGGTACTGCAGTGAGGTGCCCACTGTGGTGGAGAAGTTTGGGCCAGACTCAGGGAAGATGTCTAGGCTGGCGCTGGAGTAAGTGGGAGCCGCTGAGTAGATGGGGTTAGGCTCGCTCTGGTGGACGGAGCAGCTCAGGCTGGCGCTGGATGTGGATGACGAAGTGGAAGAGGGGATGGAAGACGAACAAGAGGAAGAGGGGGGAGTTGCCTGAGAGTTCGAGGACGGAATAGAGGTGGGGGGCGGGTTGATGCCCACCAGCCCGCTCACCAGGCTGAACAGAGGCTCAGCCCACAGACTGTTACTGCAGTTGTGGGCAGGTTCGAGAGTGAAACGGCCTGTGTAAGAGATGGGGGGCAGCCGTTGGGTGGAGTAGGTCTGATCTGACAGAGGTTTCTCGATGGCAATTTCTGAAAGCGTGTCTGCAAAAGCAAGCACAAAACAGAGAGAGAGAGTAGATTAGAAACCATAGCACAGCTAGTTAACTCTAAATTGTCTTGAGCTCATTTGAGTGCACATAAATGATCCCAAAGGTGCTTTAGTTGGGGGTCCTGCTGGCTGTCGAGACTGTGTTTTCCCACAATCTCAGACAGAGCAGCAGGTGCTGATGGAGCGCAGGGGCACCCCCCCACCAAAACACACACACACCCACACACACATTAGCCGATCTCCTCGCGGAGGCGAAGAGCCAGGCAACTAAAACCATCTGATGTGCACTTTCTCAGCGCTCTCTTTTCATACTGTCATCCTGATCTCTCTTTCCCACTCGCACAGCTTATAGTTATTCAGTCTGTACTTTCAATTATTCAAAAATTGAACTGAAAAAAATTTAGCTGTTGAGGCATCAAATTCTAAATGCCTCATTCATTCAGATGATTTTACTTAGTAATAACTACTTAGTGATTGCTGTCAGCTTTGGTTAAAATGTTAATTTAAACTTAACATCAGTTCAAATTCATTACAAAATATGTTATTATAATAACTCTTAAATGTATAAGTTTACATTTAAACAAAGCCAGTTAAAGCATAAAAGACACATTATAATTAACAACTGCATTTTTGCACAAGCAAACAACTCTTGCAATTCTCTGTATAAAAGCAGCATGCAGCTTTTTCACCATGCAATTTAATCAAGAGGGGTTTAGTGCTTACCTCCAGCAAGGTGATCAAACTGATCGCCGGGCTCCCCAGAGCCAAAGCCTGTGCCTTCAGGTGCCGTGGCATTGAGGAACGGGGTCCCTGAGTTCAGCATGATCATCTCCTCCAGCTTGGGGTAGTTATCCATGGGGGAGTGAGGGAAGCTCAGGTGGTCGGAGATCTGCAGAGCAGGCAGGAGCATCTCTGTCTTGGCTGCAGCCATCTCTCTCTGGAGTGTGCTCGGAGAGGAGAGAAGTGCGCTGGAGAGATCAGCAGCTAACCCCTCTGGGACGACAAATGTGAAGATGCTGCGATGTCTGTCTCTCCTTCTTTCTGTTGATCTCCTCACTCTCACAGTTTGTCTTCTTGTTGTCTTTTCTCTTCTCCTTATTTTGATTGTCCAAAGATGCAGAACAAATCCACTATGTCTCAGAAAAACAATACGAGATCAGAAGTCCTCTGCATTCCCTAATTTCACCTTTCAGAACTAAGGTCGTGCTTGGTTCTGTTGATGGTTTGAGACTTGCACATTTATTTACTGTGTCTGTTATTAATATATATATATATATAGAATATATATATCGCAAACGTGTTGCTATAAGACTGTCTGCACTAGCTGCTGAATCGCTTGGGCTCGTTAGGCTCTCTCAGCTCAGAGAATCCCGACTCCTTTATATATCCTCTTGCCGTGACGTAGATGTCCATATTTGGACTGGAGGAAGCCCATATTTAGGCACTGCAGTGGAGGACACATGACGTTTGCCTACAGGAAATAAGCAGATTGGGGAGCTTAAACATTAAGTCCGTGCATTAAACGGAGGGGAGATGCCCGTTCCTCCTCCACAGCAAATCAATGCGTGGTAAGCGCAGTGTCTCTCTGAGAGAAAGAGAAGCGCAAGTCTACCTTTTCTGCTCAAAAGTCTCGCTAAATTTTCGGGTTTCCCGTCTGCGCTGTAGCAGAGCCCTGGCCGGAAGATCCCGCTCCGCCATGCCATATAAGGTCGTGACTACATAAGGCTTGATTCCGGTGGGTTTCCACTTCCATGCCCTTATTTGGGGTTTCCTGATGTAGCGCTGTTCGGCGCTTGGCAGTGAAAGGGAGGCTTGGGTGCAATTGAAGTCCAGAGCTCCGCACAATAACTAATGTCAGCAGTATGCTGCCTCGCCCGTTCCAAGATTTATGAGAGAGAACTTTTTTTCTCTCAACACTTTAGACAACAGTGCGCCTTCAGTGCAGAAACATTAAGTTATTGCAACATTAGCACAGGCACTTTCATGCGTAATAAACCTCGTTTTCTCTATAGCTGCGCTAATTCTAATGACTAGAAAGAAAGAAAAAAATACTTGAAAATGCAAATACAAGAAAGGCTTATTTATTCATATTGAACATATTCCCACATGCAATGCAACGCAGTTGTAGTGGAGCACAAGCGAGCAGCTTTGTTTTATTTTGTGCAACACGTTCATTTGTGAATTTAGACACTGTTACAGAATTAATATCATAACTAGTTTTAATGCGATTACTATGAGTAGTCACCCGTATTCGGTTTCAATAATCACCATTATTATTATTATTATTATTATTAGGCTATTGCTACAGGTTAAACTGTTGCTGATCTCCCAATTTCTTTTTTTCAGCATTATAAATGACGTATTTAACTAATATATGTTTCTCCAAGTCGCTATATGTTTTCTAAAAATATTGAATTAAACCCGCTTGCTTGTTTTGATGAAGAAGGGACACTTGGCTATTCAGTGCATGGCCTGCGCGCTGGCACTGATGGATGGAGAGTGCTGACAGAGGAGAGAGGAGATCTGTTTAATTGGGGGATGTCCCGGACTCGATACACAGGGATCCTCTCTGTCACTCAAATAAGCGCTGCAGCACGCTCTCCGGACGCCGGTGGTGTACTGATGCTCTGTAAATTGAGGAGAGGAGCAGGGAGTGCCCCGTAGCTTTGGCAGGGAGATCGATCTTTGCTGACTCAATAGACTTTAGCCAGAGTAGACGCCATTTTAATTTAATGCGAACGAAAACGAGGCTGTGAGGGACGGAAGAGCAGTCCATTCAGTGTGACTGTTGTCTAAAATTCCACAAAGTGCCCAACAAATAGACAGTACTGACTGGCAGAATGGCATGCTAAACAACATAATATAATGGCCGCTGAATCAGAGTTTTAGACTACCTGTTACAAAACAGTTGGCAACGTCTCTAATAAAACTGCTTTTTTAAGTAGCCTAAAAGTAAAGTAGCCTACTAACAAAAGTGACATGATGGGCACGTTAAAGATTTGTGAGCAGGCAGTCAGTGTGTTTATTTATGAGCTGTTTTCACACAAAAGCAGGTTATTAAGAAGTTTTTGTGACGTCAGCCGAAAGCCGTTTCACAGGTGCAGCAGGTTATTACATTATGATGCAAGATTACAAACAGATATTTTTCCCCCCTTTGGAATAACATGCAAAATTGTGCACAGTTAAGAAACCTCCAACACATTTTGTTTTACTGAGGAACAAATTAATAAAGCAATGCCTCATACAAAATTCAACAAATTTTGATTGATGACTGTGCTCGCCATAAACTTGAATATAATGAAAGATAAAAATGATCACGAATAGGCTAATGTAGACTGCAATGTAACTGCACAGGTGTCTCGAAGAGAGATGTCGGCGAATGTCGGCCTTCTAATGATCAACAACTTTATATAACCAGAACCTCAGATGAGGAAACGGGGTGGGGGGGGTCGGTGGCAGAGATCATAAGTTTTAGTAGTGGGAAGGTGTTCCCTTACCAGGGAATGGGGGTGGAAGAGATGGGACAGCCTGGGTAGCTTGTCTAACCTGATGTGATACTGGCTCGTGTTTGTGTGTGTATATATATAGTCTCATGTGGAGGGGGTTTCTCCCTTTTCTGTTATGAAGGCCGGTCTACCCGCACCTACGCCGAAGCCCAACCTGCGTCGTGTCCTCGCTCGGCCGGTCTTCTCTGTCTGGTTAATAGTTCATTAAAGGATCGCCAGGGTACAGAGAAAGAGAGGGAAGAGAGCGCTTCCACACCCCACGTTCAGAGGCAAATAACCAGGCATCTGCTGGGAATTAATCACTGGTGACTGGTGGCAGCCTGATGGAGATGGTCTATCTCTCTCTATTATTCTCTTCGCCCCCTCTGCCAACCACCCCCCCCCCCACCCCCAACCTGTGCCACTCCATCTTCAACATAAAGGTGAGCCCGTCGGGGGTGGAAAGGAAGCAGAAGGATATGATGGTGAATTATGAGTATTGACAGTATTACATGAATTTAGGGCGGGGGTGGAGCAAAAAGAGCAGCGTAGTTACTACTAGCTTAAGGAGAAAAGTGAGGGAGATAGGATGTTGTGGTGGGACAGGTGCTCCGAGATGATGATGGCAAAGCGAAGAGGAGCGAGGACATGAAGAATGGTGTCTTCTTTGATTTATAGAACAGCCAAACGATAACTAAGAAAAGTCCTGAGAATAATTATTGTCGGGTGTGTTGATCAAGGAGGAGTGGGCATTATGAGTATAGCGGAATGAGAATTAGAAGCAAAATTATCTTGCGTTACTCTTTCAGGCGTATTTTACTCATTAAAGCTTGCTATATATATATATATATATCTATATATATATATTATATATATATATATATATATATATATATATATATATATTATATATATAGATAGACGTAGAGCACTTGCAATAAAGGTGTTTGCAGAAGGAGAGATAATGTTTGAGTATGTCCTGCTCAATAAACCTTACAAGGGTTTGCGCCATCTGAGGTGTGCCTGGTTAGGGACTTTCAAACACAGCAGGGGTAAATCTTTATGCGTGAACACTTTAGGCAAGGCAAGGCAGCACGCAAGAGGTAGTTGTATAGACATTACATACACAATGGTAATCAAAGTGCTTACAAAAAGAAAGAAAAACATAATCAACAATTAAAAACAAGGAATTTAAAAAACTTTGAAAATTATATAAAAAAAAATTGATTTAAGAGGTTTAAAAAAAACAATTATACATATAATATAGTGCAATCAATTCGGACATCGCACAGTGCTCATTCAATAAATGCACAGCAAAACAGATGAGTTGAGTCTGCATTTAAATGTGACTAATGTTTTAGCACATTTGATCTCTTCTGAAAGCTGGTTCCAGCTGCGGGTGGCAAAATAGCTAAAAGCTGATTCCCCTTGTTTTGTGTGAACCCTCTGTATTTCTAACTGACTCAATCCTAATGATCTGAGAGGTCTGTTAGGTTTATATTCAGTGAAAATATCAGCTATGTATTTAGGTCCTAGGCAATTGAGTGATTTATAAACGAGTAAAAATACTTTAAAATCAATCCTAAATATAAATGGAAGCCAGTGTAAGGACCTGAGGAATGGTGTAATATGCTCAGATTTTCTGGATCTAGTCAGAATTCTGGCAGCAGCGTTCAGGATGAGCTGCAGCTGTCTAATGGTCTTCTTGGGAAGGCCGTTGAGGAGACCATTACAATAGTCCACCTGCTGGTGATAAAAGGCATGAACAAGTTTCTCCAAGTCTTGAATGGAAACAAAACATCTAATTCTTGCAAAGTTTTTTAGATGATAATATGCTGATTTAGTTACAGCTTTGACACGACTACTGAAACTAAGGTCTGTCTCCAAAATCACAACGAGATTCCTGACTTGATTTTTAGTTGTTAGACCCCTAGCGTCAAGGTATGCATTCACCTTGAGAATTTCAGCTTGTTTCCAAAATGCAATGACTTCGGTTTTTTTTGTTTACACTGAAGAACGTTCTTGCAACATCAAACTGGTAATTATTCAATGCATGGCAGAGGGAGTCAAGGGGGTCGGTAGTCATTTGCGATAAGGCTAGGTAAATTGGTATCATCTGGCATAGCTGTGATAGCAATTGGTTCGTGATCATATTGGACTAGTGGGCGCTATACAGGCAAACAAGAGCGGGGCAAGAATTGCGCTTTTGTGGGACTCCGCAAGTTCATGGACGTCACTGACTTATGCTCTCCTAATCACTAATAACCTCTCCTTATAAGTATGACCGAACCAGTTAATCACATGCCAGAAAGCCCAACCAAGGTTTCCAGTCTCTCTAGTAGTATGTTATGATAGACAGTATCAAACGCAGCACTGAGATCTCGTAGTACCAGCACTGATATTTTGCCAGATTCAGAATTTACGCGAATATCATTTATTATCTTAATGAGTGCTGTCTCGGTGCTGTGATGCGGTCGGAAACCAGAATGAAAATTGTCCAGGTATCCATTTGAATTTAAGAAGTTGTTCAGCTGATTGAAAGCAACCTTTTCAATAATCTTGCCAATAAAAGGAAGATTTGATATTGGTCTATAGTTGCTCAATATGGTGTTATCAAGATTTCTCTTTTTCAGAAGGGTTTAACAACTGCAGTTTTCAGGGAGTTTGGAAAAGTCCCAGAAAGAAGTGAGGCGTTCACCACTTCTAAGAGAACTGCTTCCAAACAGTTAAGCACCCTTTAAAAAAAATATGTGGGAAGTGTGTCAAGATAACATGTTGACGATTTAAGGTGCTGTACTATTTCTTCCAAAATTTTGCTATCAACTTCTTCAAAAGCAGACATAGTATCTTATTTTTGATATTGCGGTCGAATCTGTCTAACCTCTGCATAACTTGAGGATGTGCTAATAGCCTTCCTGATATTATTGATCTTCTCAGAAAAGAAGGAAGCAAACTCATTGCATTTGCTGTCGGAGAGCATTTCACTGGCAATCTGATTTGGGGGGGTTGTCAGTCTCTCAACAGTAGCAAAAAGAGTGCGAGTGTTGTTTAAGTTACTGTTTATAAGGTTTGAGAAGAATGACTGTCTAGCTTTGCCTAGTTCCACATTGAAAGTACGAAGGCTGTCTTTATATATGCTATAGTGAATTTCAAGTTTCGTCTTCCGCCACATCCGCTCAGCTTTTCTGCATGTCTTTTCATACTCTGAACTGCTGTTTATTTTCTCCAAGCTGATTTCTGTCTGTCAGGCGAAGCGTAGTTAGCGAAAACATGGTTTTAAATGTGGGTATCAACGGATAAGAATGAATCCTTTATTCACTTTTATGAATTATCCAAAAAAGTGTGGAAAGCCAGCTTAGAATCAAAACTGATTATATGTACTTTAATATTTAGCATACATTATCCACCTTTCAAATAAGAAATTTGTTTACATAATCTTTCATCAAGGTTACATAACTTGGGTCCCAAGGCCATTAATGCACCAATTCTCAATGGATAAAATGAAATGTACACATTTTCTCACTAAATATCATGTTCCATTTGCGATTACTCCACATTATGGAATAGGTTGTGGATGTCAATTCATATAAAATTTAATCTGTACAAAAGAATGCAGTAAAACAAGTTTTAGCATGTGTTTGGTGTGCACTACCTTTCTAAAGTTATTTTTACAGTATTTTTTATTTTTTTTTTAAAGAAATTAATACTTTTATTGAGCAGGGATGCATTGAATTTATCAAAAGTGACAGTAAAGACATTTATAATGTTACAAAATACTTATATTTCAAGTAATTGCTGTTCTTTTGAACTTTCTATTCATCAAGAATCCTAAAAAAATGTATCACAGTTTCCACAAAAATATTAAGCACAACTGATAATAATCAGAAATGTTTTTTGAGCAGCAAATCAGCATATTAGAATGATTCCTGAAGAATCGTGACACTTAAGACTGGAGTAAAGACTGCTGAAAATTCAGCTAAAATACATTACACTTATACATTCAAATAGAAAACAGTTATTTGAAAGTGTAATAATACTGTATTTTGATCAAATAAATGTAGTCTGCATAAGAGACTTAAAAAAAAAAACGACCCTAAACTTCTGAACAGTAGTGCATATGGTGTGTTTATGAAATCTAACTTATACATTTGTATGGGTTGTAGATATGTTCCATTACATTATTCTGCCCAACCGAACCTAAGAATTGTTACATACTAATCTACATCAGGCACTAACCATGGCGTTTGTCGTGACTGTGATGTAGGCCCTAAAGCACAACTTACAGTATGTCCTGACATCTGATGCATTTGTGTCATTAATATGACAAATGCCATGAAGCCACTGCCTTCTTGGGATTTTTAGCCAGCTGAAGGTTACAGGCGACAGGAAAACAATTACCAGAGCCCACGAGGCAGCGACAGAAAGCCAGTCTCTGAGACCTGCCCCCAACTGAGTCATTGCCTGCCTTTGTGCTCTGTTTGATGTGCACAACAAAAGGAGGTTCAGCTATGTGTCAGAAGACCAGTATCTGAGGCCTATCTGTTACAGTTAAGGGGACTTCCTGAAAAGAGCTGCTGCACATTTAGTTTGCTAATCTAAATAAATATACAGAACTGCCTAAAAGGTTCAAAAAGTCTAAGATGGAATCAAGTCACAGATTTTCACCATGAATGGTTAGGCCACATGTATGAAGTATGAGTAAGATATAACCATTTACAGTGGAAAAAACGTCTAGCTAATTTTAGTAGCTGGTGTGAAACATCAGAGAAGTGAAACCGAATGACTAGCATGGTTTAGTACAGTTTTTAATGGACCATTGCCTTGTTGTTTCTTATGCGGTATTCTTTCCATCTGTGTTTGGGTAATACAGAGTGCAAATTGGGAGTGCAGTGTAGTGGTAAAACCGGCCGGCTGGATTTTTGTTTGAGAGTTTTAACTGGGTGTGATTCCACATTCATTTGAAGACAGCCACTTCCAGATTTCTGCTAGGCTCATATTTCACATTTCACCGCTCGCAGTTCAACATGAGCTACCACATTTCCCTTTTATAGTCTATTTAGAGTTAAAGGATGTTCTCTAGTAGTACAAAACTACATTTTAGGAAGAAAATGTAAGGTGCTTTCCCATGTAAAACTTATAGCTATGATGATAGTGTTTTGTGCATGGCTAAGGAGTTTTGAGTGGTTAGCACGTATTGCTATATGGTTGCAGCGGTGTTCTGGTTGATTCAAAGGGTGTTGTTAAGAAGTTTGTTTTTTTCCTCCTGGACCAAGTCAAAAGTACTCTATGGTGTTTTGTCACCTTCTTCATGTAGCACAAACAGTAGAGCATGGCACTAGAAACACCAAGGTCATGGATCTGATTCTCAGGAAATGCATGAACTTAAAATAAAGTTAAAGTAAGTTGCTTTGAATAAAGGCCTCTGCAAAATGCATACATGTTAACGATATGCTGTAGTTTAAGTCAAAGAGGCACTATAAGCGATATCATTTTTTCTTTATTGTAGATGCAGATTTAATAAACAGCCCGTTGTCATGTAATTTATTTATTTATATTTTTTGCAATACTTCATGGCAGTTTCAAAGTGAAATGCTCAGTGACTCAGTTTTCTCTGAAACAGTTAAACATGACTGTGGCAGCATTTTATTATGCTGGTTAATGCTCTATATCAGAAATGAAATGTCTGGTGAGTGCCCACAAAAGTTTAAAGGGGGGAGGGGTCTAATGATATTTCATGCATTCTCAGTTATTTACACTGTTCAAGAGTTGGATTCTCGTGCTAAACATGGCCAAAGTTTCAAAAAACGATGTGGCCCGTATGATGAAGTATTTCTGTGAGTATTTCAGGGCGGAGCTAAAGAGTCGTGTAAGTGCTCGCGACTCTTTAGTTCCGCCCACGGCACCTCACCAGGAGCTCGGCTGTTTTCGGAGAGAAGCGTAAAGCTGTATCTTTCTTTTATAAATCTGATAAAACTAAAGACTCTTCGGAGATATGAAGGATGCAATACTACTATATAGGAACTCAAGATTAACATGAGATTGGCCGAAACTGTTTGTGCTATGTCCCCTTTAAAAATAACATAACACCTACACTAAACTCTACCCTAAAGTTAACCGATAGTGTTAACAAAAGCAAATGTGAGATAAACATACCACATCTGCTGAAGGATACATTAGGTCTTTCAGCTATTGTATTATGCGTTTCATAGGACTCGTACCTGAGCACTTTGCATCACAAATGCTATGCTTTACCAGGTGCGCTACAGAGCAAGTTTACTTCATTAGAAAAGCCATACATATGGAGCTGATTATGTTAAAATGTATTAGTTTGCCAATCATGCACTATGGTAAAAGTGTTTTGAGGTCATATCATTGTATTGTGCATGGATAATCATTTTGTATTAATCAATAATCTGCCCCTATAATCATAATTTGTGTTTCAGTAGAAGTAGAAGTTTCAGTAAAATGTTTGTATAGGTACTTTTTTGCAGAAATGCAGTCAGAGTCACATATTTCCAACGAGCTTGAGTTGTTAAATCACTAATCCTTAGTGTGAGCAATAGCAGTACTGTATTGATGCTTGCCTTACCAAACACAACTCTTTATTTATATCCAAAACCAAACATGAACACATTTGAGTTTCTCGTCTGTAGAAGTTTACTTTTCCTCAAGATACATTGTGTATATCAACCTGTTACTCTCTACCCAGTGGACACAGTGTCAGGTGAGGTTAGGCTGGAAAGATAGACCACAGGATCTTGTCGATTCAGGATTGCCTGCAGGTAACTCAATGGCATCTGCAGCCAGAAATAGGGGGTGTTCCAGAATCATACAATAATCATAACCATTGGAACACAGCATGTCATGAAAGATGACAAGCAGGAGGTAGATGTGAACTTGAAATCGTCCCGACAAACAGCACAAGAGCAGTGGAGAGCCTGGGCAAAAGAGTGAATAAATCAGAAGGCCCTGTCAGAACAGCTCCAGTCTGGATCTCAGTGGTGGTTGATGAAGTGGTTCACTATAGGTCAGTGAGATAATGTTGAGGCAAAGGTCCACGGTCTCTAATGGGATACAGAAAGGATTTGCAGGTCAATCAGTTCATTAGATATGGGTCATATCCCAAGTCATGATTTAACACAATCTTAAACTTTTTATGGACAAGACTCTCATATCCCAATGAATATAATTTCTCACACAAAGTGCATGAAAGATGCAACTCAGGTTACATTAGATTTTTTTTTTCACTGATGTTATTGCAATGCATGGTGGAATTGCACTTCACATTATTCCCTATGACTATATTTAAAATTGATGAATTGGGGATTTTTCAGAGAGCTTTTCGCAGTGTATTCTGGGATTGCTTTATGTGTGAAGGAAGGACACATTCAATGCTGTGCGGTATCCAAGAAGACAGCATAATTATACACTTCCTACTGTTTGGAACAGCCTTCGCTTCAGGAACAAGTCTGTGACGCCTTAAAATACCGTCTGGGAAGGCAGCTCTAGGTGTTGGAGCAGAGCACTAATTGACAAATACAGTTAGTATTGATCGAATGGTGAATTGGAGGCCTTGGCTAAGAGTATAATGTTCAGAAATTCATCCTTTGTTCAGATGGCATAGTTTTTATGGGATGCTAGCAGGCATATATCATAATGCAGATTTGAGACAGCTGTTTGGATTATGTCACTAATATCCCTCCAACCACCACTCCAAAAACTGATCAAGGTCTATTTCGCAGCTGAGACACACTCTGGTTTTGATATTAAATTGTACATTCATATTTTTGCATTAACAAACGCTATTTGCCATATGAAAGTTACCATCCAACCATCCAACCCAACCCTTAGACAATCTTAATGCACTTGCAACCTAAAGGTGAAGGCTAGAAGAGATATAAGCAGCAACACTATAGGATGTGCTCTAGTTTTGAACTCATAAAACAAGGTTCTATGTTAATGGGAAAACCGTGTCTTGTGTTTTGATAGCACACTGAAAAGCTGCTACCCGGACTTGCTAGGGCACAGACTCGACAGCTCCTTCAAATAAATCTGTTGATGAAAGATGAAAACATACATCTCTTATGGCACACCTCTTCAGTGACCTACACACAGGCGTCACTATGTTTTAAAAAGCGGTGGGAGCAGCCGACGGGGTTAAATGAACTTTTCATAACATATTTAGTTAGATAACTTCATTCATCTTCCAATTTTGATGCTGAGATTGTGTATTTCACTCGATGAACCTTGTGAAAAATAAGTACACTTTAGCTTTCCTTTAAAAATAGTACATATTATGGAAATAACACACTTTAAAAGAATTTACTTAAGTGCAAACTGAAGGTAATGTTTTCGGAAGCGTAATTACTTATTTTTCAATCAAATGACAATACAGTTTAAATTTAAATTAAATGCAATAAGTTGAACTTTAGAGTGTTTTTGATCCATTTAAATGGGACTCAAGTGCATTTTGATTTGTAATGTCATTATTATTTCTATCGCCTTTGAAACATTGTTAACATGTTACTCGAATGTACTGACAAAGCATTTATGGTGGGGGGGGGGGGGTAAATAAAGGCTTGTTCACACCAGGATGAATATCGCGAGCGATTATCGCTGACGTTTAACGCCTCATGACTAAACAAAGGGCGCCAATGTGAGTGTGCACACCGACGAACAAAACGCGAGGCGTAAAAGCATAATTTTAAAAAAAAACGCCTCGGGCTCGTTTTTTTGGTTTGACGCGCCGCGTTAAAAACTGCCTGACCAATCAGATTGCCGCTTTTGTTCACGTGCCTGGAGCTGCTGAAGTTACAGTAAAACAACTTGGTGGCGCTCAAGCACAAAACAGTCTTGCAGAGCACACATTGATACCTAACAACGAAGAGGAAGTAAGTAGACCAAGAAGATGCATTGAGGCACGATGAATGTAGAGCTGCTGGTCTCATAGGTGTCTGAACACAAAAGGCTTTATGACAAACACGACAGCAACTACAAAAATCTCGATAAGAGGGAGTTGTTATGCAGAGGAATTGCAGATCAAATAGGATTCGATGTGTACCGGGGTATTTTTGTTTTTCATTAAGCGCCATCTAATGTCAGGGAGTGAATTTGCACGTTCACTCGACTCATCGCCAGGGAAAATCGCTTGGGTATGAACACAAAAGACGCGTCGAAAAACGTCGACGATAAGCGCGTGCGATAATCGTCCCGGTGTGAACGAGGCTTTTAGGCTACGTCCACATGAAGCCAGAGCTTTCCCAATCCGTCTTTTTTTCCCCTCGTTTCAAGAAATATCTGCGTCCACACGAAACCACGAAACCGACACGAAACGATGTAGTTTACATGCCAGACCAGTATGTGGCGTTGTAAATCTCCCACAGAGATACACTAAAAACGGAGAAAAAGACTTGGACTATGCGCATAAACCTAGCGCGCGGTATACTAACGAACATGGAACAATACATTTATTAATCAGTGTTAATGTTAGTTAATAAAAAGACAATCGTTCAGTGTTTGTTCATGTTTTTGTTGCTGTTACGTGACGTAGCGGTGTCTGACTAGAGGCGATCGTTTCAGAAAATATACGGATTCGCTGTCCACACGAAAACGCAAGGGCGGCGTTTTCAGATTTATCAACTCTGGGACCCGGTTTAAAAAAATACGTTTCCAATCTCCAAAACGCAGGATCCGTAGTGGAGAAAGCCTAAGTACAATGTTGTATGCGTTACAGTCTAATGCGTCTCCGTGTTGGATGGGGCCCTAAAAGACACTTTATGTCATTTTATTGAATCTGTATGTCATGTATTTTAAATATAGTTTGTAATTACACATTTTGGTTCATATGAAATTCCAATTCCGAACATTTAAAAAGTAGATTGGAAAAAAACACTACAGTTAAAGTAGAATCAAGTATTTACATGTGCGTAGCTGGTTATAAACAAAGCCAAAGTTAGGTTACACTTTAAAGCCCAACTAAAACTGGTACACTGTATTTGTGTCGTTGTTACACATTGCTGCAACTTACTATAGTGATACCTTAAATATGTCAGTAAAACCTAATCCATTAGTAAATAATAATTTAATTAATATTACTGATGTGAATATTTACCAAGAAATAATAAAATATTTATGACAAGTGCAGTGTAAATTTTTTTTTACACTGTAACAAGGAACCACTGTAAAATGATGAGGGGTAGCTAAACAGGGTACTGAAAAGGTGGGTACGAAACAGAATCAGTGAAAGCGGTATATTTTAAGTGCACTTACAGTAGCCTTGTATTGCATTAAAATCATATTGCATCGTAATTATTTTTTTAAAAATATGCTATGTTAGATTTCAAAGGCAGTTACAAGTGCACATTCAATACAATTACACTACTTTTTCCACAAGGGGAATGTATGGATCATCAACTGCCTATTGGTCCACTGCTACAAATACAAGAGCGTCCAATTTTTAATTGCCTTCATTCACTATTTTTTTGTTAAACCAAACCTCTTTTTAATACATTAAAGCAAAGCTGGAGCAAAAAAGTAGTAGAATGCTTGTGCCTGACTGTAGTACAACCTCACTGTTTCAATCTCAGATCTCAGATTTACCAGTAGCACGTCTCACATCTGGAACACTATCAAATACGTCATACTTTGTTAAGCCTCAAACAAATCAATCAACATTTTCCTTGAGCAAAATATGTCAGCAATGCCAAATGATTTGCATGAATACAGTGAAGGAAGAAAACAACTGAGGGCATTTCTGCCTTCATCTGAGTCACATGACCCGAGTTACCCTTTAACTCATTGTTAAATGCAATGCATACAGAAGCTTCTTTCTGTTGCCACAGGAAATTAACACAAGCTTTCTCTACACACAGTAGGCACCTCACACTCTTCACCCTATGTCTGCTGATGTGTGTATTTGCTTTGCACTCCAGCATTTGAGGAATATGAGTGAGGGAGAAATGCAGGGTAGACAAACATACACCCACATCTGTGCATTTATACATGTACGCGAACTTGTACACACTTGTAGAAAGTCAATAGAATCCTCAGCATTTGTTGTTATCAAGACCTCTAGATTCAAAAGACGTGATAAAGCTTGATTTGACATGCTCATTGTTTACTGATGAAACCCAACAGTGCACACAATAATATTTTAAAATAATATACATACTCTGTGTTTAGAAATATACTGCAAAGCAAAAAAAAAAGGCTCTTGTTGAGCATTGCACAGGGCCAAGCTACAATAACACAACTTTATTTGGTCGTACAACTGGACATTTGCTCGTTTTTTTGTTGTTGTTGTTATTTCACAGGAAGGTTTTCAGATATAATGGTGTGAGATGTAAAGTATGTTGAAATGCAGAAGCGAACACACTTTCTGCATTCTTTCACAGAATGTGTTGGTGAAGCCACATCACTGCACAGTATCTCAGCACACAGTTGCCATGGCAAAGAAGTCCTACTGGTCTCCAAGGTACCCAAGCCTATTGTCTTTGCTTTCTTTATTTAGATGAAAACATGATTTATTGTAGAGGATACTGGTCTGCTTTGACTGTATTATGGGCAAAATATAATTATATAATATATACATATAATTATATATGAATGTCTAATAGCAGCACCTGTACCATTTACATGGAGTTGTAAGAAAAACGGGATAATGTAAGTGTTGTTAGACTCTTGATTACATGTTAGTTGCAATTAAATTAAAACGTATTATAGTTTAAATTTACATTAACTACAATTAGCTGAACTTTAGAGTGCTTTTTTTGAGCCACTTAAGTAGTACATCTTTATATGTAATTTCAGATTATTTTAGTGGTCTCTGAAATTATGGTTTTAAAGTGTAATGCCAAATAGATGTTTTAATGTCATTCTATTGCAACTTGATGCCTATATTTAAATGATTTATTGTAATAACATTTATCATATATATTTTACATATTTAAAATATATTCACTTTAAATGTTATATCGAAATAGCAAACTACAGTTAAAATTATAATCAAGCAATGCACACACAGTCATGTATAGTCAATTATTTATAGTCAATTATTTACAAGTATTTATATACATATATGTCTATTATCAGACGGTGTGTCTTTAACTTATTTACATGGAGTTTAAGCATTACTCATCTTTTGACTTTGCTACACATCACACTACACACACACACACACATATATATACGTATGCATATAAGCTGTATATGTTTCCAGCAGTGATGGTCAACCATCAAGTGGTAGACGTGACTGTCAATAGTAGGTGACAGTTTCCATCATACACAGCGCATGAGTGAATGCTTATCATCCAGTGCTGTGGCCATTTTACTATGCAAAACCCTCCCATGAGGTTTGCACCTGTGGTCTTAGCAGGGTGGAAAGTACTGTATACAGACTGCTGTTTGTTCCACACCTGTTTTACATAAACCGATCATACATCCTGAATTCAGTTCACTTGATTATGATAACTATTCTATCATTAACTCATCTATAAACACATAACTCACTTTTAAAACTGAGTTCTTGTATTAACTGCAACTCATGTGATTTTATCAGAGGCAGCTCTTGTAGATTTAACCAAAAAGCTTTTAAACACTGAATATGGGGCAGTGCATTTTTCTACATATAAGAAAAAGGAAGCATTTAAGCCTGTTGTTAGAAAAAGGCAGAAAGATGCCAATAAAGCAACACGGTTATGAGGCTAACCTCTAACCGCACTCATATCCATTTTCCAGTGCAGCACAGCTGTCATTTGTCGTCTAGCCCACAATTACCAGGGCTCACAAACAAGGACGTGATGTCACTTCCTGTGCTCCGTGATATCACAAACCCAGAAATGGAGAGTCTAATGCTGACGCGTGGAAAGCGGAAACAGCTCTGTCTCGCAAACAAAGCCGCAACAAGTCAGATCCTAAAAAAACAGCCATGTGATCTTGCTTACAAGCAGACAAACCAAATGAAAAATGCACTTATCTGATGAAAGCTGCTTTTGATTTCTTCTCTCCACTGCTAGTTAATCTTTTTTTTTTTTATCAGGAAATAGAGATAGGTCTGTGCATGTCTGACTCAATTTACAGATTTAAAAGTTCAAAATAACACCTCCAGTAAAATCATGCCTTTAGTCATAATCTAAAGTACCAGAGTTAAAATGGAATATTCTGTCTCCACTTACAGAGATACTGAACAGAATCTCAGCTCATATTTCTTAATACTTAGCGAAATGTTTGTGTAACTTGTGTTTTTTAAACAAAAACACCTTTTCGGTTGCAATGATGATTTGTGTTGTTCAAAACAAGATATGGGCTTTGATACCATAGCTCTGTGATGGAAAATGGCCAATGGGTGATTTCATCGCTTGGAGTATGGAAAAATATACTTTGACGTTGCTGCTTGGACAGAGGTTCCTAATTAGGCGTCGTGGGTGGGACTAGCATGTGGGGGGTTAACCCCCTAGAAACTGGTTTGTGAATGTTGGTTGTGTGCAGCGAAGTGCATTAGAACAAGTGTCTTGCAATGCTACCTCTGTCGTTCCTAACAAGGTCCAGGGCAAGGGATTGTCTTCTCAACAACGCCTGGAACACGGGCCTTTCACAATTATTTCAGGGAGGGAAAATGCCTGAATCACGGTCAAAATATCTTACATGTTGACTTGGTAGTTCTAGTATAGCCTGCTGTTTAAGCACATTACAACGACTGGACATGAACATGAACATGAAAAAGTTAAGCATTTACAAAAACACGTTTGCTTTTGAGCGTGATTCATATCAACATGTTCCCGACTAGTTGTTTCACACCCTAAAGCTCTTTACCGCCAATAAAACAGCACAGCGTAGGGCAATATCAGTCAATCTCCGTGGTGTGCATATAAACGTCCCCACCAGACCTAGCTATAGCCCCCTCAGAATTAGACGGCAAATCCTTGTATAATTCTTGCAGAATAAACGCCCACCAATAATATCCCGCCGGCTCTCGCTCTTTATTGGCATCATATTTCCCCCTCTGATTACGCAATAATCTGAGATGGAAGATTTATGATGGCTGGGAATTGGAGCTCAGTTGAGATGGAAACTACAAAGTTGTATCTAAAGCCCTGTGTTTTAGTATTCCCTGAAAGCATGCTTGCTGAGTATTGTTGATTAAAAAAACGTGGATGTGCTGTTGATACATTTGCTTGAGGAATCTTCCGGTCAGAGATATTCAACATTTCAGAATTTGGAAATGACAAAAAAAAAAATATTTATTTATATATATAATTATATATAAACAAGGGAGGCAAGAATCAAAAAACGAGTTAGCAGATAGAAAGACACAAATCCTAAAATAATAAATTTTTTGGAGAACATTACGTTCAGACTGAAAATAATTTCCAAGATAGAGAACATCAGAATTCATTTATACATTAAATTACAGCTTACATTTTTATTGATTTTTTTTACATTTCATGGTGAAACGGATTTAGCCATCATGTTTAGTGCCCTACAGTAGATGGCTGCAGAGTGGTAATACCTATGGTACTCCAAATTAACATATCATGTATCCATGGATATTTTCTTAAAATTGGTCCTAGTTAAAACAATTAAGTAAAATAAATGTATTTAATTTAAAATAAATAAAGTTAATTATTTCTAATTATATGAACAATAAAGGTAATTTATTTAATTTTATAAACTATACATTATAACAAATCTTTTTAAAAGAAACATTAATTAATATCCCTAATTCTTATCTTATCTGAACAGCAATGATATGAGATTAAATAGAGAGAAAATGAAGACTTTTGTTTTGTCCTTTTCAGATCCAAAGGCCCTTGTAATACCAAATGTCTCCTCTAGAGTATCAGAACAGATTTTAATAATATCTCACCAAGATACCAAAGACAGAGATTCAAATATGAGCTCAAATGTTTCTAATCAAATTCTCCAAAGTACAAATAATCTGATCTTCGCTGTCCAAATGAATTTTATAGCTCTGTATTCTACTGTTTATCAAGAGTTGTCTCATTCCCTATTATTTTTTTCTGTGCCGTATTTGAAAAAACATCTGAAACATAACTGAGAACTGAGCAGAGCAGCCTGTAAACAATACAGTTTGCCTCTGGGATGGTTTTATCATGGTACAACGTCTAAAGTTTGGCGGTTGCCAAGTAAAGTGTAGCTGAGTCTCTAAAAAAAAGCAAGGTCAAAGATCAGAGGTTAAGTTGTGAACTCTGTTGAAAGGATAAGGAATGCCAGAGGACTTTGGAGGCCAACTGAGGAATGGGATGCACAGGAAAGAATGAGAGCGAGAGTCAGAGGGAGGTGGGGGAGACTGGAGCCAATCCAGGGGAAATCCAGCTCCACATGGCAGAGCTCAGCCTCGGCTACAGTCGAGCAAACACAGGGAATTTTATACAGAACACTGTTCATCAGCATAAAACAGCCGCCTCATAGACCAATAACAAATTAAAGTCCTCTATAAATATGAAACTACCATAACTATCTCAGCCCATATTAAATCTAAAATGGCTCTTTGAGTAATTTCGCTGTACGCCATTTTGCTGGCTGAATTCGGTAACAGTGTTTAATAAAATGTGTGTGTTATAGCAGTGAGGCAATAGCCTCAAGATTGCAATGGCTGTTTAGAGACTACTTTAACCAAGGTTATTTTTCATTGACACGTAATATGTTGACATGATGGATACACTGTCACAACGTGTTTATGAGGAGACTCTCAAGTGTAATAGCAGAGTAAACAATATAAGCTGCATTTGAGGTACCTTATCCCTTTAAGTGAGCTTGGACTATTCCACATGTCTCTGTAATAGGAACATAGTATGCCATAAAATAAAAAAAGGCACCGTTGAAAGATCTTTCGAGAAAGAGTTCACTCAAAATTCACAGAAATGTAGTCATTATTCAGTCATTATTCAGTCAAAATCACAACTGATTTATACATCTGCATATTTAAAGTTGAAATGGCAAGACTTGTCACGTGCCAGATTTGCTCCTGTAGGTCAAACAGTAGAGCAACACCAAGTTCGTGGGTTTGATTGCGTAGTCTCAGGTCCTTCCTGATTCCCGACAATGAGGCACGTTTGAAAGCTATGGAAGTGCTTTGGATGAAAAGCCAATATCTGCAAGGGAATTCATTGGATGTTTGAAGAACTGTTGGTTTATGTTGAATTTGATGTATGCAAATGAGGGAGCTGTTGGAGAGCATAAGATTTCAGCGTAAAAACAGTAATGTTTTGGCGCTCTTTTCACTTAATCCATATATTCTTCAAAAAGTGGTGGAATTATAGTGTGGAGTATTATGGGCCACCAATTAGATATAGTTTTGGCGATAACTTCCAAAGTAAAGTCAAGTCACCTTTATTTTTTATAGTGCTTTATACAGTACAGATTGTGTCGAAGCAGCTTCACAGAGAGAAACAGGAAAACAACAGAAGCGAATACTGAAAAATCAACATTTTGTTTCAGCCTTCTTTGACCTTAGGCTTATGATATTAATAAAAAGGGGCTTTTTTTTTTTTTCCAAATGTAATAGTGGGTTTTTTCTTTCTTGGGGGTTTTTTTTTGTTTTTCTTTATATATGTTTAGTGTCCTTTTCATATCCTGTATTGTTTCATACAGGTTTTGTAGTTCGTGATGGGTCTAAATTTTTAATAGACAAGGTAGGCAAGAGATTGATATTAGTATTTTTTTTGAAGTTGTTTTAGGTAGTTTTTATTTTTTTTTGGGTAAGGTTTTTTTTTTTTGAGTTTTTTTTTTTTTTTTTTTTTTTTTTTTTTTTTTTTTTTTTTTTTTTTTTTTTTTTTTTTTTTTTCAGTTTGTTTGCAGTCCCTGTTTTAAGTTTTTTCTCTTGAGCCATCAGTGCATTTGGCATTTCTTTTTATCTCTCTCCTAGATTTCACTTTCAATATTTAGTCAGTTGGGGTGATCTATTGGTAGGCTCTCAATTTTCCTCTTACTTCTTGTTTTTGGCGTGGAGTTTTTTAATTTGTATTGTTGTTTCTTTTATATTTTTTTTTCCTAAGATTTTTTCTTTTTTTTTTTTTTTTTTGATTTAGGCAATCAACTGATGCGAAGGATTGTAATTGATTGGTCTTTTTTTTGACTGTTTTGTATATCTTTTTATTTCCTTTGAACGCTATAGAGACATTTGATTCTGATTCGGCGTCAGTATTTAGTTCAAGTCCGTTCAGTGTTGGTTCAGTTCAGTTCAATAACAGTGTCAATGTTCATCAATTATTAAACAAGTTCAGTTCGGCTATAAGCAGCTCTACAGAAAAGCCAGCACTGTTGTTGTTATTCGAATGGGATTCGGTTACAGTCAATCATACTAGTGCACACGCTGTGCAGATGTGATCAGCTTACGAGAACGCTGCTGCCAGGATTCTGACTAGAACCAGAAAATATGAGCATATTACACCAGTCCTCGGGTCCTTACTCTGGCTTCCAGTTATATTTAGGATTGTTTTTAAAGTACTTTTACTCGTTTATAATTCACTCAATGGCCTAGGACCTAAATACGTTGCAGATATGCTCACTGAATATAAACCTAACAGACCACTCAGCTCATTAGGATCGAGTCAGTTAGAAATAACAAGGGTTCACACAAAACAAGGGGAATGTGCTTTTAGCTATTTTGCCGCCCGCAGTTGGAACCAGCTTCCAGAAGAGATCAGATGTGCTAAAACATTAGTCAAATTTAAATGCAGACTCAAAACTCATCTGTTTACTGTGCATTTATTGAATGAGCACTGTGCGATGTCCGAAATGATTGCATTGTATTTTATGTATAATCATTTTCTATTTTTAACGGTCTTAAATTCATTTTAAATAAATTAAATCAGGTTTTACATTCCTTGTTTAGTTTGTGAAAATTTAGGACAGGTTACTTTATTTTAGAAAGCACGTTGAGATATTACCATGTGTATGAAATGTGCTAAGTAAATAAAACTTGCCGCGTGCCTTAATGAAATAAAGTGGAGCTTAATTCAGTAAGCTTTGTCCATCCAAACACGGTATGAATCAATAAGCTGTCATATATATAGATTACTGATAGAGTAAGTGTTTTCAGGCCCAGATAAGCATAGCCAGTGCTCATGTTAGTGTAGTTCATTTTCTAGATTCTTTTTTACATATCTCCTTGGGATGCATGTAGAGGGCAAAAGGAGGACCTGAATTATTTTTTGTGTGAACTATTCCTTTATAAAAAACAAAGGCAGAAGAGTCTTTGAAAGAATAATTCAGTATGTACTGATATTAGCCTCAAACATTGTGACAGCAGAGTAACACAGTCACCTCAGTCAGGTTCATTACTGCTGCTGGTGGAGGACTCTACATCTGGCTATTTATAGCGTGACTTTTGCTTTCTTTACTCACAGACAATAAGGTCTAATCTGCTTTCTTAAAGGCTCCGCTGACCCAATGGCCTTTATTCATGTATAGACAACAGTTCAAAGGGAAGGGGATAGTAAAAGGGAAGGAGGCTTCTGGGGTATGTGTGGCTTCTCCCAATCAAAGTAAAATATATGGAAATACACTCCTTGAGTAAATTTGACCCAACTGCTGCCTTGTGTAAAATACAGTATGTCTAAAATTAGCTTGATAATAAAGCTAATCATTAATGCAGTGTTTAGTCTATGACACCACAGCATAACTTATCATTTACTTTTAGATTGATTTAAACACACCATGTAAATAACTTTATGTAGAGAAGTAGGATGTACAGTAGAGGGTAACTGTCAAACTGTTTTCAGTTCAAGTCAGTTCTGTATAGTCATATACCTTAAAGTCCAAACATAAAGTGGACATTTCCACTGTTATCACCTTGGAGAAAAGATACAGTTCACTGAATACATTGTCACACGATATGGGGTAAGTTGTCACAATGGACAACTGGAGTTTCTTGACCCTCGTTAGCGAAGAATAATTTCTGTTAGGTACTTTTCAAAGTGCACATATTTTTATTTAAAGGCTTTAACTATTCATCTCAATATATACTATTTTTGTTGTAGATTTTTAACATTTAAGTCAACATACAACAGCACTGCTAAGAAAACACATTTGTGTATTTGAACTTTTGACTCAAAACCATGACCCCTTGAGTCAACTTCCTCTACACACAATTCTCTACAATTTTAGCATCATAATTCTCATGATTCAACACACTTCATAATTTCCATCACATTTCCTGTGAATCGATAACGCATCTAATTTGAGAATAATGCAGTGTTGAGCGCATGCCACGTGCAGATATGATGTTCTAGATGTCTCAGTTCTCTGAGTGATCAGAGCGACTAACTTATGACACTGGCTATATATATAACTCTCATATTTTTACAAACATAAAAATGTTACGCAAGAAGTTTTGTGGTTTTTACAATCCCAGTGGTTAAAAACAGCCAAACACCATTGTTTGAACTATTTATTTTAGTCTTTTGAAGCCCCTATATTTAGACACTGTGGCTTCAGAACAGCATGGAAAAGGTGACTGAATTTGTTTTTGCTGCAACATTTCCTGTGTGTCGCGAGGAGAGGAAAACCACATGTGCAGTGACGCTGCAGCTGAGGGACGACAACAAAGAGCGTGGCATGTTCAGGAGAGGGGTGGAGATAACTTTGAGATTTATGCAGGAATATGACTAAAAAACAACTTTTAATAAAAACAGAGCGACAAACTTGAACTCTTGTTTATTTACAATATGGTTTACAACAGAACACTCACCCTTTTAGTGAGGAAGCCCAGAACCGAAATAAACATGACAAGGTCATGATAAGTTTTTAATGGTCTATTATTCGGTAGAGTTTACAAAAGTGTCTTTTTTTGACATGTCTTGCAAAGAGAAAAGAATAAAGAAAATGTTCACTCGAGTATGGTTACATATTATGCTGTAACCATGAGAAAAAGAATTCACTGCTTTAATGGATTGATAAGAAATACAGTTAAGGTTCAAGGTGACAAAAGGTATATACCAGTAAGCAATTTTCAGTGACAAGGTATGAATCTATGTTTTAAGGAGCGTCAAAATAAGATATATACTGTGGAAACACAACAAAATAACAGATTAAGATGCTCTTGTATTTTTTATTTTGGCCAGTAAATGCAATAACAGGATATTTTTGTCTTAATAAATAAGCCACTAGCTGACTCCCGTTAAACCCCACTGAAAATCTGTGGAATGACTTGAAGACTGCAGTCCACAAACAGTCACAATCAAATTTAACTGAACTTGAGCAGTTCCGCAAAGAAGAGTGGGCAAAGTATTGCAAAGTCTAGATGTGCAAAGTTAGTGGAGACAAATCCCATCAGACTAAAGGCTGTAATTAAGCAAAAGGTGGTTCAAAAAAATACTGACAAAAGGGGTTGATCCTTTTTCCAAAAAATCATTATGTTTTTTTTCATGTTTTATTGTTTTTTAACATGTTGGTGGTTATATCTTTCAATTGGAGTTATTAAGTTGCATTGAGGGTAATACCGCTGGATTAAAACACAAACTTGTTGTCCATTTTTCATTTCAGGCTGCAAAGCAACAAAATGTGATTATTTTAAAGGTGGTGATTTTTTTCTATGACCCAAATATTACAGCACCACGATGCTTAACGTTGGGGACTGTATTGGACAGGTGATGAGCAGTGTCTGGTGTTCTCCACACATACCGCTTAGAATTAAAAAAAAAGTTCTATCTTGGTCTCATCAGAACAGAGAATCTTAATTCTCACCATCTTGGAGTCTTTCAGAATGTTTTTTAGCAAAACTCCATGCGGGGCTTCATGTGTCTTGCATCTGAGGATAGGCTTTACGTCGGCCAGTGCCATAATAGCCCGAGCCGTGGTGGAGGGCGCAGTGATCGGGTGACTTCTACAAATTTTGCTTTCTACAATCTCCAGACCTGAATTCTCTGAGCTCAGCCACAGATTTGATCTTTGGGTTCTTATTTACCGGCTCCTCACCAAGGTCTTCTGCTCCCTGAGGTACGCTCAGTCATTGGCCAGGACTGGCCAGGCTCTAGGAATGCGCGTTCCTTGGTTCGTACCAAGGAGACGTCTTTGCCATTTAAGGATTATGGATGCCCGGCAACTGTTGCTCTTAGGAACCTTAAGTTGCTCTCATGCAGAAAGTTTTTTACCCTGGCCCGATCTGTGCCTTACGCGCACAATTCGCGTCTCTGAGCTATTCAGGCAGTCCGTGTTGACTCATGGATTCTCATTGCTTGCCATGCACTGTGAGCTGTAACGGTCTATATAGGACAGGTGTGTGGCTTTCCTAATATCCCAAGTCCAATCAGTCTAGTAATCAAACACGCTGAGAGCCAAATGAAGGTGTAGACACCATATCCAAGGATGATCAGAGAAATGCGACAGCAGCCCTGGAGGTTAAATTATGAGGTGACTAGACAAAAAGGGTCCTATGGAATACCGTAGGACCATGGATATTTCTGTTTTCTTTATTAGAATAGTTTTAAATCTGCAAAAAATGTCAACAATTCTGTGTTTTTTGTCAATATGGGGTGCTGTGTACACATTAATGAGGAAAAAAAAATAACTTAAATTGCTTTTAGCATATGGTTGCAATATAACAAAGAGTGAAAATTTTAAGGTGGTCTGAATACTTTCCGTATCCACTGTTTATATATAATAACAGTAGTATCGTACGCTATACTCTATGATATAGATATATATATATATATATTTATATACTATATATATATATATATATACAGTTATCATTAGGTACTTAACTATAACTACGAAGTTGTGCAGGCGCAATAAACTCCTAATTTGCTGCTATTAACAGTAAATATCACTGTAGATGTTTTCAGTTTAGGGTATGGGGATTGGATCGTAAGCGGCGTCATCGGATGACTAATGCACTTTCATGCAAGTTCAGTTGTTTGAACTGAAAGATGGGTTGGCAGTTTGTGGGTAAAACATACACCCTATAATGAGTGTATAAGATCAGATAGTGTTTTTTTTTTTTGAAATTAGGTAAATGTTTTCCCCTTTCTCAAAGCGAGCCGATCTCAGATGCCTGTCTGTGTGACATCACACAGACAGGCCCCTCCCACGATAGTTTGATTGACAGTAGCGCTTCAGCACAGACTGGACTGGCGTCTTACCTCAGACCAGCCCTGAGTGAGCTGTCATCAGTCCGCCATTGTTTCACCGACGGAGCAGATGTAGACAAGAATGACTACTAACTAAGCGATTGATGTGTTCTGTTGTTGGATGTAATAATGAAAACAGCAGTCGTCATTTACTCCCGACATATGAGCCGCTGAACTCGCAGTGGATTAAATTTGTTTCTGAAGGGAATGCGCCCCCTCTGGATCATTCATGATCCAGCCTCACTTACAGAAGAAGTGAGTATAATGTTTATTATGAATCTTTGCAAATCGCCTTTCCTAACAATGTGCTTATTAGCAAGTTTCACGATGAATGTGGCTGAAGTAAACAGTCTCTCAGAGAGCAGCTTGGAAGAGAGGGGCGGGGTCAGCAGAACTCATTAACATTTAAAGAGAAATGCTACAAAAACAGCTTGATATGAAAAGAGCTGATTTTGACAGGGTAAAAAAAAGTGTGTTTTTTACACTACCATTGAGAAACTTTAACCAAAATATGTTACAGACTTTTCATTAAGACCAAAAAGAATCATTTCAACTTGTGGAAAATTGGCATCCGATGACCCCTTGAGGGATCTAAATAATAGTATAAGAGCATTAATATGTGCTTTTATAAGAACACACATAACGCCAATATGCTGTAATTGCATTGTATTATCGTGAGAATAGTCTTAAATAAAGTGTTGCAAATCCAAACTGATTACTGTTTCTGTTTTTCTACTTCAAAATGTAATGTTTTATTCAATGTGTTACTTGCCATTTCTTATAATTGTGAAATGATATTATAGCAATTTCTCAGTGCTGATTTCATGCTGTTTCTACACCATTTTTATTTCAGTGTAATGTATTTTCTTTGTCCCTTAAGAAATTAGGAAACAAAATCAGCTGGCTTGGTGTCTCAAATTAGAAAAAAAGCCAGCGTGAAACTGAAAGAAACGTGTGTGTGTGTGTGTGTGTGTGTGTGATGTACATACAGGCTCTATTCTACGGATGCACGTATTAATCAATGCAGGAGTCAAGTGTAGAAAATGGAGCACTATCCTCATATAGCCAGGCAAGGGGGAAAGAGACCTTTCCACGGCTTGTTTGTTTCAGGCAATCAGAAGTTCATCCACATCTCATTAACCACTGACCTCGTTCTTCAGGATATCCTCTTGATGAACCAGGCCTTCTCTACTGGAACATCCACAGAAGCTCATAGAGGGCTTCAACAATATCATACTGATTAGCATGGCCACTGTTCTCACCGTCTCATTATGGTGCCTCCAAAAACTATTTGAACACATAAGTCACACTAAAACATGTGAATTACATTATATAACAAGATATCTTTAGATGTCTTTATAATGGTAAAATCTGCATCCATAGGGTTGCTATGGGGACCAAAGTAGAGCTGCTTCCATAAAGAGAACCATCCAAAGAGTATTGCTGGCAATGTTTGCAAGTCCCAAACTCTTATTCATTTCCTCACTCTGGAGACATTATAGGTTACCTGCTTTTTCATTGCGGCTGCTGTGGTTTTGGTGTTTCATCTGCTTCTTTTCTACTAAATGTGTGCCCTGCGGACTCTGTCCACCCTGGTAGGGACCAGTCGCTCCTCCTCGCATCAGCTGTGACACAGTCAGGCCTCCGTATGGCTGGAGGTCGTAAGGTTGCCTTGGCTCAGGTGAAGTGTTCCCGCTGCTCTTGGCGAGAGCTGTTCAATATGGCTGCTGTATTTCTGATGACACCTGACCACGGTAGCGATAGTGAAGCAGGAGACAGTGATGCCCAGGGGAACAAGAGCAGCTGGATGGACGTCAGGGCCGTGTTTACACATACACACACACGCACACACGCACACACGCACACACACACACACACACACGCACACGCACACACACATTGCTGTGCAGGTCACTACTGCTCAGTGCTGGCTGGAAAACAACGAGAAGAGACATCAAGCTCAAGTCCTGAAAAATTATTTTTCTCAAGAAACTGAGTGTGTGCTTGTGCAAAAAAAAACAAAAAAAAACAATATTTGTACTGCTTTCTATTAGCAAGATACAATTAAATTGATAGTAAGGGCATTTATAATATTACAAAAGTCTTTTGTTTCAAATAAATGTTTGTTTGAACTTTGAGTTTATCAGAGAATTCTGAAAGAAATGTATCATGTCTTCCATAAAAACATTATGCAGCACCCTATGTTTTCAACACTGATAATAATAATAAATGTTATCGAAGCAAATAAAAAAAACTTTAAAACCTGTTAACAATAAAAAAAAGGTAAGAGTTACCTTATTAGCTATGGTGAAAAAAAATTCGAAATGTTGAAAAATTGTAATTTTCTCTATCTAAATATATAAATCGTAATACTTAAAAAAAAATCTGGAAGAACTTATTATGACACTTTACATTAATTAATATAATTAATATTAAATCTATATAATATTTAACAAGTAACAAAATCCACATACCTTACCAGTAAGTTAGTTTTAAAAAATGTTTTGATTTTATATAGATAGATATATAAACTAAAGTATAAAGAAAAATATAAGCAACTCATAATTTAACATAATAAATAGAGAACATCAAAACATAACCTAACATAAAACAATAACAATATAACAGGTTGGTTGTATATTCAAATTATTATAATTTAAGAATATACAATGTAAGTTGTAAATTACCATTGAGACTTAAAAAACAAAACAAAAAAAAACAATCTCATAAAATAAGTACTGTGCTTTTAAAATGTTATTTATAAGAGAATTCTACTGCATTTTTTTAATAAAATGCAACTTCGGTGAGCAATAAAAAAGGCTTCTTTGAAAAACATTTACAAATCTTACCGAACTCAAACTTTTGAATGGTAGTTTGGGCATTATCAATACCTATTCACCATAGCATAAACATGTGGGATGAGTTACTCATCAAAGTGTAATATTTAATATGCTTGTTAGTAGTGAATTGGCTTGGTGTATTTGGGATCCACATGACTCAGATGCATTAATATGTTTTAGCTTCACCCTGCTTTCATTTAAAGAAATAAATAATCTTTAAAGATCTTTAAAAGAAGCTCAGAAGTGCTGCAGAGTGAACAGTTTTTCTAACGTGCACCTTATTCCTCACAGTTAAGACAGACACTTCAAATGACCTCCTTTATTTCATCTTTTTGATTTTTTTTAAATGCAGAATGTCAGATTTTTAAAAAATGCACGCTAACTCACGTTAGATGCGGCTCCAAAGCAGAGTTTTGATGTTTACAAAAGGTCGAGAGATTAATGCAGACAAACATCATCTGACTCACTTTAAAACTCAGACAAAACACAGAGCGAGAGAGGACTGCGAAAAGTAATATTAAAATAAAGCACAAGGAAACTTGCAGAAAGTGGACATAGACTGTAGTATGACCCCAGGCGTAATAACACCAAATATGATAAACGCAACAAAATATGTGGGGCGTAATGTGTTTACATAAAGACTTGTTTGGCAAGCTGACTGAAAGGGTGAGAGAGTGTTTATCTTCTCAAGCTTTAACACCTCAACATCTGACAGGAACATTAAGAGATCTTAATATCAATTATGAACCCAATCCAGACTTATGAGAATCAAACGTCAGCATGTCAAATGAAGATGTTTTGATATGTCACACTATAAAACAGTTGATTTGTAGGTGTTGACCTTTGGGCTGGGAACACATGAGGAGGAGGAATCAGCATACAATGTAATATTTAATTATAAATAAATAAATGTCAAGTGCATATTGCAAAAGTGAGTCATGCAGAAATGGAAGATTTACATATTGCAAAGTACAAAAATGAAAGGCCAGTCATCATTATTTTTGGAGTTGAGTTAAGGTGACATGGTTGAGGTTCTTGCTAAAAGCAAGACCAGTAAGTACCTCAGGTTCTTGTACCACATTGGTTACAAACCCGAGTTTAAAAACACAGCTATACGTACCAAACGAGATCTGATCTTGAAAGTTAAAAGGGAGGGGGGGGGTAGAAGCAATGGTGGTGTGTTTTGAACTTACCTGTGACAGCCGTGAGATTTGCAGAGAAAGTTGACGATGTGCCTTATTTCTGTCGGAATAAATTTTCCTCCTGGATCCGCACACACACAACACTCTAAGTAAAATGTCAAGGTGCATCTTTTATGCTTTACTACTGATGTTCCTCACATCTCTGAGACTCACAAGCTCACAAGAACTGCAGCATATACTGCAACAATGAAACACACGCTCGCACATAAACGGATCATTGTCTTTTATCGGTCTGTTGATTGATAGGATCTGATAAAAGTCTTTCTTTTGCATAATTTTCCTGTGAATGTGAAGAGTAACCCAGCAAGTCTGAGTTCCTCCATGTCTTTGTTCCTATTTAAAAACACTGTGCCGAGAACAGCATAATAAAAGGAAGTATAGTATTTGAAATATTGAAGACGAGGAAAAATAAAGCGGTGTTGCCAATAATTCATCTGCTTGATACAAAAGGAATTTTGTGTTAGAGAGATTTACGAGTTATGACTAAGGAAAGCATAGATGTTTGAAGGAATTTTGTGGACTTCGGTGTGCTATAGATGGCATTTTTGTGTACAATATATGCCAAAAAGAAGATGTTTAAAAAAAAAATTGGAATGCCCAACAGGCAAGTCATTTATATATCAGCGGTAGACGATGTCATTAGCGTTCACACAGAGTTTACCCTGTCAACACTAGTTTCATAGTCCCACATCGATCTGAAAAGGTCAACCCATGAGTCACTGTCCACCAAAAGCCCCACATCTAAAACAATGTGCTGTGTATTTTGGTTTTATGTATACAAACAATTCGCATGTCGCCCACAATGAACAGCTAATCTTGTGTACCGTAGCTGTCAGTCCAGTAGTGCGGCAGGAAAGTGGCAAAACACACCCACCCGGGGAAAGTTTGAGTCCTGCTGTACACTGATTACCTGCAATACTGTGATAGTGAGAGTGTGTGGGTTAAATGTGACAGTGTGCTACATTCAAAATGCTGACTACATCTATCTATCTATTGTTGAGTATAAATATAACAAACATGCTTATCTATCGATCTATCTATCTATCTATCTATCTATTATAGTCTAGTTCGTTCATCTATCTATCGATCATCTCAATCTGTCTGTATGTTCTGTCTGTCTGGCTGTCTGTCGTATGTCTGTATGTAAAGTGTCTGTCTGTCGGTCTGTCTGTCTGTCTGTGTGCTGTGTGTGTGTGTGGTGGGTCTGTCTGTCTGTCCATCTATATATATATATAGTATTATATATATCTGTATATCTGTGTGTCTCTATATCTGTCGGTATGTCTGATCTGTGTGTGTGTGTGTGTGTTGGTGTGTGTCTGTCTATATGTATGTCTGTCTGTGTGTGCCATTGTGTGGCTGTCTAGCTGTCTGTGTGGTGTGGGGTGTGTTGGTCTGTCTGTCTGTCTGTCTATCGTCGTCTGTGTGAGTGTGTGTGTGCTGCGTGAGGGCGTGTGTCGGTCAAGTTGTCTGTGTGTGTGTGGTGTTGTTGTTCTGTATGTCTGTCATCTATAGATATATAGATATATATATATCTAGTATATCTGTGTGTCTCTCGATCTGTATATCTGTCGTCATGTTCTGGTGGGTGTGTGGGGTGTGTGTGTGTCTGTCTATCGGTATGGCTGTCTGGTCTGTGTGTGTATTGGTGTGTGTGTGTCTTAAGTAGTCTATCGTCGTCTGTGTGTTGGGTTGTGTGTGTGTGTGTGTGTCTATCTGTCTGTCTGTGTGTGTGTGTGTGTGTGTGCTGCATGGGTGCGTGTGTCTGTCTGGCAGTCTGTCTGTGTGTGTGTTGTGTGTGTGTTGTGTTGTGTTGTGTGTTGTGTGTGTGTGTTGTGTGTCTGTGTGGTGTGTGTGTGTGTGTGGGTGGGATGTGTGTCTGTCTGTCTGTCTTGTCGTGTGTGTGTGGTGTGCGTGCGTGTGTGTGTCACGTCAAGTCAAAGTCACCTTTATTTATATAGCGCTTGTAACAATACAGATTGTGACAAAGCAATTGAACAGCATTTTGAATTAGGAAAATAGTGTGTCAATAATGCAAAAAGACAATAGTAAACACTAATTTTTCAGTTAAGACAGTTCATCATTGAATTCAGTGAATTCAACATCCAGCTCAGTTTAAATAATATCTTGGCAATCATGTCAACGATAACGCTGGAAAAAAAGTGTCCCCAACTAAGCAAGCCAAAAATGACAGTGGCAAGGAACCAAAACTCCAACGGTGACAGAATGGAGAAAAAAACCTTGGGCGAAGCCAGTCTCAGTCGGGGGGAACAGTTCTCCTTGACCAGACGATCCAGCAGTCCAGTACGGAAAAAAGAAAAAAATCATATATAATGACGGTAATAAAACAGCGATGTACTATTATTAACACTATTTATTATATGATGCAATCAAACTTATAGCAAAATGTGGGAGTTCTGTAAGTTGTTTCAGGGTTGGAATCATCTGAGGTCCTCTGAGTGCTTGCATCATCTCTTCTCAGGTGTTATGGATCAAGACTGAAGCTTGCGTAAATCCTAGTTACATCCCGTGGCAAAAAACAGAGAAACAAATACAAAAATAATTAGCGTAGCTGCTGTTCCAACCCAGCAAAAATGATTTGTTTAACCCAAAACTAAAGAATAATAATGTGCATTTAATTAGATATAACTGCAGTAAAAGATTATGACTGCAGTAAAAGATTATGAGATGCATTATTTGAATGCTTGGCAAAGAGATGTGTCTTTAATCTAGATTTCAACAGAGAGAGTGTGTCTGAACCCCGAACGGTATCAGGAAGGCTATCCAGTTGTGAGCCAAATGCCCCCCCCCCCCCCCCCCCCCCCGAAAAGGCTCTACCTCCTTAGTGGACTTTTGCTAGCCTAGGTACTACAAAAAGTCCAGAATTTTGCGACCTTAGGGATCGTGATGGATTGTAGCGTGGTAGAAGTCTAGTTAGGTACGCAGGAGCTAACCCCTTAAGGGCCTTATAGGCAAGTAATAAAATTTTGTAACTGATACGGAACTTAACAAGTAGCCAGTGCAGAGACTGTAAAATTGGGGGTAATATGATCATATTTTCTTGACCTGGTAAGGGCTCTAGCCGCTGCATTTTGGACTATCTGTAGCTTGTTTATTGAAGATGCAGGACAACCACATAGCAGTGCATTACAATACTCCAGTCTAGAGGTCATGAATGCATGAAATAGCTTTTCTGCATCAGAAAAAGGTATCATGTTTCGTAACTTGGCAATGTTTCTAAGTTGGAAGAATGCTGTTTTTGTAACATGGTTAATATGATTTTCAAAAGACAAGTTGCGATCTAATATAACACCCAGATTTGACTGTAGAGGAAGTAACCGTACAATCGTCTAGTTGCAAATTGTAATCCACGAGATAGGCCGTTAATTGTCTTTTGGTCCAATAAGTAATATATCTGTTTTATCCGAATTTAATAGGAGAAAAATTTTGGTCATCCATTCTTTTATATTTTTAACACACTCTGTTAGCTTATATAATTTTCATCTGGTCTTGTTGAGATATATTGTTGAGTATCATCGGCATAACAGTGGTAACTAATCCCGTATTTCCTAATAATAATACCAAGTGGCAACATGTATATCGAAAATAGCAGAGGACCGAGGACATATCCTTGTGGTACTCCATACTTTACTGGTGATAATTGATATGACTCCCCATTTAAATAAACAAAGAGGTAGCGATCGGACAGGTAGGATCTAAACATCTTAAAGCCTGCCCTTGAATACCTTTATAGTTTTGTAATCGATCTATGAGTATGTCATGTTCTATAGTATCGAATGCAGCACTAAGATCAAGTAAAAATAGCAATAAGACACAGCCTTGGTCTGACGCAAGAAACAAGTAATTTGTAATTTTAACAAGTGCAGTTCATGTGCGTATGATGGGGCCTGAAACCTGATTGAAATTCTTCATAGAGATCATTTTTTTCAGGAAGGAGCGCAATTGAGCAGACAACTTTTTCTAAACTTTTAGACATAAAAAGAAGATTTGAGATGTGTCTGTAATTTGCCAGTTCACTAGTATCTAGTTGTGGTTTAAGAGGCTTAATAACCGCCAGCTTGAAAGGTTTTGGGACGTGACCTAAAGACAAAGACGAGTTAGAAGACTAAGAAGCGGTTCTTCTGCTACAGGTATCAACTCTTTTAGTAATTTAGTGGGTACAGGATTTAATAGGCATGTTGTTGGTTTAGATGCAGTTATGAGTTTATTTAACTCTTCCTGTCCTATAATTGTAAATCATTGCAGTTTATCTTTTGGTGCGATGAAGGAAGCTAAAGTATTATACGCTGTAGAACCTACATTTGTTATTGTATTTCTGATGATATCTATTTTATCAGTGAAGAATTCATAAAGTCATTACTATTAAACTGTTAGGGAATATTTAGATCGGGTGGCGTCCGGTTATTTGTTAATCTAGCCACTGTGCTAAATAAACACCTAGGATTGTTTTGGTTATTTTCTAAGAGTTTGTGGATATGCTCGGCCCTGGCAGCTTTTAGAGCCTGTCTATAGTCGGACATACTGTTTTTCCACGCAATTCAAAAAACTTCCAAGTTAGTTTTTCTCCATTGCGCTCAAGACTACGAGTTTTTTTCTTGGGAGAACGGGTTAGTACTGCTTGTCCGTTTTTCTCTAACCTTTTTCAATTTGATGGGGGCAACAGCTTTAATTATTAAAGAAGATAGTGCCCATGTTGCTAGTAATTTAGTCTAGTTCATGTGTATTTATGGGTACAAAAAGCAGTTGAGATCAATCAGGTAGGTTATTTGTGAATCTGTCTTTGGTAGCTAGAACAATAGTTCTGCCCGGACGATAAAGCTGAGCCATATAGTTAATATCAGTAATACGCAGCATGAACGATACAAGGAAATGGTCAGTAACAACATCACTTTGAGGTACGACATCTATATCAGTAAGATCAATTCCATAAGATACAATTAAATCTAGCGTATGATTAAAACAATGAATGGGCCCAGTTTTGCTTGACTCCAAAAGAGTTTAATAGGTCAGTAAACGCAAGTCCTAATGAATCATTTGTATTATCAACGTGAATATTAAAATCTCCGACAGTTAGCGCTTTATCAACAGTAACCAATATGTCTGAGATGAAATCTGCAAATTCTTTTAGGAAATTTGTGTACGGCCCTGGTGGTCTATACACAGTTGCCAGAGCAAGAGATACGATAGATTTTTTTTGCATATCTGACAGTGTAACATTGAGCTTTAGTATTTCTAATGAGTTAAACCTGTATCCTGTCTTCTGAGTAACATTGAGAATATTACTATATATTGTTGCAATACCGCCGCCACGGCCAGTCTGACGGGGTTCATGCTTATAATAGTAGCTTGGTGGTTTAGACTCATTTAGACCAATATAATCATGAGGTTTTAGCCAGGTTTCAGTCAAGCAGAGTCCATCAAAACGATTATCTGTGATCATTTCATTTACAAATAACTGCTTTGGGTGAGAGTGATCTAATGTTTAGGATCCCAAACTTTAAAAATGGTTTTTGTTCATGTATTTTAAATTGTTCTGGTTTAATCACGATCAGATTTTTTCTAGATCCGGCATTAAATTTATATTTTGACCTCACTATTCGGGGAACAGCACAAGTTTTATAGATTGAGACAGCCACACAGTACTTCTCTATTCTTTTAGCGGGTAGAACAAAGTCCTCAGGGCAGTTATTGAGATTTGTTACAGATGTGTGTGTGTGTGTGTGTGTGGTGTGCAGCTGTGTGTGTGTCTGTGGGTGTGTGCGCGTTTTTGTGACAAATGAGGACATAAATTGTATAATGACAAAGGTATGACATAAGTATTACAAAGAGAAGGTGACTTTTCAGGACATTACCCCATGTCCCCACTTTTCAAAACGCTTATCAATCACACAGAATGGAGTGTATTGAACATCTGAAATAGCACAATGTTTCCTGTGAGGGGTAGGTTTAGGGTAGGGTTGGTGTAGGGCAATAGCACCTACAGTTTGTACAGTATAAAAACCATACGCCTATGGCGAGTCCCCACTTTAACAAAAACAAACCCTGTGTGTGTGTGTGTGGTGAGTGTGGGTGTGTGTGTGTGGTGTGTGTGTGGTGTATGTCTCATCTATCTGTAGTCGGTCAGTTGGTTTGGTTAGTGATGTCAGCAAAAACATCAGTGTTTTGGGCAGCGCTAGTGGTTATGAGGAACACTCAGATGGTGATCTGGAAGCTCTTAAGCAAATCAATCTCTGCTAATGCCAGAGAGGTTTTTATGATGTATAAAATGGAGCTTTTAATGACTTATTTTCTGCTGTCAATGATCTATTAAATTACTTATTCCATCCTATTTCTGTCCTCACTTTAATTGCAGCACAATATAACATTTCTACAATGTCATTTCTGCCCCAGGGGCATGATAACAAGCTGTGAAATTAATCATGACTTTTGTAGTTTAAGCAGAAGTGGGGATTGTGTTGGGCAGGCTGAGTGCTAGTGACAAAGTCTCTTGCTGGGTGAAACTTTCCTCTCTAGTCTTGGGCAGTTTTCTTTTACTTCTGAACTCAGACCATTATCCCAGTTATCCCAGTGATCGTTTGAATTATTGGCAAATAAGATGTTTCTAGACCAGAGTTTTCTGACTCAATTACATGGCAAGCCACCTGTGCTGCCGCATTGGGGTAAAGTGCCTTGTGTTGTGTTAGTAGAAAGAGCACCCCCTATTGGTAAGAGAACATGTTTTTATGTGTTGGTTTTTCATCTGCTCTTTTAGACTGATTGCTTGTTGCAATTCAAGGTATAATGATACCAACTAAATGCCTTGCTCCAAAGCCATAACTGAATACATTTTTCATGGAAAATTAACACAGCAAATCAGTGAGATGAAATGATCAAACCAGCCAAGCGTTTCTTATAATGCAGGTGTTGCACAGAAAATCCCATATCTGTAGTTTAGACTGATACAACAGATCATGTTTCAGGGTGAGTGTGCTGTGCGATGGACTCCAGATGCATGTTTAATAATATGAAATAATGTGAGTCTCCATGTGTGTTTTTAGCACTCGCAGATGTTACTGATAACACCTGTAAATGCTAAATAAAGCATTGCACATTGCTGCTTTTACATGCTCCGGAAAGAAATGCTTTGCTTCAATAATATATATTTAAATAGCATATAAAAAGTATCATAAAATGCATAGTCGTGGTCCTTAATGCTGTTCAATGTCCAGCACTTACTGTAGAGAGGCAAATGTTAGACTTAATTGGCATATTATTGTTTTAAATTAACATATTTTACATTTTTAATATTTTTATTTAAACCCTCAAGGTAATTACATTAATGCATTTTGCACAACTTGCACTGCATTATAAATTTTTTCACTTCATGCATTCCCTGGGAATCAAACCCATGATATGATGTTGCTAGCGTCATGCACTCCAAATTGAGTTACAGTAAAAATGCATTGTCATTATTGTATAATATAGAATATGACAATATCGATACTTCACAATATGACATTTTTACAGTACAGAAGCAGGTACAATGGTTTCAGTTGTTTAAATAATGTACAATGTGTACATCTTCTGATTACCTTCTGACATTTCTGCTATGTTCACACTGTCAGAGTTTGGGATTGACATCCACACTTACTTACAGATGTGCGTCTCGAAATGTCCTGTTCACACAGCAGCTTACAATAGGGGTTATGTGCAAAAAAAACTTCTGTATTTTGTAAAACAGGTCTCGTTGCTTCTGGTTCAGGTCTTTTGCATGTGCTTTGTTAAATATGGAGCTGTTTTACACAAGATGCCTTCAAAGGAGCTACCAAAGATTGATCATAACCGATGTCCATCACATATGCAGATTAATATCTAAAAGTTTATTTGTCTTCTTCTGACTAACAATTAGATATTAAAATTGCGTAATTCACCAACAGTTAAAACAGCTAACTACACTCTCAGAAAAACAAGGTACAAAAGCTGTCACTGGGACGGTACCCTTTCAAAAGGTACAGTTTTGTGCTTTATTTACTCTTAAAGGGAGCATTTTAGCATCTTAAATGTACATATTTGTGCCTAAAGTGTGTATATGTAACGGAGGCCAGCTAGTAAGAAGCTGTGTGGGTAAACTTCACTCCCCTGATCTCAAGATGTGCACTAAACTCTCAGAAAAAAGGTACAACAGCTGTCACTGGGACTGTACCTTTTCAAAAGGTACTAATATGAACCCATTAGGTACTAATATGTACACTTTAGGTAAGGTTCCAATATGGACTCTTTAGGTACAAAGGTGTGTCTTTTGAAAAGGTACCACCCCAGTGACAAACTTTTATACCTTTTTTTCTGAAGAGTTGTCGTAGCGACTGATGCTAGGGCTGGGTCTTTGCGACTGCTAGCGCACCTGCATCAAGCGGAACGGGGTGAGGTGGAACCGGAGAGAGGGTACGCAATAAGGGCCGTTCGCACAACTCGGGAACATTTTCTATGTGTAGTACCCAGAACTAATTGCTGGGAAACTACCACTTTTTGGCTTTTTTGCAAGCCTGAACTGGGTGCGATTTAGTACTGGATCGGAATTTTAGAACAGAAGATTGTTCCGAGCGGTGTATAACCAGCAGCAAATGGTAGAATTCATGAGATAAGTAGCAGTTGATTGGCCAAAAAGCGTACGAAAACATAGCCTCACCCGCCATGATTTAAAATGCCTTGTAAACATACTGTAAACATTGTCAAATTATTTCGCAAGTATGGAGAACAGTGATAGATAGAAGGAAGCTGAAGTGCAGGCACTTGTAGCAAATATAGCATTGCCAGTTGTTGTTGGAGATTCTTAGTGCTCCTTTCCTTTCTTTCAATCGCTTTATGTATACGTCGACATTCAATGTCCATTATTGTGAAACCTGCGAGACACAACAAAAACACAGCTCAGAACACCGCGTCCTCCATCCTCCTGTTGTTAACATTGTTTTTCTTTGTTTCTGGGTTGTTGAACGCCGCGCACAAATGACGTCGCTGTCGACTGGCTTACGTCACTTCTTGGTACACACTGTCGGTGCGAATGCAACACTTTAAATGGTACTGGAAAATAGTTCACACAAAATCGTCCCAGTACTTTAGTACAATACATTTAGTTCTGGAACTAAAGCGGTGCGAAAGGCCCTATTTGCCAGTAATGCACATCTCCAATACAACACTTTGCAAAAGGACGCCCCGTCTCCCAGCGATGTACTTTATTTCCCAAAAAGAGTGTAGATTGGCTGATTACCTTGAAAGTCCATAGATATAGCCATTAGTTCATACTGCTGTTAACACTTTCTCCACAAAGGGATAATGCGGTTTGTCAGGAGGACATGACGAATACCTGTAGAATCTCAAAATACTGTCTGCATGACTGTGCAAATTAAGTCAAGGCCATATTCGGAGCTTGTGTACGATCACCGGGGCAACTAGCAAACAGTGACTCTAATGATGTTTCAAAAGAAATATCTGGGCCACGTGACATCAAAGGACTTATCACGTTTTTTTTTGGGAACACACAACAAAAATTCAATTGAGGTGTGATTTCATCTGTCGAAAATGTAATTAACCAAAGGCAGCTTTTATACCTCAGTAAAGAGGTATACCTCATTTGAGTCGTGCAGTCGAGAACAGTGACTGCATCTAAACCCTCAGAAACACAGCTCATATCTGCATCTCTGTAAGTTACCAAAACTACTAGACATGTATGTGGGGTACAGAGCGGCTCTTTCACACTGTATGACGCGACAGACAAATTCGGTTATAGAATGTGGTTGTTACTCCTGTAAATAACCGAAATGTGTGTGAACGCAACCATATTAATGGCTGAAATACAGGACTAACAACCGTATTCTTCTGCTGTGTGAACGTTGCTTTCAAGTATAGGCCAAAAACTGTCAATGACATCAAATTCTCATTCTTTGTCCTCATATATTTGAATGGTTTAATTAGTAAAGAGTAGGATCTGGGTTAGTGCTGGGCCAGCGACTGGGGTTAATGTTTATGTTAGCTTACATCTCCTCTTCTTCTCAGGCATGTTAATGATGCTCTGCACTGAAATGACCCAAAGGATAATCCAATTATGCTTGGACCTCAGGGGCAATGGCCTCTCTAGAAAAATCACCATAACTTGATTGCTAGGAACACGGAAACCGTGCCTTTGTACAAATGAACTATGTTGTTTGTTAAAAAGTTGCCATCGAGCCTTTATTTTTTGACAGCTGTGTTTTCTAGCCTGGGGAAGTATGCTAGGGTGCCGACATCTTTTATCATTAGTGACTTGATTTGACTATTTGATTAACTTTAACCTCTGTTAGACGACGATGAAGAAAGCGATCTACGAACGGTTGGCGAAATTACATTCTGACACTTGCAGCTCTCTCTCCATTCCTTGACTGACTGAATGGAAAGCAGTCAGGGTGGAATGAAGACATTTCTTGTGTGAACCTTTTGTCCTGAGGGACTGACTCACTAAAGCCCGCCTCATCTCCCTGTCCTTTGCGCTTAGTTGCCGTGGAAACCCAGAGGTAACTACTCCGAGGCTCGGAAACAGGAGTGCGATATTGACTTGGTGTCGGAATGCTCTACACAAGATCATCAGTCACATCACATTCCTCCAAACACAAACTCAATGGGCTCCATTATTCTTTCGCTCTTCAAAGTACACGGCTTGCTTGAAATAAGTCACCAACTGGTATTTTTCATGTGAAAAGCTCCGGGTTCTGGCAGCACAATGTTCAGTGTGACTGAAGGAAATGGAAACCCTGAACGTTCACCCTTTCCCGGAATTGTTATGTAGAGCTTGAGGGGAAGACGTACATGTTTTATGTACGACGTACGAGTTTCACTGTAACTTGTCCTACACCATGCCATCACAGAAGGACTCATGTTTATGAGCCGTCCAGAACCTCTCGCCCAGCCAACTGTCGGTTCTGCTTCAGCGGTGCAGGCGAGGGCAGCTGAACTACTGTAATCGCTGCATCAATTACAGCCACTCTGCTTCCGCGTCACCCCCGGAGAGCGCGTGTTACTCAGATGGGATGAGATATAGAGCGTGAGTTCAATTGCTTATGCTGCGGGTGCCTAGCGGAACAATTAACGCGAGAAATTACAGAGTGCACTACTCTTTTTTTCCCCCGTACTTTTGTTCTCCTGCTCATGTCTGGTTTATACAGGCAAAATTAGACTTTCTTTTCACCTGCTGGAGAAGCTGTTGGGTCTTACTGATATGGACTGTTATGATCTAATGGCTTTCATCTGTTGACACAGCCATTTGTTGCAGGAGTAACTTAGGCTTATGCCAGCATTACAGGTTTTTAAAATATGCAGTATCTCGTTGGGCTACGCCAGGTATTAACTTTGGCATCTTATCATCATGCACTTCTAGTTTGATTATTGTGTATATGAGATACTGTTGTCGCGCCAATCATTTTGAACTTCCACCAAATTTTACAAAAGGACATAGGGTATTCTGTGTCAATATTTCTTTGCAAAAAAGCTAGTTAGTACTGTAGATCAAATGCTGCTGAAAGATGTGTGTTTAAACCTCAAAGACAGGAGGGGGAATTTATTAGCCTCAAAATATTTAAGTCATCTGTTGGTATCACGGGAATCAGCAAAAGTCAAGGAATTTTTTTTTATATATATTTGATACATTTTGGATTTTATGAGTGTTGTATCTCCCAGGATATGTTGTCCTATTAGAGTATAAAAAAGCCAAAGTCCTCAATATTTCGGTGTGTTTTTTATGCAAAAGTATGTAATATGTAGTATGTAACATTGCATTCAAAGCATGCATTGCAACTGTTCATGCATTTCCTGGGAATCAAACCCATGACTTTAGCAGCCGCTCAGCACACTTCTCGTAACACTTTAGGAACCGTTTCACTAATAAAATTCTCAGAGCATGCATATCACTAGCATAATGGCTGTTTATTAGTAATTATAAATCAGATATTAATGTCTTAATCTGCATGACCATATGGGTTCTTGAGTTTGTTTTATGGTTTTGTTGAGTTTACAGTAAAAAGTTTTTGATGTTTCATTATATGCTCTTTAGATCAGTATAGTGCTTTCTAGGTTGTTTAAAGTACCAATATTTTTAATGGTTTTCTATTAAATGTTCTTTGTGGATCTTATAAGTTTTCATACAATATTAGGATGTAAAACACATTTTGGTCCTAACTAGAATTAATAAGACTGAATAATTTGTGAATGACATAAGTCAAACATGTTTATCTCTAAAATGTTATTGTCACAGTGGTTGTGGTGCCCTGGACTGGCCACTCTCCTGTTTTTGTGTTATATGTTGTGAACTCCATTTCCAATAGTCCCTTGTCTGTCATTCTGTCTAATCATTAGCACCCGTTTATTATTTCCAATCATTATCACCTGTTAGTCATTTACTCATTATCCAATCTATATATACCATGCTCACTCTGTCTGTCTTTGCTGCTAGATTGTGTATTGTCTTCTGAGTTCTTAGTTGTCTTATGCTCATTGTGTTTTCTGTTCTCTGTGTGATGGATTACCTTTTGCCACGTTTTCGCTCTGTTTTGTTAATTTGTTACTTTCATTAAACTGCACATGGATCTTACCTTGTTTTCCCTAGCATTCCGTGACAGAATCTAGCAGACACTACTGATCAAGCCAGTTGGTGTTCTTTGGAACTTTTTGTGGAAATGGACATTGTGATCATACTCTGATTCGAAGGGCGCGGGATTGGCCTCCGGCATGTTGGCCCGGATCTTCGCAACAGGGGTGGAGATGGAGGGTTGCGCTCAGACCTTTGGAAACCTTGCGGTAGGGTGGGACTCAGACTCTGACGTAAAGAAGAGTTTTTACATGATTGTTTAGACAAATCCCGTGCCTACAAGAGACGCGATGGTTGGGCGTTAAGATTCTTGACTTTTGGGGTCCATGATGTATCCGGTTACCGCAACGTGGTGATGTCATGTCAGGTCTGAGGTCCCTTGCAGTGCACCGTGAGATGCCCGAGCACGCTCCAGTCAGGGAGTCACAGAGCCCGCTCAAGGGATAGAGAAATCAGCAGGGTTCAGTCGGCCAGCGAGGTCAAGGAGGAGGGCAGCAAAGCTTTACACTCAGTCCGGGAGTCACAGAGGCAGCTTCCAGTCCAGGAGCTCACAGAGCCAGCTCCAGGTAGGGAGCTCACGAGGACGCTCCAGTACGGGAGGTCAACAGAGCCCACTCCAGTTTGGGAGCTCACAGAGCCCGCTCCAGTCCGGGAGCTCACAGAGCCCGCTCCAGTCCGGGAGCTCACAGAGCCCAGTCCAGAGCCCGGGAGCTCACAGAGCCTGCTCCAGAGCCCGCTCCAGTCCGGGAGCTAACGGGGACCGTTGCGAAGCAATCGGCTGGTCCTGTTGCAGGGGGGGGGGGGGGCCATGAGGCTGTTACTAACCTCTCTCTGCTCTTGTTTTCGGTTTCTCCTGAGTTGCTGAGGATTCAGATTCCGCTCTGGTTGCCCGCCGGGGTTTTGGTTTTGCAGGAGCCTCACTGGCTCATTCCTCCAGCTCCGTCCTGGCTATCTACTGGGGTTCCTGTATGGTTGGGGCCCTGCTGGTTCGTCCTGCCTTTTTTTTTTTTTGTGTTATTATACTGCCTGGGCTCTCCCTGCCGGTTTCGCTCTTAGACCCTGGGCACCTCTGTTCCCTGACCCCCTTCCTTGGCATGGTCCTGGCCCGCCATCCCTCCCCCTGGTCCGCCTCAGTTCCACCTCCCTCCTGAACTTTTCTGTTTTCTGGTGGAGCGTCTGGTATCCGCTCCATAGAGGGGGGGTAATGTCACAGTGTCTGGTTGTGGCACGTGAACAGGACTGGCCACACACGACGCGCAGCACTCTCCAGTTTTTATGTTATATGTGTTGAACTCCATTTCCCATAGTCCCTTGCTTGTAATTCTGTTCTGATCATTAGCACCTGTTTATTATTTCCGATCATGATCACCTGTTTATCATTTACTCATTATCCCTCTATATATACCATGCTCACTCTGTCTGTCTTTGCTGCTAGATTGTGTATTGTCTTCTGAGTTCTTAGTTGTCTCATGTTCATGTTTTCTGTTCTCTGTGTGATGGATTACCTTTTGCCACGTTTTAGTTCTGTTTTGTTACTTTCATTAAACTGCACATGGATCTTGCCTTGTTTTCCCTGGCATTCCGTGACAGTTATACTGAAAGAGGTTTTCCAGGATCAATCTCTAAAAATGTGACGGTATATAGTGGTTTTTAATCCATTTCCAATTCCTTATATTCTGCTGTCGAGAGAGCACAATATCCAGAACCCATGTTTCACCTCTTTTACCCCATCTTCTCCCAACAGAATGTCTTCAGGCCCATTTCTGTTTCAGCAAGCTTTACCTCTTGAGCTGCACATTTTGCGCTTGTTGTCAGGTTGCTGGTTGCACATGGACTCACGAGAGATGCCAGAGAGTGATCTGAGGTGACAGCCCAGCACGGCGGTAAGCAAGCGAGAATTTATGCCCTCCTCCACATATACACTTTGCCAGTGTCCCATGGGCCTCCAGTCACTGGAGTCATGGGAGATGGTGAGACCCCAGGGTTCATAATTTAATTATTTGAAAGAATGAAAGGGAGAGGGAGCAGGGTCTGATAGCACACGACACATTACTTAGAACCAAACGCACAGTCTTGCTCCCACCCCATCACTCACACATATAAAACACACATGGATAAACACACAGAGCTGTCTGTGGAGCGGATTGGTGGAAGGAATTACATTAACATGGCTGTGAGCTGAGGGGGGTTTGATACTCATGCAACCTGATTGCGGCAGGAGGAGCGTGAGGGATGGGGATGAGTGCCGGCATTGCTGTCCTCTACCCTGCGGAGATGTTTATCCAAATGAAAGTGAAGAGAGCGGTGGCGTGCTCCTACTGAGGCCAAGATGCCTTCCTCAGCCACTGCATTGGTTTAGCCTGCTGGGGGAAATGTGCTCTGTCTCTCTGCTTTTGAACAATTCTTCTTCATAAGTTTCTACATGAGTTGTGCTTTTCACGCTGTGTGCCATGATGATGAAGATGGTGACAATGAAGCTGGTGATGACTGCGGTGGTGATTATGATGATGATAGTGATATTGGAGGTGTTGATGAAGATGGAGCTGGTGATAAATGTGGGGGTGATAACAGAATTGCGCTGATGACAATGACGGTGGTGACCACAGTGGTTGTGATCATGATGATGATAGTGTTAACAGTGGTTGTGATTATGATGGTAATTTAAGTGATGATAATGATGATGACAATGATGCTCATCATATTGTGATGACAATGATTATAATGGTGATAACACTGATGGTACATCAACAGTGCTTTAATGTCCATTATGGTGGTATAATGACAGTGATAATACAGTAATGATGACAGTGAACAGTGTAGTGATCATGACGGTGACAATGTGATGATGTTGGTTATAGCAGCGGTGGTGATTAGGATGATGATAATGAAGATGATAGTTACTGCATGCAATGGTGATGAAAATGGGGATGGTGATTACAGTGATGATGGTGATGATAACAGTGATGATGATGAAGCTGGTCAAAGAAGTGGTGCTTCATGATAATGGTGACCATGATGGGGATAACCGTCTTGGTGCCTATAATGGTGATAAAATAATGATGATGGTAATAACAGTGATGGTGTTGATGTCCTCTACATCAACAATGTTTTTATGTTTATGATGGTGAATATAGTGGTGATGATGATAGTGATGTGTATGATACAGTGTTGATGTTGGTGTTAACTGTGTTGATGATGGTAGCTACTGCATAACAGTGATGATAATGATTATAGCAATGGTGATGATGAAAATGAAGCCAGTGATAACAGTGCTAGTGGTTATTATGATTATATAAAGTGGAGATTATGGTGATTGCATTAGTGATGTTGATGATAAAAGTGTTGAAGATGCAAGCTGGTCATAGCAGTGGGGTTTTCATGATAGTGGTGAGCATGCTGGTGATGTGATGATGGCAATAACAGTGGTGGTGCCTCTGATGGTGATTAAAAATGATGATGATGATGATGAATAAGATAATGATGATAACAATAATACTGATGATAACTGTAATGATGATGATGATAGTAATAACAGTGATGGTACCGATGTCCTCTACATTAACAGCGTTTTTATGTTTATGATAGTAATTATAGTGGTGATGATGATAGTGATGGTGATGATAAAAGTGTTGATGAAGATGAAAGCTGGTCATAGCAATGGGGTTTAAATGATAATGGTGAGCATGCTGGTGATAATGTGATGATGGTGATAACAATGGTGGTGACTGTGATGGTAAAAAAATGATGATGATGATGATGGTGATCATAGTGTTTTTGTTGCGATGGTGATGAACAGCAGTGGTGATCACAATAGTGACAATGTGATGTTTGTCATAACGGGTGGTGATTACCATTACAGTGGTAATAATGACAATGATGCTGTCTGTGATACTGATGTGACAACAGCGGTGGTGGTGATGATGGTGATGATTATATAGTACTCATAATGTGGTGATATTGGTGATTACAGTGCTGGTGATTACGGCGATGATGATGATGATGATAACTGTGAAAAAAATAAGATGCTCCAAGGTGTGTTATCAAGAGTTATATTTCCCATTCACTTTGGTTTACATTACTACACACAATATAAAGTATCTCTACCACTCTTTGAAGAGGAGAGCTGAGAAAAAAATCCATCTAGATCCACAAATAAAGCCAAGATGTCACTGGCCATAAGGTAGTAAACTATTCTACTACAACCGGCCCAAGGCTGTTTCACACCACTGAAACCCACATTACCACATCAGTCGCTACAGCTACTGCTGTAGTACATTATACATTACAATGCTGTATTATACATTCTACACATACTGAGCTGTCCATATTAAACCACACTAGATTTTTAACAAGGCTTCAATAAAAGAGAGATATTATAATTACCCAGTGATAATCCAGACAAACTTTCTGGCTCCTTTTCACCAGCCTCATCCATATCCCATCAACTGAAGCCTTGAAATACCAGACAATGAAAACTCACTGACACTTTGAACACTGTATATTTCTCAGGGACAGCTGGCTGTCTTCAGTCTGTGAAAGTGGTGGATGGCCGCAGACAGAACTGTAATAATGGAGGACCAATATTCCAGCAGCTAATTTTAGAAAAGGCATCTCATCTATAACTTCATTCCATTTCATGGCATAAGAAGTCTTGTCTCATTTAACAATACTTCATCAAGTATCACCTTGGAGCAGAAATCTCAGTGAGCAAAGAATAATATTGCAGTAAATCACAAATGGAATGTGGGAAATATACAAAAGGAAGGCAGGGGGAAACTAGATATAGAGATAGACTAGGTGGGAATCTCACATCAAAGAGAGGATACTTTAACTTTCCCAAGGCAAGCCTCCAGCTTAACCTGCTGCTTTTCCTCATGGAGAGAGTTCATTCCTGGTGCAGTGAGAAGAGGGAGAGGGGAGGGAAAGGAGAGAGAAAACCGGGAAGAACAAGAAACATCGCTTTACAGAAAGGCCTAAGTAAAAGCCTTCGTTGACACTGCAGAATTTTTCAGCAAAATAGGGAAGTAAAGTAATAAAAAGCTCACACTTCAAATCAGAGATACAAGCCTAGATGTTAATCCACACGCTTTAACAAATTGGGTCATGGTGCTCATTTGGACAGCATGAGTTCAACATTTGCAGTGCAACAGTTCTGATGTTTTTAATATTTCTCTGGTGTACTGATAAATAGTAATGACTAACAGACCAAAATTGATACTGATTATGATGGTGTTGACAGAAGTATTGATAATGATGATAGTGGTGGCCACAGTGATTGTGATAATGCTGGTGTGATGAACAGTGGTGGTGATTTTGATGATGACAAGTGGTGATGATGATAACATTGATAATGATGAAGCTGGTCAAAGCAGTGGGGTTTTCATGACAGTGATGAGCATAATGGTGATAATGTGATGATAGTAACAGTAGTGGTGATTATGAATGTAATACAAATACAATAATTGTGGTGGTGATGATGATGATGATGTAGGTGATTACGATGGTGATGACAATGATGCTGAAAATAATTGTGATGAAAGTGATTTATGAAGGTGATTATAGTGGTGGTGGTGATGATGATACTAATGATGACAGTGAGGAACAGTAGTAGTGACCATGATGTTGACAATGCAATAGTAATAACAGTGGGGGTGATTATAATGGTAATGACAGTGATGATTATGATGATGATGATGATGATGAAGAGAAGAGAAGGAGGATAATGCTAAGAGGGGGATACCGAGCGGTTATTAGTCCAACAGAGAGATGATGGATGATATAGCTCACAAATTTGGTGTGAAACTGTCCTGATTTTGTACATCTTTATCTGCTGCACTGATAAATAAAAGGCCAAATTAAAATAAAATTCAGTTGTAAAAGCCTGAAAGCTTAATGCAAAAAATAAAATTAAAACAATTACAATCTGTAGTGATACGTGTTGAGGAAAGGCACACAAAGACGAAGGTCATTTACACGAGTTTAATAGAATCCAAGAAGATGATAATCCATGAAGGCAAAGGGAACACGTAGCAAAACAACATCGACAATTCCGTACAACTGAAGAGTGCACAAGGAGGAACTTAAGTACACAGACAAATAAAGATAATAAACTAGACACAGGTGAACAGAATGAACTAATCAAAGGACGACAGAACCTAGGTCAAGTGAAACATGAGGGAAGGAAACCAACTAAAAGTCCATGATCGTGACACAATCAGAATTTATTCAAATTGTTTTCTTTGTGTTGCAAATTAACATAGTAATTAATGCAGACTATTTAAAAACCATAGGAAAGCTTGTTGCTTACTTCAGTGTTTTCAAGCTTTGAGTCCATGCTTGGCACTTCTGGAAATAAATCAAAAAAATATATACATTTACATATATACAATTACTTTGTGTCCAGCCTGCGTGTGCTGCCACCCCCACCCCCTCTATTTCAGTCTAAACCTGTTGTTTCTTGTATTGGACTTTGTCTAACAGTTTCCACTCTCCCTGCTGACAGGTCTGAAGCCTGCTCCAGTCCGGGAGCCCTCTGAGTCCACTCTAGAATTTACTCCAGTTCAGGAGCCCTCAGAATCCAATCCAGAGCCCGCTCCAGTCCGTGAGCCCTCAGAATTCACTTCAGAACCCACTCTAGTCGCAGTTCACTCCAGAGCGTACTCAAGTTTATAGGTTCACTGCTGAGCTCCTTCCCGTCCAAGAGTCCACTACGGAGTCTGCTCTAGTTCCCCCCGAGGTGGTGGGTTCTGCTTTGGAGCCCCTCGAGGTGGCGGCATCCGCTTCAACTCCCTTCTGGGCAGTGGTGTCCATTCCAGAACTCTTTCTGCCTTGTCATGGCCAAGGAGACTGTGGTGGAACTGTCTGCCTGTCCAGTTACAGCCATCAAGGCTGTTAACCTTTCTGTTCTCTTTGCAGTACGACCTGAGCTGCTAGGAGACTGTCAGTTCCACTGAGGTGGTCATCAGCTCCGCCTCTGCGGTCTGCCAAGCTCTTGGTTCTGCCCTGGTCGCCCGCCGGGGTTATTGTTGTTGTTGTTGTTGTTGTTGTGTTGTTGTTGTTCGGCAAGAGCCCGCTGGTGTGTCCCTCTGGCCCCGCCCTAGCCTCCTGCCTTGCCGGCTCCGCCCTGGCCCTCTGGCCTACCTTTGTTTCTGGGCCTCTACATTGACCTGGCCCACCATCCCTCCCCCAGGTCCACCTCCGTTCCGCCTCCCTCCTGGATTTAATTGACTTTTCGTGGAGCATCTGATATCTGCTCCGTAGAGGGAGGGTAATGTCACAGAGTCTAGTTGGTGTGCCCCTTATAGTCACTAGAGGGCACACTTTGTAGTTTTGTTTTGTTTCTCTGGACTTCAGTTCCCATCACCCTTTGCTTTGACATTCTAGTCTCATTACATTCAGCTGTGTCTCATTATCTTGTTAACTCACCCTCATATAAGCTAGGGTTTCTGTGTCCTTAGTTGCTGGTTGATTGTTTTACTGTTACGTATTTCTTGATTCTGTTTGCCGTTTTGGCTTTTCTGTTGGTTTTTGTACTTTAAGCATTAAAGCGCAATTGGGATAATCTTGTTTTGGATTGTTCCGTGCCAGATATTCTATATCCGTATTCCAGAAGGTTCGATGAATAAAAGGAATATGAATGCAGGCCTACACTTTATCCAGGGCCATTCGACATGGGCCTTGTCTTACGATGCACAGCTCAAGAATCAAAGCAGCTAAACGGACACCTTCAAAAGAGTGTACATCAGGGCAATAACTGTGCAGGATATCTAAAATGATTCCCTTGCAAGTAGCCCACAATATAATTTTAATACAAATTTGAATGAGCAAAAACAGCGGCCCTGTGGTAACCAAGCATCGTTGCAAGCTTCTTAATTAAGAGCTGTTTTGATGAATCTATTTTGACCAAAAGCCTTGATCCGCACTCAGGAACGAAAAAGCAACCTTGATGTGAGATGGAAGATGATTATCTGCATTATTAGCTTCACGCTTTGTTAATCAGTTATTCGTTTTTTTTTTTGCATACCGGTCTGAGGGTATGACAATCAAGTTCCTAAAAATTATAATTAGCTGAAAATGTACTCACTCTTAGGCAATCCAAGATGTAAATGAGCTTGTTCATCAAAACAGATTTGGAGAAATGTAGAAGAAAATCTCTGGTTCACCTGTTTGGATACTCTACAGTGAATGGTCCATCAGAATGAGAGTCCAAAAAGTGATAAAAACATCACAATTATCCACACCACTCGAGTCCATCAGTTAACATCTTGTGAAGTGAAAAGCTGCGTGTTTATAATAAACAAACCCATCATTAAGATTTCAACGTGACTTCTAGCCAAAATACCATTCAATATTCAATACTAACGCTTCCTCCAATGAAAAAGTCCATCCCCTATTGTCTTTTCACATCAAAATCCAACAACATATTTGTTTAGAACTGTTTTTGCTTGTACATAGTGCTCGTTCTGTATATATTCCTCTCCTGATTTAGACAACTTTTTCACTTGAGAAAGCAATATTATGGATAGAAGACACTTAAAAACATCATAATGATGAATTTGTTTATTACAAACATTCAGCTTTTCACATTAAAAGACATTGATGAACTGGAGTCGTGTGGATTACAAGTGCATTACTCTGTTTTTATCAGCTATTTGGACTCTCATTCTGACGGCACCCATTCACTGCAGAGGATCCATTGATGAGCAAGTGATGTAATGCTACATTTCTCCAAATTTGTTCCCATGAAGAAACAAACTCATCTACATCTTGGATGCCCTGAGGGTGAGAAAATTTCAGCAAATTTTCATTTGAGTGAACTATTCCTAGATACCACGGACGTCGGAACCATTGTATGTGGGTGGGACAAGACCCACTCACTTTTTTAAGACCAATGATATTAGACCCACTCACTTTTACCGTCTCTAATTAAGCGCATAAGTCTGTTCACTTTTTAGAGCACCATCAGTAAAATCCATTCCGCTTAAAGAATGCCCTAATAACTTAAACTCCATTCCGTGTTTTAGCTACAACCTTGACTTCCAGGCTGCTGCTTCCTCAAATCCATTCCACTTGGCTCATTCAGAGTCCATATAAATTAAAGGGGTCATCTTTCTGAAACGTGTTGATTTTTACAAAGCTCATCGGTCTGAAAAGCTAGGTGTACGCTGATTGGCCAGCTATCCAGTGCATTGTGATTGGCCGAATGCCTCAAGCGTGTGACGGAAATGTTACGCCCCTACCATACTGTGATGCGCGACGAGATAATAAAACCCATTACAACCGAGGAATTTGTTGCATCCAGGGGGACATAATTACGATTATTATGATTATACTGTCTTTTTACGCGTTGCATTGCATATCGCGGCGCGTAAACATAAAACCATGTTGTGATCAGAGAAACGACAAAAAACAAGTACTACTCTACACTGCTAAAAAATCGCGTTTGAATCATCAGTGGCAATTTTTTTAAATATGAAAACGTACTTACAGTCTGTGAGTCAGAACAGCCAGACTGTCCTTGCAAAGTTGGAACTGCCCCACTTAATAGAAACTTGTGTGTAGAAGGCATTGTAGTCTACTCTTCCAGGATCAGGAAACAGTCCTTGATAAAATGTGCTGCACACATCTGAATTTTTGGTTTGAAGTGTTCTGGAACAGTGTTGTAATTACAATTTAACCACTGATTTCTAGTTGGTCCTCTTTTGGAAGGCCAAACAAAGTAGTTTCGCTTTCACACCGAAAAACACACAGGTCTCCACAAAATGGCAGCCCCCCCCCGGCTCCTTTCCCCTTTTTACCGCCTTTTTAGCCCCTAGTTTAAGCAGCAACCATATTTTAACTACCACGTCCGGACGAATACAACCCTAGTTCACATTCATTTCTTTGAGGGATTTAATTTTTTTTGGGCGCGGTTCCCCCCCCCCCTGGGGTTATGCTAATATTTCCACAGTGACGTAGACATGTGGGGACGTGTATAAACGAGGCGTTTTAGGAAGATGTGGACGAGTCTTAACTTTTATAAAAAAAAATCTCTTTGGATTTGAGACTTTAATCTTTGAAACTTTAGGGATCTTATCTATTCACGAAGAGCTTGTAACACTCCAAAGAGAAAAATTTTTTAAATGGCATCATATGACCCCTTTAAACTCCATTCCTTGTGTTTTAAGTACTCGCGCCTGCAGCACAGCAAGGTAAACAAAGCATCTTAGCATCTCTGCTGCCGAACGGTGTGACTGCTCTTGCGGTCACCTATCAAGCTTCACATCAATGTCCGAGCGTATTTTTAGCTGTCTTTTAAAGGTCTTATTCATAGATGGTTCCCTTTTGTTGCAGCATTGAATTAGTTTACTTTTCCCAACTGTGTTTATGACCGCTCCCTAACCTAGGGTTTCTGAATTTTGCTAGGCTAGCAGTAGCTACAGTACACAATTGGCTTTGTTCAAAAAAAACGTACTAGACCCTCTGTGGATCGTTCATTAATATTTAGTGAAATCTTCTGCCCAGGTATCCGACTTCCCGCTCCAACCGTTCTTAGGACAGAAGCAATGTTATTTAAAAGGCAAACACGCAAATATGAGGACATGGCATCCCTACGTATAGCAATGATCGACTCACTAAACCTGTGTATAAAATATCTAACACTATACCAGTATACCCTCTTAAGTTATCTATTCCCCTTTTACACCCTTTTACCACCCATATCCTAATTGAAACAATAGTCAGCTGAATTGGACGGAATTTAGTGGACCAGCAGATGTTTCTCTTCCTCCTCTTCTTTTTTTGTGACATTAACGATAGGAATCAAACTATTGGTCTAAAACTAATTTCTTTATAATTTACAGTTGTTCAAAAATAAGATTTAATAATGGCACATAAGAAGATGAAATCAATTGCAAAATGGTATAACAATCTTCTTATAATAATATTAGGATCATAGACTAATATTACTGCTATAATCTTATTCAGAGTCACGATGCCCGCCATTTACATATCATAATTCCCCTACCCTATACACAACTATATATCGATTTAAATTTTCACCACAACCAATGGACTCCCCGACGACTGGCAACCCTCAGCCAAGGATTAAGGTCGAGATAATGAAGCGACTACCCCGAATTTGACTTGATATATGTTATCGACCTTCATACAGTCAACGAGGTTAGCATACTTGCAGAAAATTCCCTACGTCACAAGTATCCACTTACGTCTTCACAGACCCGATTTTCACCATGAAAGAGAGCGGGGGTGTAAGTGCTCCCATATGGGATGTAATAATACGTAAGTAGATGTGTGAGGTGTAAAGACTCGTTAGCCGCCCACGGGACATATTTGGGCATGACCGTCACATTCCTAAAAATATTAAATAGCCGTGTGTATTGCGCCCAAAAATGTAGTTTATGCGCAAACAGCCTCGGAGCCTCTCGCTGACATTTAAACACGTGAAGTGTCCACAAGAAAACGGAATCATTCTTTTCAGCACCTCATATAGTATTCAGTTTCACCAAATAAACATTATTACAAAAGCTGTTTTTCCATTTCATAAATTAAATTTAAAAAAATTATGAATTAATAACCCCGCATTGAGTTGATCATTCTGACACATTACTACCACTCCTTGGCTGCCAATCCTTGACACGTGCAAAGCATCTGACGAGTCAAATTAATAAATGTTCATATGTTCAAAATAGAAACAAGTCATCACAGATAAGTCACGGCATGTTTGGAAAATGTTAGAGAGCTGGAATGATACATTAATGAGTTTTTTTTAATGATATAATTTCATTAGAGTATATTCCATATTAAAGTGTCTGTTTTGTAGATTTTATTCACTATAAGTAATTTCACTTGTTGCTGGTGTCAACATAAAAACAAAAGCGTGCTGGAGCAATGGCACAGAGTGAAGCATGTTGCTCATGTCATGTAAAGAGCTGTTGTTCTCAGAAGAAACCAGTTTCAAGTCTAACCTGGGGTTGTTCCAGAGAGCAGGTCATGTGACATACGTATGTTTAAAGGTAAGTGGATAAACTCAGCTTTCGGTTCCAAATATGAATATTATATAATTAGCATCAAACAAACAATATAATTCATATTCTCAGGGATTAAAGATTAAACGGTAAAAAATAAAATGATTGCACAACCATCAACTAGGTGGCGATATGCAGTAAGTATGTAAATGACCAATGAACAAAAGAAGAAAGAAAGAAGCAGTATGGCACACCCCCTATTGCTGAGTTCTACATGTGCAGACTTTTATATCCACGACCCTTTCAAGTACGCGTATATGTTGGTGGAGAACAAAGTACACACTTTTGTGTCTGTAGGCTAGTGATGGGAAGTTCGGATCATTTTACCGACTCGGACCTTTGAGTCTCGTTCAGCAAAATTAACGGATCTTTTTTCGAGTCATTTCGTTCATTTTAACAAAATATAATTAAAATGTTACGTCCCTAATATGTCTACTACTTACGCAAACGTTGATCACACTACAAACTATACAAAACTGCTATAAACAGAAAAGATTAATTCATTGTTTGCCTGGGTCTTCAGTCTATGATTAGCTTACCTCACCTCTTATCTGACAAGTCTTAGGGTTTGGCTTGTTGGGGCTTGTCAAAGTGCATGAGCCGATCGACTGAAAAGATCGAGATGAACTAATCAATTCCTCTTTCCCGCTCAGAAGGATAGGCGTAAACTTATGAGCGTCACGAGGACGACACGAAGATCGGAAAAAACACGAAGATCGAACCAGGTGAACTACTGGGACTATTCCAGTACAGAACATATAGGATGGTGCGCCATGCCGCGGACTGAAGAAGCATTCCCGTGAAGTCTCATTTTCCCCGAGTCACATTTAAAGATTTGTTCCGAAACGACGATCGTTCAAGAGACCAAAAAACTACTGAAGGCCCGTACAAATGGAAAACACTTTATGTGCTTTGCGTATTACGGAACACAAGACGTAGGGGTCCATTCGTCTTTTAGTGTTAAGAAGGGTGATCTGCGACCGGAGCGACCCTTTGCGGCGTTAAGGAGCCCTCGATCCGCACTCTGCCGAGCCTGCACTGGGGTGAGCTCCACAGCAGACTTCTACCTGACATTCAAAGCGGCATTACGTCACGAAAGTACGGATTCAGAGGAAGACCGCGAGGGTTTAGGGTTGCCATTGGGGAAGGGCCGTAATAGAAGAGGTAGGCAAGCGTTGGGACACATGCTTGTCCATACCCACACTCTGCAGGTCTGGCCAATTGAGGCGTGCGCTGCGAAAGGACATTAAGGGTGCGCACGACTGTCCCAGATCTTTAGAAAAACGCCAGAGCGCAGTGCCCGTAACACACTAAAATACCGGAGCGGTATTCGAGGCTTAGGTTCCAATACAATGCATAATGTTGTGGAAATAAATCGTGAGCAACGTTTTGCCGGCGAGGTCACGGAAACCTTGCGAATGTAGGTAAAAATATTAATAATATTAGATAGTACATATATTGGTAAGTAAAACAAAGAGTTTGCATGGAGTATTGGTGCAGAATGAGTAGGGTGATAATATTTTGTACACATTTGGCAAGGCTTTTTCCACTAGAAGACACCCAGTGAATGTGTCTTCTGTTATAGGGACTACTGTACAGACATTTAGAAGTTGATTTTAAATGCAAAATATTTCAAATTAAAAATTAAAATAAAGCTGTGTAAACACTTGAATTTTTACAACACTATAAGTGTGTCCCATCAGGTAATGAAAAGTTCGACACACACTTGTGGTCTTCATGCTCACTTGAACACTTGAACACACCAAATACAGGAAATACGTCATAGAAGTGGTCAAGTGGTAAGACCGCAAGTGTGGGTTATTTGGGACAAAGCAATACTTTCACGTCACACAATTGCATATTTAAAGGACCGCTCTGTTGCACCTGTTACACGCACCCTGTCACTGTAAACTGGCCTGTCAATCATCTTGTCACAGTTAACATCCTCCACATTTCATTTCATTTAACTTCCTACTGTATTGGAGAGAAAAGAAGTAGCACATTGATCTGCCAGTCGCAGGTCTTTCATGCCGAGAACTCTGTTTGAATTTAAAAGTTCACGACCAAATGGATGTTTATAAAAGTTTACATTGCTGTTGCAGATTAAATATAACACAGATAACAATAAATAAATATTTTTACCAGGTTAAATGTTGAATATTAGTAACTCAAACCCCTTTCTAAGCTTCTCTACCTAACTGCAGGTCGTGCACATCCGCCATGTTTGTAGTTTTTAAAATGTTTTATTCTTGTTTGTAGTTCTGAACCGAATCATTTGCCAAAGCGCAATGGATTGTGGGCAATTTGAGCCATTTGTGTGCACGGATCCACACTTCAAAAATCGAAAAAATATATTCAAATAGTAGACCATTCGGGGACATTTGGCATACTCTTTTCAACATACCATGCTTTGGGACACACTTATTCTAATCTCACATACTATTTAGGATGGATAGTATGAACATTGAGACGCAGGACTTGGCTGCGTTTCAGTTCACTTTTAGACACCCACTCCTGAACTTCCCTAAGCACTTCCCCTCTGGGGAATCCCCGCCGCCATTTTGAAGTGCGTTCTACTTCGTCAAGTGGACGAGGGAAGTTTCTATGGACATTATTACAATGCAACAACGGACTTGACGTCTCGCAGATGCACTTTAGTATCCCCCACCCAAATATATAGTATCATATATATTACTTTATAACAGATCACATAACCCTACACTAGACACACACAAACAAGCCCTGACCTAAATCACATTGTAAGGGAAAAAAATTTAAACAATTAACCAACTCCATAGCAGATGCATAAGTGCATCAAGAGCTTAGGTTGTTCAAGGGTTCTGTCAGAAGTGGGCACTCATGCAACGTAATCAATGACGTACATCCGAGTAAACAAGATGGAGGGAACTCAGCGAGTGAAGGGCATAAAAAAATGGACTGGAACGGAGCCTTTTTTCTTAGCGCCCGTTTCCATCGTGACTCGTCGATTCGTCTCTCTGTTGAGAATTTCTGGTGTGTGAACCATGCATAGTCTGAATTGACTGAAACTTACACTGGATGTGTTTTTGGAACCAACATACCTCAAGTAAGCAGGGTTTGGGTTAATCAACCGAGAGTTCAGGGTACACGTGACTGTAAGTTAACCTTGCTTTCTGGAATACACCCCCGATTCCTGAACCTGTTCTCCCTGAGTTTGTCTCCCTCTCTGCATTTTCTTGTTAGTTGTCCATAATAAAGGCAATAAAAAAAGAGACAATGTGAGAAAAATGTTAGTTTCTAATCTAAAACAAAATCATTCATTAAAAAAGAAAAGCTGAATTTAAAAATGAACAGAATTCAAGTGTTTACGCCTCTGTTCAAAAGTGTGGAATAATTCGATTCACAAGTATCACACCAGTGAATGGGGGCCATCAGAATAAGAGTCCAAACAGCTGGAAAAAAAATAAATAATAATAATTCTTATTTTGTTATCTCCTGAGAAAGACAGGGTAGAAGGGGAACAGACAATAAATTACAAAGACAATATATGTGACCCTGGAGCACAAAACGTCTTAGTAGCGGGGGATATTGTAGCAATAACAAACAATACATTGTTATGGGTCAAATTATAGATTTTTCTTATGCAAAAAATCATTAGGATGAAGTAAAGATCACGCCAGAGATATTTTGTAAATTTCCTCTACGGAAAATATATCAAACTGAATTTTTGATTTAGTATAATATGCATTGCTAATAACTACTGTGGACAACTTTAAAGGCGATTTTTTCAATATTTAGATTTTTTTTTTTTTGCCCCTCAGATTTTCAAATAGTTGTTATCGGACGAATATTGTCGCTTCCTAACAACATACTCAACGGAGCTTTTATTCAGATTTCAGATGTTGTGTAAATCTCAATTTCGAAAAATTGACCCTTATGACTGGTTTTGTGGCGTCTGTGAAATCCAGGCTAAAGTCTCAAAAATCTAATTATGAGATAACAAGCAACAAAGTTTGATTTCAACCATTAATTTCTCTATGATTTCAATCTTTGACATGGCCTACTCAGTCAATATTAAAGATATAAAGGTTAAATGTTCCCAAAATGTTCTTTACCTTATGAAGGATGATTTTATGTAGAAAACAGTAAATCACAATAAAAAGTACTTTAGCTGGGTTTTCACAGGCAGGGTCACATATAAATAATATACAATATTGTACAAAAATAAAAATAAAAACAATATGCAGTAATGGACAAAACAACGAAGAATAGCAAAAATAAAAATAGCTGAAAAAAGATGCATATTTGTAAGAAACAAATCCATCAAAGCGTTTTTAACTTCAAACAGTTGCTTCCGCCTAAAATATGAGAGCTCTATCATCCATAACGCCAGGACAAGGAGGCGCAAGAATCCAAGTGCAAGCACAAAAGCTTATTAAAACACAAACACAGATAATCCAAGCCAAGAATCAGGATGCAATCCTCATAAGGGAGTCAAGAACATGATCCACACAGAGAAGACAGGAGAGCATCAACTGGGAACATGCATATAGGAACAACGACCAACAAACAACAACTGAAGTACAGACCTTATATATCCAATGGTGAGCAAGTGATGTAATGCTAAATGACGTAATAATGCTAAGTGATGTAATGCAAGATATATATAGACTGTATATATACAGTGGGTACTGGAAAGATTCAAGAACCTCCCTACAATTTTTCACTCTCTGGTATAATTGCCAGCCATTTGCTTAAAATAATTTACGTTAATTTTTTTTTCATACATTAATGTACACACAGCACCCATTGACAGAAACCAGAATTGTGACATTTTATGCAGGATTTATTAAAAAAGAAAAACTGAAAAAAAAAAACTGGTCCTAAGTATTCAGACCCTTTGCTGTGACACTCATATATTTACCTCAGGTGCTGTCCATTTCTTATGATCATCCTTGAGATGGTTCTCCACCTTCATTTGAGTCCAGCTGTGTTGATTATACTGATTGGACTTGATTAGGAAGCCACACACCTGTCTATATAAGACACCTGTCTATTACAGCTCACAGTGCATGTCAGAGCAAATGAGAATCGTGAGGTCAAAGGAACTGCCTGAAGAGTCAGACAGAATTGTGGAAATGCACAGATCTGGCCAAGGTTACAAAAAAAACTTCTGCTGCACTTAAGGTTCCTAAGAGCAAAGTGGCTCCATAATCCTTAAATGGAAGACGTTGGGGACGACCAGAACCCTTCCTAGAGCTGGCCGTACGGCAAAACTGAGCTATCGGGGGAGAAGAGCCTTGTTGAGAGAGGTAAAGAAGAACCCAAAGATCGCTTTGGCTGAGCTCCAGAGATGCAGTCGGGTGATGGGAGAAAGTTGTAGAAAGTCAACCATCAATGCTGCCCTCCACCAGTCGGGGCTTTGTGGCAGAGTGGCCCGAAGGAAGCCTCTCCTCAGTGCAAGGAACATGAAAGCCCGCATGGAGTTTGCCTTAATAAAACCACCTGAAGAAGCATTTTTGGTCTGATCCGAGGATCCAAGACTAGATACTAGTTTGGCCCAGAATTAATTTAACCGGTTTTTATGTGTGGAGAAAACCAGGCACTGCTCATGTCCTGTCCAATACAGTCCCAACAGTGAAGTATGGTGGTGGCAGCATCATGCTGTTGGGGTGTTTTTTAGCTGCAGGGACAGGATGACTGGTTGCAAACGAGGGAAAGATGATGCGGCCAAGTACAGGGATATCCTGGACGAAAAACCTTCTCCAGAGTGCTCAGGACCTCAGACTGGGCGAAGGTTTACCTTCCAACAAGACAAATACCCTAAGCACACAGCTAAAATAACAAAAGAGTGGCTTCACAACAACTCTGTGACTGTTCTTGAATGGCCCAGCCAGAGCCCCTGACTTAAACCCAATTGAGCATCTCTGGAGAGACCTAAAAATGGCTGTCCAAAAACGTTTACCATCCAACCTGACAGAAATGGAGAGGATCTGCAAGGAGCAATGGCAGAAGATCCCCAAATCCAGGAGTGAAAAACTTGCTGCATCTTTCCCAAAAAAGACTCATGGCTGTATTAGATCAAAAGGGTGCTTTTAATAAATACTGAGCAAAGGGTCTGAATAAAATCTTAGGACCATGTGATATTTCAGTTTTTCTTTTTAATAAATCTGCAAAAATGTCATCAATTCTGTGTTTTTCTGTCATTATGGGGTGCTGTGTGTATATTAATGAGGGAAAAAAATTAACTTACATGATTTTAGCAAATTGCTGCAATATAACAAAGAGTGAAAAATTAAGGGGGTCTGAATACTTTACCGGACCCTGTATATTATATGTAGCGAATCAGCTAATGGGGAAATATGAATAACTAATCATAACTAGTTATAATTAATTAAAAATATTTAGATCCGCTGTAGATATTTAACTGACCACTCAGGGTCAACCGTCTTGTCAATTCTAAGAACATCACGCAGTATCTCGCTGTACACTGTCCCGCGTTGAAAGGGAAATAACTTTCTTACTTTACAATTCTATAAGTTTGTAACGTAATCTGCATGATTATTGACTCCGGTTATGCGTAAACAATGAACACGTCAAGTGTGATACAAGTAAGGTTTTATAACTACATAAACACTTAAACTAGTCAAACATACACATACACACACACATTACAGTGGGTCTAACAGCACACACACACACACACATAAAGTTTGTATAGGAAAGGGTTAAAGTTTAACACTAAAGAAAGAGACATCAGGAATGACATTTATGGAACCATTTTGCATATTCAGAAGATCTAAAACCTGAGGGAAAACGTCAAATTCTTAGTTCAAACAAACCTTGTAAAAAAGTGTAACTGATACTTAATGCATCAATTAAAATCGACTAAGTTTGATACTTGCACGTCTGTATGAACAAAGATCCCTGTGCGAGCTTACCTGGCCCCAAGAGCTTGCTGAGTGGTGATTGAGAAAGGACCAGTTTGATTCAGAGTCACTTGATGAATGGAAAGGAATAGGCCGAAGAAAGGCCTGGCACAATCTTTGGTATCCTGAAGCGTTTTCTCACATATTCATCTTAGCATCTGACCGAACCACCAACTTGGCGGGTCACATGGTGTGTCAGCTTTCAGGTCAGAGAAGATCCCCGCCTCTCAAGATGGGCTAATCCAATGAGAAAGGCCGGAATCCCAAATGGGAGTTTTGAGATACTGGGGAGTTTATGACCCTTTGTGGGGAAACATGGTACTTTAGTATCTTGAACTTTGATTGAAAATACTAAAGGTTCTCAGTGCACTAATATATTGCCTACGTACCAAAAAATAATATACATTCTTGTTTAGATCAACAGAAGGCGAATTCATAGATACTAAAAAAGCTATATGTAAGGTTATATGAATGAATGGTTTATCGTAAGCATGAATAAAAATAGTCACAATACACAGATAATATACAAAACAGCAATAATATACACAATGGTTTGAAGAATATGTGTGTTCATTCAAAGAATTGTTTTCCTATGAATTAATTAGTAGAATAGTCCATTTCTCCTGTGCATTTGTACACCTTGTTTCTGGAGAAAGCAGAATGAGAGCCGGCTCGCATTACACAAGGTTGTAAATGTATCGGGTTACCAGGAAACCAGGGTCTTGTTCGGCGTCCTGGGGTGCTACAAAGTATTTTGTGAAATCTAGCTAACAAAATATATTTTGTGTGTTGGAGTGGTCCAGACGCTACAATTCCACACTGTCGAACGTTGTTGTCCATAGAATAGACAACAACGAGCGATGTCAAGGTGCAGAACAACCAAACACACACCTGCCACTCACGGCTAGGAGCCAGTGGCGGCTCTTTGGCTGTTGGTGCCTCCAGGAGTGGTGGATGCTGTCAGGTGGTGCGCTGTGGTGATGTAGGCTGTGGTGTGGGTCCTCGAGCTTATGCAGCGGTTTGTTTTTTTTGGTGTCGAGGCTGTGTCACCTGTCATGCTGAAGTGAGTTAGTCCGGGTAGGATGTTTTGTTGATGCTGTTAGCCAGTAGGCCATCTGTGGTACCCACGATGTGGAACAGCCGGGTTAGACTCTCACTGGTGAGAGTGCAGGTGGTTCCAGGGATTGCAGGGAATTGTTATGGAGATTTTGTAGTGTGCAGAGAGTTTCAGAATGACCTAGTGATGATGGCAGGAGAGAAGCAGGTGGTTGTTAGCTCTCTGTTCTGCCCGCACGTCACTAGAAATCTGATGTTTGCGGTGACGCTTGGCTCTTGTGGCGGCACCGACATGAGCTTGCCTGAGTTGTGTTGGTAGAACTTTCGCTGTTGGGCATGTGGGCCCGATGCTCAATCCAACGTTGTCTGGCTGCATCTAGGGGTGTCGACCGGTTTCAAGGTATGCTCCTCCCTTGGAGGGGCCTGATTCTGTGTTGCAGCAGGCAAGGAGTCAGAGGTTTGTCCTTCTCAATACTCCTTAGTTGAGTTTTGTTCAAGGAGCTCTTTTGCGAGTGTCAGCAGCTCCTGTAACCCAGAAGTAGGCATGTCCAGCTGTCATTGTGGAGCCTCCCCCCCTCCCCCCTCCCCCCCCCATTTCCCCCTCCGGTTCAGCAACCGTGTGGAGGAGGATGTTGTGGTGGACTGCTGTTGGACATAACGTGGTGTTTGCAGGATGAGGACGCCTTCTTTCCCAGGGGGTGGTCTGGAACCTGGGTCTGTTGCCATGGTGATGACTCTGTCCTCTTCTCGCTAGGGGCTTTCTGTAGAAGGGTTTTCCATTGTGGCAATGCTGGGTGCCTTCTGGTGCCCGCTTTGGATTCTGAGTTGTGAAGTTCAGAATCAGTGGGGTTTGACAAACACCTTTAGTGGAGGCCTTGTGCTTGTTAAAGGCCTTCTGTGTCAGGTTACACAGCTGTTGATTAGGCATTGTGCGGCAGGCCCTAATGCCTAGATGACTTCTTGCAGCTGGTGTCCTCCGCCATCCCAGGGTAATCGTGAGCTTTGGAGTAAGTTTGTCAAAGTCTGTGGTAGTAAGCATGGGGAGTTTCACGCCGGCCCTGCTTGGTGTCTGGGGCAGCGATCAGTCCGTGTTCAGACTCTGGGTCTGAGAGTATTTAGGTTGCCAGATGTGTTGTCTCTGGCCAGCTCGTTGGGGTCTGTGGGGTCACACGGTGTGTGTGTCTGCAGTGATCCTCTGGAAAGGTCCTTGCCCCACCCCCTTGTGGCTGCTGATTGGTGACGTGTGAACAGTGGCTCTCGCCCCCCCCCCCACAGGTTCAGACTCTTGGCTGAGGGGGTGGGCCTGCTGGCCAGGGGAAGTTCTGTTTCGTGTTTTCCCTATCTGTTCGCCTTGTGGTCTGCAAGCATATTTCAGTTCATTTGTGACACTGAAATCACCTCGTTCCGTTGTTTCGGTTCGCCTGAATTTTTATTTTTTTTCTGCAGCTGCAGAGGTTTTCAGGGAGCTGACTTGTGAAGTGTCAAGCAGAAGGCTTTGGCTCCTGAAAATTTTTTTTTTGTTGCAGCTGCAGAGGTTTTCAGGGAGCTGACTTGTGAAGTGTCAAGCAGAAGGCTTTGGCTCCCTTTCCCCCCTTTCGTAGCTGTGAACAGGCATGGAGGGCTTGCACTGCTGACGACGTGATGTTCAGCCGGCTGTCTTTAGCTTAAGTCTATGCGCAGTCGGTAGGACTGTTTAAATTCTTTCTGAACCAAGTCAAGCACCTCTCTAATTGCTGAGTCAGGGTTTGGACCTCAGCTCTGGCTGAATGCAGCTGGCCTTGTAAGGCCTTAGATGTGGTGTCTCTCTCATTTAGTTCCACATAAGTTGTTTTAAGAGTGACTTTGTGTGAAACAGTTCTGTTTTCAAGTCCTGTGTGATGGCTTTTTCCAGCGGCGCCTGGTGTTTAGCAGCTGTTAGAGCCTCTGTGAAGACTGGTGATTTCCTTCTGTCGCACCATTCTGTGGGGTTCTTTACATCCATTCTGTGCTTTCTCTCGTTGAGAAGGTGTCAGTTCTCTGCAGAATTCTGAGACTTGCAGTTTCAGCTCATATACCTACTGTCTGAGGCCCTTGAGGGTGTGGGCCGAGGAGAGGATGATGCTGGTCAAGTGTTCGCTTATGTCGCAGTCTCGCTGTTCCTTTCTTTGCCATGGCAGGTCGTTGGCTGCTTTGAGCTGAATGATGTCCATTACAGTGCTCTACTGAGTGTCCAGGTGGTCCTGGTGAGCTGCCAGGGCTGGATGTCTGTGGAATGTATGCGACATACTGGCACACTTGTGGGAAAACCAGAGAGAGAAAGGCGCAAGACAAATGCAAGTACGTCCAGAAGTGTTAAACTATCTCTATGGGGAACGACTGTGTAGGCCATGTAAGGTATGAATAGCAGATGAGAGGCAGCTAGTGAGGTAGGGTGCTATGTTTTTGTGTTCGTGAACACAAAGGAAGAGTTTGAGTAACTTTGTTGAGGGGCCGTAAGCAGGGGTCAGCTGATGACCGGGCTATACTACTGATGGTTCACGGGTTTGGTCACTATGACGAAACTGAAATAAAATAAGATGAACTCAAAAAACAAAAAAAAAAAAAACATTTTACCTATTTTAGTTTTTTTCCTAAGAGAGATGGCTAAGCAGGTTTCACTTGTGTGTGATGCTGCAATAGACTTCATAACCCTAGGGTTAGGCTGTTAGCTAAACTAGCAGGGACCCACCAAATACCTCGTCAACAGAAAAAGAAACAGTGGGAATTGTTCAAAGTTCTATCTTGACCTACATTGTGTTGAACAGCAGCTGCCCTTCAATGTATTAGGTCTGGAACTGAGGAGTAAGGAGAAAGTAGAGAGGAAACAGGGATTAGACCACTAATAACCTGTATAACTCATTAAGAAAACAACAGTTGCTAGAACTACTGTAAACCTAACCAAAAGCGACGATGGTGATGGAGAAAAAACAAAAATAAGGTAAAAGTAAAAAACAACAAACAAAAAAAATAAATAAATAAATAAAAAGGGGTCCTAAGAGCTGTAGGAAATTAAAAGGGGAAAGTAAATAAACAAAATAAAAATAAAAAAAATAAAAATGGAATAAAATAAAAATAAATAAAAATTTGATTTAATTAAATCTCAAATTTAATACAAATCAATTTAGCTGAATTGGTACATTTGTGCTAAACAAATGTAAGTAAATGCAATAAAATTAAAAAGAGGTAGAATAAAGTCAAAACAAAAATAAACAATAACACAAGTAAAACCCAGTATGTGGGTGGGTCCCACAGGGACCTGTGATGGCATCAACAGGAAGTGACACCAGGAGTGACGGAAAGAGAGAGGGAGAGAGAGGTTTTTCCCCTTTGTGGTTAGAAAGTTAACTGAACACGCTATACGATGATAAACAGCTAGCGTTGAGGTAAAGGGCTTAGTTAAAGAGTTCACGCACCCTGCTGTTAGTTCCACGCAGTTCTTTGGTTACACACAGGTCTGTGAAGTGGGTGCTGTTGTCAGACTAACCGGAAGAGTCTGCTCACACTTCCGGGGTCACGTGTTGCTAGGAGACCAACGCAAGCTCACAACAGGTGCAGGTGGAACAGACTTGCACTGCTGTGAGCAGAATGGGAAACTCATGCATGTCCCATACAAATTCATTTATTATCAAAACAGCACATTCACTTCACAGTCAATGGTGGATTCGTAGTTAGCTACGATAGAATAACACCATTAATTTTACGTAAAATGTTTCAAATGAGCGAGTCAAAATGAAATACAATAATACTTAACACATAATAAGGCCTTAAATCAGAGAAATGAGGAGTATCGCTCAGATCACCTACACAGTGCTGAAAAAGGGGATTTCTTCGCCCAAGATCAGACCGATTCATTCTGGTACCATTTATATGAGCTGCTAATCTGAGATTGCGTCGTCAGAAAATAGACTTATGCTCCACTAACAACAGAGATTAGGATTTCTTCGCTAAAATCAGGTTAGTTTAATATCGTACGATTTAAACACAGTACAGCACTGAAAACTCTCTACCGCTTGTAGGAAGGAACTTTCAAGCTATAGTTTTATCTGATTATAATCAGAACCTGGTGCGCGCATGTATAAGAGTTACGTAAATGTTTCACATGAGTGGGTCGATATGAATACAATGATACATAACACATAATAAGGCCTTAAATAAGTGAAATGAGGAGCATCGCTCAGATAACCTACACAGTACTGAAGAAGGGGATATCTTCGCCCAAAATCAGACCGATTTAATCTGGTACCATTTATATGAGCTGCTAATCACGAGATTTCGTCGTCAGAAAATAGACTTGTGCTATACTAACACAGAAATTAGGATTTCTTAGCTAAAATCAGGTTAGTTTCTTATCGTACGATTTAAACACATTATAGCACTGAAAACTTCTTACTGCTCGTAGGAAGGCGCATTCAAACTATAATTTTATCTGGTTTTGATCAGGAACTGGTATGCGCATGGAGAAGAAGTTACTAACTTATGAGACAGACACATAAGATTGATTACTGGGTCTGCTTGCAAGCAATGTTTAAAACGACTCCACCGTTCCCACCGTTTAAATTAACTGCTGTACCCGCCCCCTTTTTTAAAAAAGTAGGAAACTATTGTTTCCCTAGCCATGTGAATGCTGGGATTTTCCTGGCTAGTTTGTCAAAGTTTCTGGGGGTCACATCAGGCGCTGCTGCGGGGATGCTTGGAAGTATTACAGTTCTGTTCTGTCAGTTGTTAAGCAGAAAGTGTTGGCTCCCCCCTTCGTAGCTTGTTGCATATGAGGGAGTTTGCACGGCTGAATGAGGATGCAGGAGTAGGGTGTCTCTCCCACTGCGTCTCTTTTCGCCGCCTGTAGGAGTCCCTGAGTTCTCTTCGGAGTATGTCAAGCTTGTCTTGAGTGTTGTTCAACTGCTGGAACAGAGTCTCTTGAAGTCTATTGATTTCCTCCTGTTTCAATCCCATTAGGGTGTGGGTCAGGAAGATGATGACCTTGGTGAGCTTTTTGTATCCATAACTCTCGCTTGAGTCCTGAGTTTGAGGTACACTTCTCTCTCTGTGTCCAGCTGCTTTCGGCTCAGTAGGTGGTCGTCAGCCCTAGGTAGGGGGTGTTCCTCACAACGCCTAGCCAATCCTCTTTGGTTTGCATTCTGGGCAGTTAGTCTGAGCATCTGCAACATTTTGGCACACTTGTGTTGAGCGTAAGGGCTAGAGACTACTACAAGATCAAAACAGAGTGTGAATGCCAAAATAGTTTTGGGTCAGCATATGTTTAGCTGAAAAGGGCGTAAACAGGATTTTCATTGATGACTTAAGACTACTGTCAAAATATTGTCAAATTATCACTCAGAATTTACTAACGGTTCCCCAAACAGGCTTAATCTCTGATGTATGAAGGAGAAAAGGGGAAAGCAGAAGGAAAAGGAGAGCATTTCTATTCAGATTATGCTTATTATTTGGTAGGATGATAGTTATGCCCTAGTGTTTGTCTAGATGACTTTGTAACAGGGTCTTACCATTAGGGCACATGTTTGAAAATAAACAAATCAAAAATAGAAATGTCTCTGGTTCCTTTTGAGGTTCAGAGAGAACAACAAGGGGGCATAACATGTAAATGGATTTGAAATTAGCTGACTGCTATTAACAAAACAAGGTAATCATTCCGGTATCAGGAACAAATAGCAGCACTAGTGATTAATGTGTTACTAACAGCACCCCAATACCTTAATGAGTCTTTCCTCGATAGACAGTTAAGATTTAATTAAATTTAGATTTAATTAACTAGTAACTAAGCAATAGCATTCAGGAAGGATACATCTAGATAGTTAAATTCGCTGAGACGAATTGAAGATTGGAAAAAAAAGAAAAAGAAGGACAAGAAAGTGAAAAATCAGAAACCAGGGATTAGGTTAAATTCAAATTACTTCACACTGGACACACACATGCTGTATTTAAGAGCTTCAATTAAAGAGTGTTAACCCCTAATTGTTAAAGCTATTTGGTAGCTTAGCCTAAAATGAAACTATGCTAAGTCGTGTTAGCTTAACGGCTTCAGATGGTTTGTTTACAACATGGCGTGTTGTGCTATGTGAAGTTAGCGCTTCCTGTGACAAGTTGTTGTCACGGTAACCAATGCATGCCAGTGTAATTAACGCAGTTTAATGCCTGTCTATGTTAAACAGTCACAGCTTTAGAACGTGGTGCTTTCAGCCTTCAATACTTGTTGCATTACCTAAGCATTTCGTTGAGTGCTTCTCTAATGCAACAATAAAATTCTTGCACTTGTTTAAAGAATTACAAAAACGGGTTTACTGTAAGTTAAAACAGGTTTAAACATACATGTAGTTATGTTTGCCTTACACATGAGTACTAAAGTACAGTATTACACCTTTACTTTCACTCAGCGAGTGAAAAACAGTAATGACCACCAGATTGCTAGGCTTGTATACATAGTCAAAGTGTAGATGAATTGCTTCAAACTAATTATAAACTATAAGGCCTTTATACTGTAGAAAGAGGAGCAACACTCAAATCTACCTTGATATAACTGTACTAAGATTTCTTCTTCAAAGAAACAATTTAAACAATACTGCAATTTTGTGATTTCTTCACTAAAGCACATTACATTATGGTACAGTTTGGACATGCCGCTGAGCTGAGTTTCAGACTTACGCTTTGTCAAGACAGATTTATGTTTTAATACTGAAATTAGGGTTCCTTTGCTAAAAATCTGATTAATTTTACACTGATACCATTAAGCATGAAATATATAAAGACTCTCACAATTATAATAGCGTTACCAATTCAAACCCCCACTTTATCTGTATCTAAACAAGCCAGCAAATAGGGACACTACAGGGCATCTGAAGTCATGTCCTATTTTAACCTGGGCTATCAAGAACACACTTTTAAGTTGCAGTGTTTTAAACTCATAACTTTCGTTTTATCATGCCCGCTTTCTCTCCACCAAAATCTGTAGCGAATTAGCTCATGGGAAATATGAATAATTAACCCTAACTAGTTATAATTAATTATGAATAATTAGATCCGCTGTAGATATTTACTTGACCCCTCAGGGTCAACTGTCTGTCAATTCTAAGAACGTTAATTTCCTGGGTAAGGGAAATAACTTCCTTACTGTACAAATCTATAAGTTGTAAGCGTATATCTGCATGATTAAGTGACTCCAGTTATGAGCAAACATTGAACCACGTCAAGTGTGATACAAGTTAAGGTTTTATTAACTACATAAACACTAGTCTAACATACTACATAAACACATTAAGCTGGTCTAACCTACACATACACACACACACACACATTACAGTGGTATAGGAAAGGCGTTTAACGTTTCACATAAAGAAGAACTGAGACATAAGGAAGACAATTTATGGGAACCATTGTGGCATAGTCAGCGATCTAAAAACCTGAGGGGAAAAACGTCAAGATTCTTAGCCTCAAAACACAACCTTGTAAAAAAGGCGTGAAATGAACTTTAATGCGAGTATCAATTAAATCGACTAAGTTTGATAATTGCGAGTCTGTCTGAAAAAGATTCCCGATGCAATCTTAAGGCCCAATATCTTTGCTGAAGTTGGTTGAGGGAAAAGAACCAGTTTGAGTCAGAGTCACTTGATGAATGGAAAGGACTAGGCCGAAAGAAAAGGCCTGGCACAGATGCTTTAGTATCCTGAAGCGTTTTTCTCACATCTTCTTAGCTATGACCGAACAACCGACTGGGGGTCACATGGTGTGAGGCCTTTAAGGTTGGAGAAGATCTCCGCCTCTCAAGATGGGCTTATCCAAAGAGAAAAGCCGGAATCCCAAGTGGGCAATTGAGATCCTGTTGAATGTTTATGACTCTTTGTGTGGAAACATAGAACTTAGTATCTGGAACTTGAATCGAAAATAATAAAGGTTCTCAGGGCACTAATATATAGCCTACGTACCAACAAATAATATACAATCTTGTTTAGATCATAAGAAGGCGAATTCATAGATACTAAACAAGCTATATGTAAGGTTATATGAATGAGTGGTTTATCGTAAGCATGAATAAAAATAGTCTATAATACAACAGATTAATACAAAACAGCAATAATACACACAATGGCCTGAAGAAAATGTGTGTTCATTCAAAGAAAAGGTTTTCCTATGAATTAATTAGTAGAACAGTCCATTTCTCCTGTGCATTTGTGTCCCTTTGTTTCTGGAGTATGCAGCTAAGTAGTCGGCTCGCATTCCACAAGGGTGTAAATGTATCGGGTTACCATGAAACCAGGGTCTTGTTTGGCGTCCTGGGGTGTTACAAAGTATTTGTGAAATCTAGCTAACAAAATATATATTGTGTGTTGGAGTGGTCCAGACGCTACAAGTATATAAAGTAAAAGTATGAAAACATACAGAAACAAAAATTTGCAATGGATAGGAATGAAAATACTTTGTGAAGTCAAATCCTTTCAGTAATATTTTCCAGTTCTTTTAAAGTTCCTGCTTTTGACACCACAATATCTCAGTACACTATACGACGGGTCACATGAGAGGCAGAAAACACCATTAACTTCACGTGCGATCGGAGCTCAAATCGCTTCAGCGCGAAAGCAAAGGCGTTCTGCGCTTCCATCAGTTTCCCGGGCCTTTGCGTAACTCCTCAGATCATCTCTCAGTTCAAAGAGAAAAAAAATCACACGGCTTAAAACAGCTTTTAGCCTCTCTGTTTCAACAGCTGTGTGCCTCTGCATCTGTTAGGATGCACGTTTCGAGTTTTCTCGCCGCTCTTTTGGTTTTCCTTTCTTTTACTGCCAAGAGTCAAAATCCCTTTCATAAAAGCCACAGGCGAGCAACTACCACCGCTGGTGAGAGACACTTAGTAAAACAATACAAGACAACCTTTTATTATCGCGGTACCTCATTACTTTTTAACAAGTATAATCCTAACATGCTACTACTCATGAATAATTTAAGGAGGAGAGCTCACCCTGGAGTGACAGGAGAACAGGAGGGAAAGTTATAAAGAGCGAGTTTATGACTTCAGCTGCAGCACTTATAATTAAGATCGCTTCATGAAAAGTACCTTTTAATTGCACCATCATTGATCCACGGGAAAGGTGAGGCAAAAGCCTTTGATAACTAGTTAATAACACAGTGACATGAACACGGGTATCGTCAGCCACGGCTCGTGCCCTTTATAGTGCTCTTTGAATTGGCGGTGAAATGGAAACCACACTGATAACTCTCTCTTTTAGTCATCTGTCATAAGAGACGGTTACAGCGTACAGAGGTGTCTGAGTTCACCTCCCACTCATTAAAATCCAATACAAAACAAGTACTGTTTCACTGACTAGATTTAACTGTAAATTACATTGTAAATGGATGAGATTATGAAGGAAAAGGTCTGGAGGGGGAAATGTTTGTTTATCGACTGCGTTGTCATCATCTCAGAAGGAATACGGGGCCTGAAAGTGATTTTGTGATGATTTTGGAGTGCTGTGAATGAAACCTTTGCAACCCTGAATACAGAAGATGTTGTTTTCATAAATGACTTAAAGGCACGATGGCTCTGAAACCAATGAGTCATCAGGTGAGCTGAGATATTAGGGTGAATGTGTTAAGTGAGGACATGAGGATGAAAGGAAACATTAGCGCTGTGTTGAGTGTGGAAAGCCTCGGGCTGGATGCTGTGTTTCGAAGAACTGCTTCCCGCTGCTGGTTTGGACACATTAACTAGTGTCCCAGCCGCATATGAGAACACTTGCTGTCTTTCTAAAGCTGAATCTGCATCTATACTATAAAAGCAGTGTTTAATGGGTCTAGGGCTGCCTCCTAATAGTCCACTAAACATTAGTCGACAATAAGACGGCTGGTGGACCAAATTGTCAGTTGTTTTGGAACATCGAGAGAAGACATTGTGCTCATGTCCCGCAGCCCTCTGAAAGTCCAGAGCAGTAAATATGACGACACGTTAAATTAATATCATAAACGTGTGGCTGTAGTCGACTAATGGCTTAAATGAATGACTAATAGGAAAATCTTTGGTCGAGGCAGCTTAAATGGGTCACAGTCAGAACCGTATTAAACTCCAGTGAATCACAATTGCAGGAAACAATGTATCGCATGCTTGAACGTGACACATGCTGAATGTCATGACAACCAGTTTAACGCAGCTCTAATGTTTGTGATTGTTCACATTTTTGAAAATGAAGAAGAGCTACATTTGATTCTGAACCTCTTAGCGCACAAGTCAAATAGAAGTCGAACGTCTATGAGAAGGTAAAGACAACCACTCCTCCAAAAATGGAGAAGAAGAAAGGTGAAATCATGAGAGACACATTGCCTACTTTCAAATAGAGCCAATTTGTAAAAGTGAAGCATGCTAGTTATTTGGAACAAATCCATCCTCTCACACCCTCATTAACCTCTCTTTGAGGAACACAGACCAAGCACAAGGCAATTTTCATTCTGGATTCATCATTATTCATGCATTCCTAATTTAGTTTAACTTTTTATTATACACTTATTTAATAATATAATGTAGGGTTAAGGTTGCTGGACAAATTACTGTTTTAATTTTAGCATTATTACAACTTGGAACTTAATGGCAACATTGTCTAATAAGGACAAATTAATTATTGAAACCAAAGTGCACTACCATTGAAAATTTTGGCACATCTACTCTTTGTATGACTATTTTCCATATTGTAGAATGCATGAAAGTATCTATGAAATAAAACAAATGGAAGGCGCATCCTGGAATGATTTTTAATCAGTGTTGAAGGTGTTCATAACAGTGTTATTTTAATATCATTAAAAACGATTGTAGTGTTTATTTCTATTTTGAATTAGTTTTTATTTTTACATTTCTGTTTTCATTTACTTACATTAGTAATTTTGTGTGGTTTGTCATTTTTATTAGTTTATTCGTTTTTTTATTCATTTTTATTTGTGCTTTAGTTTATTATTACAACAAGTTTTATTTTGTTTCAGTTAACATTTATTTAAAGTAACACAACTTTTTATGTTTTAGATTTAGTTAACTATAACAACCCAGATTCATATGGAGGTTGGAAACTTGACTGCTTTTCCATCACTATCTACTCCTTTTTTTTTAAAATAAATATAATCAAATAATAAAGTTTTGTAGGACATTCATGCAGGCATAACATGAATTCAAACAACATTAGAAGCTTCCATTCATTTGGCACTTGACTTATAAGACACTATAATGCAGCTTTGCAAGATGACAAAGTGTTTTCATGCGAATATATTAAATTAACTTGAATGTGTTATTATAAGACACTTTGGGAAGGGATACAATAAGGCATAGTCCTCAGTAAGCCACTCATCACCATCAAGCACACGACTATCTTTGGCCTGATAAAACATTTGAGCGACTCATTGGAGCGTGACTTTCCCTTGAGGCACCAAGAGTCCCCAGTGTGGAATGAGATCATTAAAATAATCAAATTACGGCCACTACGAAAAAAATCACCAATGCCTAAAGTTGTTTAAGAGTATTATAAATAATGGCACTAATGCTGCTGAGAAGAAGAGTCATTTAGAGAGCTTAAACAGACCTTGAGCGCTCCACACTTCACAATAATAGACACGATTCAATCGTTCCGATACTAATATAACCGTATCGTCATGAAAGATTTTGGCACATGGCAAAGACAAATGTACGAAGTCACATTTTGAAGGTCAGTACTTGCCTGTTTACGTGCTTGACTTTGATTGCACGGTTCAAAACGATTAAAGCATGTCTTTCTGGCCAACTAAATAAATATCAAGCAAATTATAAAGGCAAAGTTTTGTTCATGCAAAATAAACATCTGCACTTTAATTTCAGATCGTTTAATTTCCCTTTCCTTCGGCACCTATAAAAAATTTCTCCTTTGAGGCAGTCTGTTATGAAAATGCCGTTTAATTTAAAGGAGAATTAAAACAGCAGTAATTACTTTATCCTCTCATCTGATGATCTTTATTGTTGGCTAAAAAAAAACAATATTTCATTTCCCAAGGGAGTCTGAAAATAAGACTGTATTTCCCTTGCCTCCTCATCAACTTTACGCCAGCAACATGAAGACGAGCGGAAATTGTTCTCATTTGAACCAATAATCTCCTTGTCAATGCCACTTATCAAAAAGCTTATAAATTAATTACGGCAAATGCAAGTTTTTTGCATTGGATCTGCGAAACTGCAAGCGTGCCATCAGTTAGGAACGGCTCTGCAGCGATTACAGTTGATTTGATTTTCTTTAATGAATCTAATGTTGACTTTTTTCTTCCATCCTTTTGCTTAATTGGATTATAATGTCTGTCTGCTTTAATGTTTGGGAATAATGAAAGAAGTCTTTGCGCTCATATCTATAATGAAAGTTTTCTCTTGGTCCCCGAAGATTAAACCAACTTCTTTATTTGTTCAAAATCTCACTCTTGACACAGAATGATAGGAAATGAAAGGGTGACAAGTGATTACTGAAGCATACATTCTTTTGTTCTGCTTTGATAGTGCAAAGTCTGCAAAAATAATGAGGACAGGGGGTGGGGGAGCAAAAAATAAAGACATAAAATAAATAAATAAAGACTCAATTTGCAATGACTCATTTTGAGATGTTGTCCAAAATGATCAGTCTGCCCTAAATATAGAGGGATGTGAGAACAATGCAATAGTATGTAAGTCACTGTGGCAGAAATGGCGAGAACATGCTAAATTCTCCACACATCTGCACCAGCCAGTCAGTGTCATCACTGTACAGTATGATGTTTTGGTGGACAGCTGAACATCTGTGCATTAAAGGCTTATTAACATTGTTTTTATAAACGTAAGACTAAACAGTTCTGATGACATTCAAGTACTCACCGACAAGTGCGCAAATCACCTTAATCATGAGTTCAAACAGACCATACGAAAGAAATAAAGCCAAAATGGTTTGTAATAATTGAACATTGTGATGTTGTTTTTGGAGTTGTTTAAGCGTGCTCTGATGAGGTATCATTGATTTAATTTGCAGTTGATTTCATCTAAGGCTGTGTGGCTGTGAGTCAGTTGTAGCTGTGCTTTCTTCTCGTCTCTGGCCTTTATTTAACTAGGAACACACACTAAGAAACATGAAATGTGTTGTGGTTTTGCTGGGATCATACCAGCACTGAAAAGATCCACCAGCACACCAGCAATCCAAGATGGTCCCAGCGTGAAAAACATTCCTTGTGCTGATCCCTTCTTTCTTCTCCTTTTGCTCTTGGTGGACCTGTCAAATAAAACTATAAAAAATAATAATAATCAAAAAAAGAAGAGGACATGCTAGTTACAACAATTTTTATAAGTCCACCCAAAAACATAATTCTCAGGCTGTTTGTGAAAAGGAAATAATCATTGAACATTTGTTTGTGGCATAGATATTCTGGGGGTCAATTTACCAAACTGTTCATCCTGGACCGTTGGCTGAACATCTGATGCATAAAGCACACAAAATGGGAAACACTGTGAAGAGTTTCGAAGTCAACATCTGATTGGTTGAATTCTGCAGTAAACCTGCACAATGTTCTTGAATGAGTTGCATGCCGGTCTGTTATTGTAGGGGGTTAGGGTCAGGTTAGGCTTAGTAGAATAAGCTGACATGTACTTGCAAAGTTACTTATAGTCAGTAGAATGTCTTTTGGGGACCATCAGAATCAAGTATTAGCAGATATTAATCAGACAGTTTACTAATACTCTAATGACTGCTAGTTAGTTGCAGAGTTACATGTAGTAAGTAGAATGTCTAAAGTGGTCTATCAAAATAAAGCGTTACCATTTTTTTCTCTCTCTTTAACAATGAATCACTCTCAAAATACTTGTGTAGGGAGGTGGAGAGAATTTGTAACCATACCTTTATAAAAGCAATCAGAAAGAACTTGAGCCTGGTTTCCACCAAGTGGTACGGTACAGTACAGTCCATTATGGGACGATACACCCTGATCCGGCTTGCTTTTCCACTCCCAACAGTACCCTTACTTGATGGGCACATGGTGACATGGTGTGACATGGTGTATGCCGGAAAGTAGCGATCGACGTCATTCTCGTGCAAAGAAAGCGTGACAGTGTCTGTGTGTATGTGTGTGAATTGTAAAATTATAAAATACACTGTTATATTTTTTGTGCTTGTGCACTCTGATGTAAACAAGCCCCACACGCATGAGCAGCATGGCGGAACGAGTGAAGGAGATGCTTAATTCCCCTTGTATCATCATTCCCCTTGTAGCACGCGCAAGTGAAGATTCTCTGTCAACCAATCAACGTTCTTTAGTGAGTCTAGCTCCACCCTTTAGGTACTGGCCTACTGTGCTAGGCACCCCAACAGAAGGGTCCCAAAAAAGTGGTATGGTACGGTTCACTGTTTTGGTACCATTCACACCTTCGCATTGACGAAAAAAAAACAACAACAAAAAACGTACCACACAGTGGTGACATTATTATTGATTTATTTTTAGATGTCATGGTTATAGAGCGCAACAGTCTATTCACTTTCACTTTCTCCACGGGGAAATTGATTTTTAACAATAACTGTTAAATATAGACCTGTTGTGAGCTCAGAGGTCGTTACTTGATTGTATATAGTTTTGTTGAAGCCATCTGCTCGCGTTAATTCAACTTGTTTTTAAAAATAATCTTTTAATAGCAGAATTCCGCCACTCAGTCACAGAGAGCAAAGCGCACCAAACGAGCTCTTTAGCTCCACCCATTCCCATATAGCACAGCAAATGACGTAATGAGTCTCCCTACACTCTCAAAATACTTAAATATTCATGCATATTAAAAAAAACTGAAAAATAAGCCCTGCTAATCATTCAAGTGCAGGAGTGCAGGTGTGTGGATCATAGTGATACTATACAGTTCCCGCCAGGTCATGCTAGTTCACTGAAACTTCTACAACAAGCACTATACAAACAAAACTTGCCTGGACCTGACTTGAATGTGGACCAGACTTCATTCCGATAGTGAAGTCTGACTGTGTTGCACTACTTTAGTGGTCGTCACTGTCGAAGTGATTCCTCTTTGTCAACATCCTTAAGTGAGGAAGGGAGTTCTACTAGTTATTCAAAAGTACTTCAGGCTTCACGTCAGATGTGCTGGAAGTGCCTTACCTGATGAAAGCAAAGAAAAGAAAGGAGATACACGCAGTCTAAAACATGTTTCCTGTCTGAGACATCCCGACGACAAGAAAGAGAGGACATTTGCATTTAGTCTAACTAGACAACAGCAGTGAGAGACAAACTTCTTCCATTTTTCACTGTCAAAAAGACCTGATTCAGGCCATATAGACAAAAGTGAATACAGAGCTGTAAGGATCTAACAGTGTATTGTGTTAAACAGAGAGAATCAGAGAAGTGTCACTGTGTGTGCGTGAATGTATGAAGGTGGTTTGAAGCACCAGGAGGTATTTCATAATGAGCAGGGCGGCTGAGGAAACCGCTGCGTCCTGTGAAGGAATTAGGTGCGTGAGGCATCGGAGCGGCACAGTACTGTCATTAACGCACTTCCAAAATCACTATTTTCACTGTATTAGTACTGTATTACACACGCATATTTTCTTTTTCTTCCGACTATACGAACACAAGACCAAGGAGCGAACGACTTCTCAGTTCCGCTGCAATTTCAGAACCATTTCAAGAGAAATTATGCTAATAGGGTGTAGCCGCTAGCAAGCGTATAACTCTTCCATCCGAACCCAGTATGAAATAAATGACAACCTTACAAAGGGCCTACTGAAGAACGAAACACCAGGGTCTGAAAATCGAGGCAGAATCGGCCTGGTTTGAAATAACGAAGGCCATTTGCGTTTCATCTTGCCGTCCCCCGCTGCTTCCCACCAGGCAAATTTGATAATTTGGTTGGAAATAACATTAGTATTTATTTATTATTTCCTTGCTGACCACTTGTTAACATAGATGTGTACTGCTGCTGCTGGCTGCATGCTCACACACATAAAACACCTGTTTATAAATTGTGCTTTTAGCTCCTGCGTCTTTAAAGGTGCACAGAGGTACATCCATGTACACACACACACACACCGCTGAGATGACTGTGGGAAAAGGGTGGGAGTCCTTGCGCTCCACTAAGTGGAAAACTCGATCTTCTTACCTCAGCAGCTTCATACAGGGGAGAGCAGAGGACATATGTGCCAGAGAGAGTTCTTATGTTGTTGATTAGCAGTTTGCTCAGGAAAAGCTAGCAGATTTCTCTTAATAAAACATCAAGCTCTCACCGAAGCACGGCCAGCATTCGCTGGGAACGTTTATATGGTCAGTGAATCCACTATGAATCACTTTTGTCCAGCTGTATGTCATTACAAAGACTTTGGTCTTTATTTATTCTGCAGTTTCAGCTTTGAGGATGTTAAAATGATTCTGCTTGATAGAACATTCAAAAGTAATGGATTTAAAAGCAGCTTATTAAATAAAAAATGAAAATGAAAGATTAAATTAATCATTTATTCACCCTGATGCTGTTCTGAATCCATAATACCAGGGCTCTCAAGTTTTATCAAAAGTTTGGACTGAGATTACATCTGTTAGGGGAGGAGCCACTCAAATATTTGCAGCAGCGGCCTCTCGGCCCCACCCAATTCTCTCAAGTTTTTGCTAGCATTTTTCCTATTGTTCATAATTGACCAGGACAAATAGAATTCATAAATCTGATCAAAGACAGACAAATTCATCCAAATTAAATAAATTGTTTTATATATTTACAAAAACAATACAAATGTATCAAAAAATAAATTTGTCCCCAAACAAGCCATCTGAACAGCAGTACTCAATGTACATACTGTACACATGCAGTAGGATTGCAGAACTTGTCCTGAGCATGTATGCCAAACTATGTGTATGTGTGTGTGGGTGTGAGTGTGAGAGAGAGAGAGAGAGAGAGAGCTAATGAATAGTGTTTTGTGTTGTAAGTGTTTGTTGCACATTTTGATGCCTTGATGACGGGGTAAGGGACTCTCACTTAAAGCACTGTGGCTCAAGGCCCGCCATTTTCACCATCGATGATGGATGATAGCATTCCATCCAGAGCCAAACTGTTCCTAGTTTTGGTTTTGTTCAAACCCACCATGGAGAACACTCTCTCTGCATCTGCATTCGAGTGGGGAAGCCACAGTGCTTTATGTGGGAGCCCCTACCCCTGTCCTCTGTCATCACAGTACAAACAAAAACACAACACAAAACAAAACACCATTCATAAGCTGGACATGGGACTCTCTCTCTCTCTACCCAACACACCCACCCCACCATCTTGACATACATGCTCAGGACAAGATCTGCAATCCTACTGAATGTGTACACTTGAGCACTAGCTGTTCAGTTGGCTACTTTGGAGCCACATTTCTTTTTTGATACATTTGTATTTTTGAAATATATAAAACCATTTATTTTAGTTGGATGAAGTTGAATTAGTCTTTTAGCAGATTGAACGCACGTTTTAAAACATCAATAACACCATATAATTAAGTAAATTTAGCTATATCCCCACACAGCTCTCACTATCTTTGAACACTAGCAAGTGATTTCGTCAAATGAATTGGTTACCTCCAGCATTCATCGGATCTTGCTATTCCAACTTCCACTCCATGTGTGAGCGCATCTTGTTGCCTAGTAACGACATGCTTGCAGCATGATCAGGTAAAATTAAAAAAAAAAAAAACATAAACAACAAAGGTTAATTTCTGATTGGCTGGTGGGTGGCATTTAACTCTGTATAACTTGAGACAGCTATGAACTCGGCAGAGAACTTCCCTCCGTATGCCTGTGTCTCGTCCATTAATTGTATATAGTGGGACAAGTTATCTCTTACTTCTCAGCGTGAGAAATACAAGGTGTGGCGTGTGAACTGGTTGAAATGTGTGTGTCTCACGGTGAATGCGTGAGACTTGAGAGCCCTGATCCATAATACTAACTTTACATGTTAGTAGAATAAATTGACGTACTTATAGCAAAGACACTTATAGTCAGTTTATCTGTTGGTTGACCATCAAAATAAAGTGTTAGCAAATATTTACAGTAGCAGACATACTAATACTCTAATGACCGCTTGTTGATATGTAGTTGCAGAGTCAATTATCAACAGCTGTTTAAAGGGTACCATCAAAAAAATCAAACTGATATTACAATGAAATAGTTCAAAGCAAATGTGTCATATTAAACATTCATCTGATCTGATATCTGATCTTATAGCTGTTTGAGAGAACACCATATTATATGATTGTATTATTATTACTATACTTATAAGTGGTCTTTGACCGCTTTAAGTAAAGTAGCATAAGAAAAATGGCAATATATGAGACTTATAATACATTATAACTATGAGAAATATAATCCATTGTAAAAGTGGATGCAACATGTTCATTGTGTTATAAATCATCATAATCTTAAAAGTTATAACCACAAATGCGTAAGCATTATATTGTATTATAATTGTTGTTATGATTATTCTTGAGTTGATATAACATATTATACGTTTTTTTAATGCATTATGCATTCATTATAATGCATTAAGAATACTCTTATAATGTATTATAAATACGGGCTTCATAGAAAGTGTTACCAAAAGTTGCTTTGGATAAAAGCGTCCAACAAATGCATAAACTTGTAAATGTAAAATATTTAGTCTCCTGCACTGACCACTGATGTAAAACGTATTTAAATTTGCCGCTGCGCATGGCGCAAGGTATTTCTGAATCCAACTGAGAAAATAATCAGATTAACATGATTTAAAAAATATATATATATTTTTTTTTTTCCTGTTGATTTGATTATTACAGGTCTACACCAACCCCTTCGATTCAAATTTCATTCAGATCAAGCTTTACCAGATTGACTGAGGTGTTTGCATGAAGGCTTTTGAGTCCGTCAGTCTGATTATAAACAGATTATTTTGGTGCATGTAAACGCAGCTACTAACATAAAACCTGATGTGACATTTTTTTAAACTCAGCTTCACCAGGCCAGGATGCAGCAAAATTACTTCTTTTGTGTTTCAGAAAGAAAACCATAAAGGTTCAGGTCAAGACAACATGCATGTGAGTAAATAATGACAGAGTAACAGTCGTGGTGATTTTGTCTTGGCTGTGTTCCATCAACACCATTACCACCTTCTCTAAAAGTCAAGACCAGTTATCATAGACATCACCCTCTTCTGTCCTCTCAGTCTGACCTTTCTGTGCCTCTCTAAGTCCTTTTTTCTTTTGCACCCTCTCTTTGTCTGGCCAGCTTAAGTTTAGTAGTCTAGGAATCCCTCATAATGATGTCAACTGGCGGTCTTCCTCATGTACATCCACTCTTCTCTCCGTCTCAGCGTTTGTGTGTGACTCATTCAGGGAGTCCGGATGCAGGTATGAAAATGTTTATGCAGCACAATAACTTTCCTCTTAATTGCATTGAGTGTTCTCCAACACCTGAGATCCATAAACCTCCATCATCATCACTCATTACCCATCACTCTCACACATTCTTAAAGCTGAAATGTGGATTTTGTTTTGCTTTTTTACGATGTTAAAATACATTTTCCTATCCCAGTTTAATATGCAGAGATGACTATAAATAATCCATTCATAAGCCCTATTTGGATGGGATGAGTTTTCTAAACTACAGTTACAGTCTTATTATCCCACCTCTGTGATTTGGTGTACCAATTCAGACGGGACTAACATCTTTGTGTTTATTACACAGAAGGGAGTGTGTGTTTTCTAGGTGTGGGCATTTGGCCATTACAGAAGGTCATGTTCTGTGGTTGCATGCATCACACATGACGTATATGTCTTTTAATGAATTATTATTATATAATTTCAATATAAATATACTACATGAATTCATAGAAGTGGCAGCTTATAAGAGACCCTTGTAAATGTATCATATCTAATGCTGATATTAAAATAGCCAGTCAGATGTTTTTGCGATTTGGCTCTTCTTAGTTAATTTTATTGTATTACTCTTTTGTCAGAAAAAGTTGAATATATTTGAAAAGTTGAAATATTGAATATGATTTTCAATATCTCTATATGGACTTTAACTGTCCACATTGAAAGGTCCTGTAGCTCAAACAGTGAAACCTGGTGCTAGCAATGCTAGCAAAGGTCATGGGTTCGATTGCCAGGGATTGGATGAACTGAAAAAATATTTAGCCTGAATGCAATGTAAGATGATTTGGATAAAAGCACAAATATAAATGTAAATAAGGAACCCAAGCCATGTCTAGATATCAGAATATCTTTGCCTTTACTGATAACTCGTGTGGCCCTTGAAGCTAATGAAGAAATTACCAAAAACTCACTGCACCTAAAAAAAGTCTATGTGCATAAACCACGATAATCCAAATAGGTGAAAAGTTGCAAAAAGGCCCACACACTATGAGGATGCAAAAAACCTAATGTGGGATAAAAAAAATTAAAAAAGCAAATTCAAGATAAAATCCACAACTTTACTGAGGCGTTTGCTTTTTGTTGTCTGTTTTTTTAACCCTTATAGTGTGCTGTCTTGTTTTGTTTTTTTTTGCATCTTAAAGCTAATGAACAGGTGTTAATAGTAAAAAAAAAAAACTTCTTGAGAGCTTATAAAATACTAAATTTCATTCCTTAAAAACACGTACTGTTGGTGTTTCCCAACCTTGCTCCTGCGGGCACACCAACACTACACATTTTCAGACGAATCAAACATACCTGATTCAACTCATCCGCTCATGAGTAGAGACTCTATAACCTGAAATAGATTGGTCAGGTAAGGGAGACATCCAAACTGTGTACTGTTGGTGTGCCTCCAGGAACAGTGTTGAGAAACACTGGTGTAGCCTTTTAGTCAAAGACCTGGGCTGGTTACAGAAAGGTTGCAGGTTCAAGTCTTTTAATGATGATCTATCAACAATGTGATAGTGGCAAGGCACTTAACCCCAGGTTGCCCTTTGTAATAAGTCTACTGTAACACATTTGGGATACAAGTGACAAGTAACTGTAGACTATCTACCGCACAAGAGGATTGATGCTGTGCTTCACAACAATGTTAAGTCAGTCATCAGCCTTCAACATCTTATGTCAAGTTCATGACCATGACTAATTAACATTTTCTAGGACTTATTAAGGTCTCTTCAAATAAAGTGTTGCCTTGGAAACAATGACATCACGAGCATGTCATGCCTTTATAATAGCTGAGACTATGTGATTATGAGTGTCAGGCTCCTCTATACAATGGGTGGATCAGTGCCACACTCTGACAATCAAAATTATTACAGCAGAATGACAAGCCACAGTACTGCTATTCAGCACTGTCGAAAGTAGTTATTTCGTCTTGAACCCCTTGTGAGCAAGTTTATATATAGTACAGCACATATGCGACATGTTACAGCAGGGGAACGGTAATTAGTGAACAATGAAGTGAGTGACTGTCTCGTTCACTGGTCAGATGACAAGCGCTGTTTAGCGAGACAGACTGAGGTCTGTACGGACGCTTGAGGAGTGATGGGTATGGATTTAAGTGTCACGTAGAGCAGATAAGACTCATGGGATCTGACACACTCTCAGAAAAAAATGTGCAAAAATTGTACCTGTAGGGGTACAACAGCTTGTCACTGGGGAAGTACCCTCAAAAGGACACCTTTGTACCTTATTTATGTATCGATGGGGACCAGTAAGTGTTTGGTTACCCACATTCTTCAAAATATTGTATTTTTATTTTTTCAAAATATATTTTCTTTTTCTTATCTCGCAAAATTGAAGAATGGACTGGCCACAAATAAGTTAATTTGGAGTTTGTTTCAGGACTTCATGAACTTTCTAAAAAAAAATTGCTCAGGCTGATAAACAACATCAAACTACTATTGGTCGGTGATGATTATGTAATAGGTGGATGTGCTTAGGGGCTCCGCCTTGTTTGACTTGGAAATCTTCACCAGACTGATAAATGGTTGATATGAAAATTCTATACTTTTTAGAAATTAATTAATATAAAATACTAAAACTAAAATCAATCGTGTTAAATGCTACAAGTGAATTTAGGCACCACAACATTATTATGTACAGTATGAATTTAAAAAAATCTCTTATATTGGCCTAATATGGCTAATTTGGTATTGATATAGATTGTGCATTTCTAAATTAAAGATAATTATGTCAATTTTGTATTCACTGCAAAAAAAAACGTTTTATATAAGAAAAATACTGTAAAACTGCTGTAGCCTTTTTCTGCTTTAAAGGAACACTCCACTATTTTTGAAAATAGGCTCATTTTCCAACTCCCCTAGAGTTAAACAGTTGAGTTTTACCGTTTTCGAATCCATTAAGCCGATCTCCAGGTCTGGTGGTAGCTCTTTTAGCTGTAGCTTAGCATAGATCCTTGAATCTGATTAGACCATTAGCATCCTGCTCAAAAATGACCAAAGAGTTTCTATATATTTTTCCTATTTAAAACTTGACCCTTCTGTAGTTACATCATGTACTAAGAACCGACGGAAAATGCAGCAGCAGGCGCAATGTTATTACGCAGCGCCTGAAAATAGGCTAGCTTCCGTCAACATAACCAACGTTACCACCTGCTTGCACAGGGAGCATGCTGGGGACTATTTTCATGCGCTGTGTAATATCATTGCGCCTGCTGCACCCCTGGTACGGCAGCAAAGTTCCTTGATCATTACACCAGAATGACAGTATAGTTCCTAGCCATATCAGCCTAGAAAATCGCAACTTTTCATTTTCCGTATGTGTGTGTGTGTGTGAGTGTGTACCTGTTTTCTAGTCTGGGGACTTAAAAACCTGATACACACAGACTCATAGGGAGCTTGTGTCACTGTGGGACCTCAATTGGAGGTCCCCATGGGTAAACAAGTTTATAAATCATACAGAATGAGTTTTTTTGAAATTGTAAAAATGCAGAAAGTTTTTTGTGAGGGGTAGGTTTAAGTGTAGGGTTGGTGTAGGGCAATAGAATATACGGTCTGTACAGTAGAAAAACCATTACGCCTATGGAGAGTCCCCACAAGGATAGCAAACCAGACAGTGTGTGTGTGTGTGTGTGTGTGTGTGTGTGTTTCCGGACACATGCACAGGAATCCATGGCTCATTATCACCTGCTCGTTGTAGTGTGAGTGTGTGCGAGTGTGTGTGCCTGGAAGGTAATTTGAGAGTGCATGGAGTGCATTTGCACAGGATTGCATCTGTGATTTGTTTCTCTAAACTGAGTTTACTGCTTGCTAATCGATACCATTGTGCTGGAGCTCTCTGCATAACAACAGTCCCCTTCCCTAATCACGAAACACTTATACATCTCCTCCCTCTAGTGTAAAAATATGAGCATTCATCACTCTCAAGATGTTTGCCATTTCGCCATCCGCTCGCAGTTCCTGCAAATTCCGCGTTCAACCTCCCCAACAGCACGAGAGCCCGCAATCACCAGCCCTGCACTTCTATTCAAACCACACCTGCATAATTGCCACATCTGACCTTTTCCAACCTGTCTCAGGCAAGCGCGAACGCACAATTGAGCCGCGGTATAAATAGCAGCTCATTTCATGCTGCTAAGGCACAAAACAAAGCTTGATTTTCATACCCACTTCATCTCACCAACCCTGAACAGAGCCACCAGGGCCCGTTTCCTGTAATGATACCGATCCAAACCGACGGCGCAGCCAGCGAAGAGTCACGGCATGTTAAAAGAAGGTGTAAATACGACCTTTTTGTCGTTACGTTGTCAAACTGCTTGGATTGCGGAATCAATCCAATGGCATAATTAGATTCTCGCCAACCCTTGTGAATTGGTAATAGCTCTCTGGATGACTAACTTCAATTACTGACAGCCATTCTGTAAGTAGGGCAGGAAAAAAGTTTTGATATTGAAAGCAGCTCATAGGCTTAATCCATAATTATCCTTAAAGCTCTCCTCTGTCTAGGAGCTGCTGTGCCCCTGTATTGATTCACCAGAGATTTCTTTAGCGTGTAAGCGAGCATTAGGACACAGATTTGCAAACAATGCACACATGCATAACAACTTGCAAAGCACGCGAGTCGCATCTTCTTAACCAGCTCGTCGCATACATCGCGGCTAAAAGGCATCTCGGCACATTCAAAAAACATGACCCGATGTGTTGCAGATTATGCTTTTGTGTTCTTGAGGCACGATTACAGACGCTTGCATTTTTGATCTCATTACAACAGATTTACAGGATGTTTTATAAGCTTAATAATTCATTGGATCAGTTTTGATCATTCTGAGGAAGATCATTCCTTTGAGAAGGGCTTTCCACTTGTGTGACTGCTTGATATAAATCTGCTTGGCATCTGCTGCGACGGGAAACACAGAAATAAAGGACAGAGACTGCATTGGCCTAACACAAGAGGATCCTTTTTAACACACCACAGACAGCTGCGATGAAATGACACAGAAAGAGCATATTTTCAAGTGAAGTAGAATACGCAACAAAACGAATCTTACACAATCATTGAACACTGAACTCTTGAAACTCTGTACTGAAGTAGAAGAGTGTGGGTGGACGGGGGTGGGTGTTAATAGGGAATTAATGAGAGAAGAGCACACTGGATGAAGGGATGAACATGGAGCTATGGAGGAAAAATGCATGATTAGCCAAGAGTGGGGTTGTTTTATGTGGGAGGGATTCCCCTGGAAACTACAGCCCAAACAGATAGCCACACACAATGCCTTAGACTTGCAGTTCTGCTGTGGACAAGCAGGAGCACTAAAGCTGTTGTGCTTACGTTTAGGGTGAGATCTTTGTTGAAGAAGTGTTAAACTAACTCGTCTTACACTACAGACATGAATGCTACCTGGCATAAATGAGGAAAGGTGCGCTATTACTTTGCTAAAAGATCAGATTTACAATTTGCATCTGCTGAAAAATAAAATAATCAAGCTCACATTAAGGGATGTTTCAGAGACTTACAGGTTGGCTCTTTAGATTGAGCCATTAACCAACTGCCAAGAAGAACACCCTAACAACTGCATAAAACACCTTAAAAACGGCTCAGAACACACAGGAACTGCTATATATAACAACTGCATAGAACACCCTAACAACTGCACAGAATGCCCAGCAACTGTATAAAACACCTTAAAAACTGCCCAGAACACTCAGCAACTGCTATATATAACAACTGCATAGAACACCATAACATCTGCCCAGAACATCCTAGCAACTGCACAGAACGCCCAGGAACTGCTATATATAACAACTGCATAGAACACCATAACATCTGTCCAGAACATCCTAGCAACTGCACAGAACACCAAGCAACTGCTATATATAACGACTACACAGAACGCCCAGCAACTGCTATATCTGACAACTGCACAGAACACCCTAACAACTGCACAGAACACCCTAACAACTCCACAGAACGCCCAGCAACTGTATAAAACACCTTAAAAACTGCCCAGAACACTCAGCAACGGCTATATATATAACAACTGCATAGAACACCCTAACATCTGTCCAGAACATCCTAGCAATGGCACAGAACGCCCAGCAACTGCTATATATAACAACTGCACAGAACACCCTAAAGACTGCACAGAACACCCAGCAACTGCTGTATATAACGACTACACAGAATGCCCAGCAACTGCTATATATAACAACTGCACAGAACACCATAACGACTGCACAGAACGCCCAGCAACTGCTATATATAACAACTGCACAGAACGCCCAGCAACTGCTATATATAACAACTGCACAGAACACCCAGCAACTGCTATATATAACAACTGCACAGAATGCAGCAACTGCTATATATAACAACTGCACAGAACGCCCAGCAATGCTATATTAACAACTGCACAACACCCATCAACTGCTATTCTAACAACTGGCACAGAACAACTTCCAGCAACTATATACACTGTGTTCCAAATTATTATGCAAGTGACATATCAATAGGATTTCGGTACAATAAACAGTCAGATTTTTGTTTGTGTTGTTTTTCACATCTTTTTAGATAACTGGTATCAATCTCAGACAGGTTTGTTCAACAGTTTGCCAGGTCTTCTTAGGTAAATGGAAATCCTACTTAAAGAGGTTGTTCCACATTATTAAGCAAGTCACAGTTCTCATGCAATATGGTGAGGAAGAAAGATCTTTCTGAAGATAAAAAGTATGAAACAATGCAATGTCTTGCAAAAGGCATCAAAACAAAAGTCTCATCTCACAAGCAATAGAGCCACCCAAACGATCGGTCAAAAGATTTGTGAGTGACTTAGAGCACAGAAGATCTTGGCCAGATAAAGATTTATTAAGGAAAGTTTCTGTCAATCAAATGAACTGTATTGTAAATGCAGCTGTAAAAAAAGCCACTGCTGAGCAGCAAACAGGTGTTTGAAGCTACTGGAGTCTCAAGATCCTCTCCATGCAGACTGGCAGTTGTGTGTAAAGCTGCATTTCAGTCACTGCTAACCAAACCTCACAAAGAGAAGCCTGCACAGTGGCTGTAGAAACACATGAAGACTTGTTTTTAAATAGTTTTATTCACTTACGATTGTTGCAGTACAATGGATGGTCCAGATAAATGGATTTCTGATGAGATTGCAACATCAGCAAGGAGGCGGTGGGTGATGATTTGGGTTGGAATATTGGGAAGTGAGATGTAAGGTCATTTTAGGGTGTCAAAGATATGTGGAGTTCATAACTGACCATTTTCTGCTGTGGTATAAAATGAAGAATAGTGCTCGCGGAAATAAAATGATTTTCATGCAGGACAACACACTATCCCATGCTGCATAAATACCATGGTGCTAAACAGTTTGAAAATGTGTTTCTACAGCAACACATTCTACTTTAGCAGTTGGGGGTTCGGTGCCTTGCTCAAGGGTCTGACCTCAGTCATGGTATTGAGGGTGGAAGAGAGCGCTGGTCATTCACTCCTCCCACCAACAATTCCTTCCGGACCTGAGACTCGAACCCGCAACCTTTGGTTTACAAGACCTCCTCTCTAACCATTAGGCCACGACAGCCCCCAGAACACCTAGTAATCACCCAGAACATCCAAGAAACCACCCAAACACCTTAGCAACTGCACAGCAACACTGTAGTAGAAGGTTGTGTATGGTCAAGCACCACTCCCAGTTTTTTAATGCAAAATTCTACATGTGTAATTGAATATTTATGTGATATTAGATGCATGCATAAGCCTTTGAGCAATATACATACATTTATCAACCTACAGTATGAGCAGCAGGATCTGACTAAATGTAAATGCACATTATTTCCATTTTAAACTCTGGAAAGTACACTGAGCATTTATATGAGGCACTAATGTGTTGCATAATGCAGATGCTGATGAAATGCCCATGGAGCAGAGCTTAATATCAAATAAGAAAGGCAATGTATTTATTTGCTTTATGCTTCCACCTTTCATTTGTTTCAACGGTCAAAACATCTGATTACCATTCATGTGAACGGGTGCATGTGGATAGGAGAAAACACTGAAAAGATCTACACTACCAGTCAAAAGTCTGGAATAATTATGATTTTGTAATATTTTTGAAATAAGTATCTTATGCTCACCAAGGTAGCATTTATTTGATCAAAAGTAAAACATTATTTTTGTGAAATACAATTTGGAAATATATTCCTGCTATGCAAAGCTGAATTTTCTGCATCATTACTCAGTCTTCAGTGTCACGTGATCCTTCAAAAAATCATTCTAATACGCTAATTTGCTGCTCAAACATTTCTTATTATCAGTATTGACAATAGTTGTTCTGCTTAATATTTTTGTGGAAACTGTGATACACTTTTTCATTTGGTAAATGGAAAGCTCAAAAGAACAGCATTTAAATGAAATATAAATCTTATATATCTTAATCTGTAACATTATAAATGTCTTTACTGTCTCTTTTGATCACTTCTGATTGCTAAATAATAAGGAATTGTTTTGAGCTCCAAATCAGCATATTAGAATGAAAGGAAGAAAACAGTTGTAATAATATTTTACAATATTACTCTTTTTTTACTGTTTTTGATCAAATAAATGCCGCCTAGTAAACATATCAGATACGTATTTGAAACATTAATAAAAAGAAATGACTAAAACTTAATTATTCCGAAAACTTTTACCGGTATGTAATATGCGCATATGGGTGCAAATACATGAATGCACTTGCGCATTGCCAGTGTCACCATACATTTGAAACCTATCACCTCTGTGGGTAAAAAATGTGTTATTGGCTGTTTTCAGATCAGGTTTCCTCCAACAGAGAGTCGCATTATATATTATGTTCTGCCCATTAGATTTATTTTATGGCCTTTTAGACATACGATTGGGCGTAACTGGACATCTGTTAGGACGAGGGAATATTAACCCCTAACCCTATTTATAAATATATCTATATATATATATATATATAGTATATATCTATATATATAAATATATATATATATTCTATTGCATGCCATTTATTTTTATTAAATAATCATATCTTTTTAAATTCATTCATTAAAAGTGGGGGGCTGTAGAATCAGATAAATCGATCATTGTGAACTCATTAATTGAAATATAAACGTTGCAACATGGTTACAATTGGCGGTAGCTGTGAAACACAAGCAGTACTCTGACCTCGTTAGCATCTATGGACGCACACATTTGACTGATTGATGATAAATATATAAACCTTGTTAGTGTTTATTTAAAACTTATTCAATTGATGAGTACTATTACAAATATTTTACCTGTTTCTCATTTATGAATGACTGACAAATATGTACCACATTAAGATTATTAGTTACTTTAAATGTTAAAACTGTGTAAGCCACATGATGGAAATTTTATATGCAATTAAAATCGATAAGTCTTAAATTTAGGGCTAATGGCTCCAACAGCATTTATGCTTTTTATGTGAATCAACCTATAAAAGGTTTACTTATAATTGAATATTAAACTGGGATAGAAGCATTTAAACACTGACAATGTGACATTCTTCTCATATGTATAAAACAGCAGCATGTGTACTTGAGCAAGTTTCTGGCATTTGTAAAATAAAGTTGCACAGCTGGCAATCTGGGGAAGTGACAGCGCTCATCACAGCAACAAGTCCTCAAGTCTCCCACTCAGGAGCTAAGCGTGCCGTGCTTCTCCAAGTGTCTCCTCTGGGCAGATGGGCTGCGCGACTGCCATTTATAGAACAGTAATTACTCAACATCTGCCACAGTGATGGAACCTCAAATTATACCGTGAGCCCAGCAGGGGGCTGTAGGTAGGAGCTGTGGGTTTTCAACATGGGAGGGCGGACAGGAACCAACCTACCAGGTGTTCCCCACACTGAATGTCTCAAGGGGGTGATGGAGAAAAAGTTGGGGAGGTCTACAGTTTAGCTCATTTAGCCTCAACAATACATTAACTGCAAGGCACCCAGCCTGGCCAGCACAGTTTGAAGTGCTAAGTTATGCGTTTGCATCAGAAATGAATACATAAATGATAAACAGGACCACATACTGGCGAGATTCAGCTTTTAAACTCCTAAATATAGACGAGTCATATAGCTCCTGTGGTCTGCCTCTCATCTATATTCATGCTTTTCCATATTGGAAAGGTCTATGCATCTCAAGCTAAGCTGTGAAAAGCACTCCCGTCGCAATTACTTATTAATTACAGGGAATTAAAGCAATTAAGGCTTTTGAAATACACAATTAACCATCACATTTCCTATTACAGATCATAATGCATTCATATCTCGTACCACTGTAGCGTTAGTTTCAGATGCTGCCGCCTTGAGCCAGTCAAAAAACTTTCAAAAACAATATGGATTTGAGCAGTCCGTGAGATGACATATGCATTCACATGTTCATTATTTAAATATAAGTGCTTTGGCACGCAGAATAATGCTTGTCAAATGTTCTTCGACATCGGATCCACCCAAAACTAGGCAGGTTACCAAAAAAAGAAAATGAAATAAGCAAAACAACTGAAAAGACAACAGAAATACGAATATGCAAACACTCGCTCCGTTTACAAGTAAATAAATAAACATAACAATAGTTTGTGTTGTCAAATCACAATTCAGTGCTTCTCAAACCTTGACAGATGAGACACAAAGGTACAATAGAAGGTAGGAACGTGGCTCCTCTCCCAGGTACAGCGGTGATGGTGTGACTGAATCAAAGAAAAGAATTTGAAAATTTGAGAAAGTTAGAGAAGGCCTTACGGGGCGCTGTCTCAGAGCACCGCTCTCCTGCATTACGCCAAACAGGGCATGTTGCCTGGAGTCTTGCCTACGGACATCAGCATGGGCACACAAATACACTTTCTCCAGTTTTGTGCTTTTTTCAGTCTGTTTTATTTACTAGCAGTATGACGCACATTTGCATGACAACAACAACAAGATGTCTCAAAAGATTTCTATTAAACTTTTCAATGTGTCATCTGTCTCCACACGTTTCTCTGCACTTAACTTTAGGTGCCAAGTCATTTCCAACTGAATTCTTAATATCAGGAGCAGAGGAACGATTTTGAAAAGTGCAGTAAACCTTGAGTGAGATAAAGGTGGCTTGGCTTGCAGTCTGAGATTTGACTCTTTGAATTCTACCTTGAATCGCTTAATTAATGAACTGACATTTTGTGTAGCAGCAGTGAATGCAGTGTCCTTAAAACATGTCTAAAATTGTTTAATATAACTATTTAATAACAATTTTCAATATAACATTGCAGTTTTGACCTTAAATTAATTTACTATTGAAGTGAAAAGGATGAAAGGTTATTAAATATTTAAAACCATAAAAAAATGTGATCATTCTAAAAGTATATATATACCGCTTAAAAGTTTGGGGTTGGCAAGATATTTTAGATAAAAGATTTTATGCCACCAAAGCTAAAAAAAAAAAAAAAAGTGCTCAAAATACACTAATTACTTTAAATACCTGTTGTTTTTTACGTTATTTTATTTAATATCTTTTAAAATGCTGATATTTTCAGCATCATTATCCATGCTTCAGTGTCACATGATCCTTCGAAATCAATTTCGATATACTGATTTGATGCTCAATTATGTTGTGGATTTTTTTTTTTCCAGGATTCATTAATGAATAGAAAATTTAAAAGAATGCCATTTATTTGAAATAGAAATCTTTTAAAACATTACAAATGTCTTTACTGTCACATCCATTGCCAATAAAAGGATTAATATTAATAACCTACGGTCACGGCAGAGAAGAGTCAGGATCCAAGTGCGAGTGCAAAGGTAAGGTTTATTTTGGTAATCACAATAACGGAGACACAAGGTGATAATCCTCGGTCCTGGTCAGAATCAGTGCTCCACTGAGAAATCCCTTCAACCACTGCGTTGGACCAAACCAAGGAGAAGGCTGAAGATCCGTACCTTGACTGAGCGAGAACTGGAAACAGAGACTGACAAGGAGACAGGAACATGAGGATAACGAACCGACAAACACACATTGAACGGAGTGGCCTATAAAGGGCTCGCTAACGAGTTGCAGCTGGCGCGCTCTGATTGAGCACCAGCTGCAACCACTAACGAATGACGTACACACATACAACCACATGACAAGACGCAGAAAGACCGTCCGGACCCATGAACCGTGACAGTACCCCTCCCCCTAGGAATGCCCCCTGACATTCCCAGGAAGACCTACCTGTCGATCAAATTCCTCGATAAGAGAGTGATCCAGTATGTCCCTAGCAGATACCCAACTTCTCTCCTCCGGACCGTAACACCTCCCAGTCCACCAAGTACTGAAATCATCTTCCCCTCCGCCTTGAGTCCAGAATACACTTTTCCGAATAGGCTGGTTCCCCGTCTACGAGACACGGCGGTGGAGGAACCGGGACTGGCGAATTAATGGCTGAATGAAAAACAGGCTTAATTTTGGATACATGAAACGACGGATTAATTCTCCTGTACGCTGGAGGAAGTTTGAGGCGGACTGCCACCGGACTAATAATCTTGGTGACAGTAAACAGGCCAATGAATTTGGGAGCAAGCTTATTACTGACAGATCGGAGAGGAATATTCTTGGTTGAAAGCCACACCTTTTGACCGACGACGTAAACAGGAGGTTTCGACCGGTGGCGATCGGCCTGGACCTTGGTGCGCGCCCCCACCTGGAGGAGGGTCAACCTGGCCTTACTCCAGGTGCGTCGGCACGTCTGGACGAATGCGTGGGCAGAGGGAACCGCGACCTCGGATTCCATACTGGGAAAAGGTGGTGGCTGGTACCCTAAGCTACACTCAAACTGAGATAGACCCGTAGCAGAGACTGGTAACGGGTTATGTGCGTACTCAACCCATGAAAGTTGCTGGCTCCACGAGGATGGGTTCTGAGAAGCCAAACATCGCAACACTCGTTCTAAATCTTTGTTGGCCCTCTCTGTCTGACCAGACTCTGGGGATGAAACTCTCTCCAAAATTTGGACACAAACTGGGGCCCCTGTCAGAGACCACGTCTACCGGGAGGCCATGTAAACGAAAGACGTGATCTATGACAGCAACCGCTGTTTCTCTGGCAGATGGCAGTTTGGGCAGAGGGATGAAATGAGTTGCCTTCGAGAATCGGTCCACCACGGTCAAAACCACCGGGTTCCCCTGAGAAGGGGGAAGACCCGAGACAAAATCTAGCAAAACATGGGACCAGGGTTTCGAAGGAACCAACAGCGGCTGAAGAAGCCCCGCGGGGGGGGGTGATTGGAAGACTTAGAAACAGCACAGACAGAGCAGGCCAAAACAAATAAACCAATGTCCCGAGCCATACCTGACCACCAGAACCGTTGTTTTACCAGAAACATGGTACGTCTCACCCCGGGATGACAGGCTACCTTGGAAGAATGAGCCCATCGGATAACTTTGGACCTTACGGACTCTGGCACGAACAACCGGTTCGGTGGGCACCCGGATGGGGGCGTTACCCCTTGAGAGGCCGTGCGGTCCTTTGACTCGATCTCCCACGTGACCGCAGAAATCAAAATCTTCTGCGGCACAATGGGCTCGGAAAAAGACGGGCTCTCCGAATGATCAAAAATACGGGACAACGCGTCCGGCTTGATGTTCTTAGAACCAGGACGTAAGAAATGGAAATCGAATCGCCAAAAAAAAAAAAAAAAGCAAAAGTAAAAAAAAAAAAAAAACAAAAAACGAAAAAAAAGAGCCCACCGAGCCTGCCTAGAGTTCAATCTTTTAGCGGATTTGATGTATTCAAGATTTTTGTGATCTGTCCAGACGACAAAAGGAACCCCTGAACCCTCCAACCAATGACGCCACTCCTCAAAGGCCAACTTGACTGCCAACAACTCTTTGTTACCAATATCATAATTACGTTCGGTGGAGGACAAACGGTGAGAAAAATACGCTCAGGGGTGCACCTTGCCGTCCGTGGGGGTACGCTGGGATAGTACCCCACCAACTCCTACCTCTGACGCGTCAACCTCCACCACAAACTGCCTGGAAGGATCAGGGGCTATGCGGATGGGAGCTGAACTAAGCGGCCCCCCCCCCCACCCCCCCCCCCCCCCTCCTCCACCCCCCCCCCTCATTTTGGAAAATGCCGCTTGCTGCTGCACTAGACCACCTGAACGCAGTCTTGGTGGAGGTTAAGGCCGTCAAAGGTGCAGCTAGCTGGCTGAAATTGCGAATAAATTGCCGGTAGAAATTGGCAAAGCCCAGAAACCTCTGCAGGGCCTTGCGGGAATCTGGGGTTGGCCAATTCACCACAGCCTGAACTTTCTCGGAATCCATGCGCAGTCCCTCGGCCGAGATGATGTATCCCAAAAAAAGAACAGACTGTGCATGGAAAGCGCATTTCTCCGCCTTACAAAAAGCCCATTCTCTAACAGCCTCTGAAGCACTCGACTGACGTGCTGAACATGTTCCTGGAGAGAACAAGAAAATATCAGTATGTCATCCAGGTAAACATAAATGAACTGATCAAGCATATCTCTCAGAACGTCATTAACGAGTACCTGGAAAACCGCGGGAGCGTTGGAAAGGCCAAAAGGAAGAACAAGATATTCAAAGTGCCCCCTGGGGGTATTAAAAGCGGTTTTCCATTCATCCCCCTCTCTCATGCGAACCAAATGTAAGCGTTGCGGAGATCTAATTTCGTGAAAAATGACGCCCCCTGCAGACGCTCGAAGGCCGACGACATCAACGGTAAAGGGTAAGTATTCTTCACCGTGATGTCGTTTAAGCCCCGATAATCAATACAGGAACGAAGGGAGCCGTCCTTCTTTTTCACGAAAAAGAACCCCGCACCGGCCGGAGAGGAAGAGGGGCGGATGATCTTGGCTGCTAAAGAATCAGAAATATATTTCTCCATGGCCTCCCTCTCCGTAGTGGAAAGTGAATATAATTTGCCCTTAGGTGGAGACGTACCTGGTAATAAGTCTATTGCACAGTCATAGGGACGATGTGGAGGTAGAGAAGCAGCCCGAGACTTATTGAACACTCCCCTCAGATCAAGGTACTCTTGTGGCACGTTAGACAGGTCCGAGTGATCCTTCTGAAACACAGAACAGAAAACGGGAGAACACGCAGACAACAAACAGGTGGCATGACAATATTCGCTCCAGCCCAGAACAGTATTGTTACTCCAATTGATATGAGGGTTATGGAGAACCAGCTAGGGATGACCCAGCACTAACGGAGCAGTGGGCGTGTCTGTGAGGAGAAAGTGAATGTCCTCAGTGTGTTGACCCAAATTGATGAGGTCTTAATGGTGCAGTGGCGTGAGTGACGGAAGGTAAGGCCTGGCCGTTGAGTTGAAGCATAGAGACGGGCTGAGAAAGCTCCACCATAGGAATGTGGAGGGACCGAGCGAACCCAATGTCCAAAAGGTTCCCCTCTGCTCCAGAGTCCACTAACGTCTCACAGTCATGATAAACAGACCGAACCTCCAGTCTCACTGAAAGATGAGTGCTGGAGTAAGAGGATCTGTGTTCCTTAATGGCGCCCGTCAGTAACCTCTCCCCTACTGACGGGCGTTGTCTTTTGCTGGGCACCGTGCAGCGATGTGTCCGGGACCGCCACAGTACAAGCACACTCCCTCTCTTCTGCGTCTCTGCCTCTCCTGTAGTGGGAGACGGAACCTTCCCACCTGCATGGGCTCGGAGTCTGGAAGAGGGAAAACAGTCTTAAGTGACGGTAATTGGTTCTGTGAGGCGAACGGCGGTTCTCGGAGTTCTCGTTGATCCCGTCTCCGCAATCGGGTGTCCACCCGAATAGTTAGAGCTATGAGTTCATCCACCCCAGATGGTAATTCTGATGAATCTATCTCATCCTTAATTCTCTCAGAAAGTCAAAACCGAAACATGTCCCACTGTGCCTCTTCATTCCACCCACACTCTGCCGCCAATGTGCGGAACGCGATAGAATAGTCAGTGACTGTGTTCTGTCCTTGACGTAACTCGGCAAGAAGTCGTGCTGCTTCTCTGCCCGAAGCAGCATGATCAAAAACCTTCCGTAGCTCCTCAGAAAAAGCCTGAATAGACGAGCAACAAGGCAGTCTCCTTTCCCACACTGTGGTTCCCCAGTTAGCGGCTCGACCCGAGAGCAGCGTTATGACGAACGCCACTTTAGCCTTCTCCGTGGGAAACGCGGATGGTTGGAGGGAAACATAGAGTGAACATTTCGCCAAAAAAGAACGACATAATTGGGGTTCCCCGGAATAAAAGGCTGGAGGTGGTAGCCGAGGTTCATGGGTGCGGACACTCGGACCCACCGACACCGGTGAATGAGGCATGGCTGGTTGCTGAGCTGAACCCCGCTCAGCTTTCAGATGCTGGATCTGGGTGGTGAGCTCAGACAGCTGACTCACCAGGGTCTGGATGGCCCGCCCCGTGGCCATCATCTGATCCTCCTGATGCTCAATGCGAATGTTAGTCTTGGCCAAAAAGTCCCTGAGCTCTGCCACACTCGCTGGATCCATGAGTATGGTCAGTTCGTTCTGTCACAGTAGAGAAGAGTCAGGATCCAAGTGCAAATATAAAGGTTTATTTGGTAACCAAAATAACGGAGACACAAAGAGATAATCCTCGGGTCCTGGTCGGAATCAGAGCTCCACGGAGAAATCCCTTCAACCACTGCGTTGGACCAAACCAAGGAGAAGGCTGAAGATCCGTACCCTGACTGAGCGAGAACTGGAAACAGAGAACTGACAGGGAGACAGGAACATGAGAATAACAAACACACATTGAACAGGGTGTCCTATAAAAGGAATCGCTAATAAGTTGCAGCTGGCGCGCTCTGATTGAGCACCAGCTGCAACCACTAACGAGTGACGTATACGCACATACAAGCACTGAACAATACGCAGAAAGACCGCCTGACCCTATGACCGTGACACCTACACTGGAAACAAATTTATAAAATTTGAATTCCGGTATCATACGTTTTAGGTTTTACGGTTTTTAACATAACCTTTACAGTTAAATACCATAATTTCAATTACTGATATAATGTTAGATATACAACCTATTGCAGTACCTGAAATTCTGTTTTGTACCTTTGTACACTGAATAATGCAATAAACATTCATTTAACAACATTAGGTGTAACACACAGCCCTAATATACATAACTGATAAGAAAAACTAAGAAGAAACCGTTATTTCAACAACAAAAACATCAAATTTGAAATGTAATGCAGGGAATTCTGGGAATGTCAATTTTGGTTATTCACTGTAACTATACTGTCTTTTTCACTTCCAAAAAACGGTATACTACCGTAAAATATATGTCCAATACATGTAATGTCCAATAAATTTTTTCACCGTATATAGTAGGGGAACTTAAATTCACGGTCATTTTTTACAGTTCCTTTAAGAAATTAATATGAATAGTAAGAAAGATATAATAGATTATAGACACATATAGTAATAAACTACTATATACTTTCAGCTTTAAAAGCACTGTACAGTTGTATATAAATGTATAAAAAGAAAAATCCCTGAAATAATTCCATTATTGTAAATATAAGGCACATAACTTGTGCAATGTGTTACTTTTTTTCCAGCAGTGCAGTTCTGGTTGCGCTGGTGTTGTAAAACAAATTCTGCCTATTCCCGCTGCTGGAGCCTCGGGACAAAAGGCCTGAAAGAGGAGCTTACACTGTGTTACCCGGTGTCATGAATCTTTCATAAAACTGTCACAGGAAAGATGGAGCGCTCGATGTAGCCATAATTCCCAGTGCCGACACAGTCCCAGTAGAAAGTGTGTTATTGAGGCAGGTGGATGCTCCGAGTCTGTTGTGTTAATTGAGATTGGCTGTAATAACATTTTACATCAAGTCACTATAAGAGTGTTATTACAATTTCAGTGTCAAGTTAATATTGAAAAACGACTTTCTATATCCATTCTCTGCTCTTAGTTCTTCGCTCTGCTCCCGTTCTGAGTCTTTCTCTGTATTTACTTAAATGTGATGAATTATCCATTCCTCTCTTCAGGAAACTATGTCTGCCTCGCTAAAATAGGAGAGATTGCCATTTGCATGCGTAGATAAATGATCAAATATTCATATCCATACATAGTTAGCTTGTGCTTTTTTGTTCTATTTTCTTACTCTGGAACATTTCTCTGCACTTTATTGTTTTTCTTATTCATGAAGAGCACAGCAAGTGTCCTTATATCAGCATTATGAGTCATGTAAAGGCTCTGCTTGGGAATTAACTTCTCAAACCTTAACATGTTTACTCCTATGCATACATACAGTGGAGCAAAAAAGTATTTAGTCAGCCACCAATTGTGCAAGTTCTCCCACTTAAAAAGATGAGAGAGGCCTGTAATTTTCATCATTGGTATACCTCAACTATGAGAGACAAATGAGAAAAAAAATCCAGAAAATCACATTCTAGGATTTTTAAAGAATTAATTGGTACATTCCTCGTAAAATACGTATTTGGTCACCTACAAACAAGCAAGATTTCTGGTTCTCACAGACCTGTAACTTCTTCTTTATGAGGCTCCTCTGTCCTCCACTGGTTAACTGTATTAATGGCATCTGTTTGAACTCATTATCAGTATAAAAGACACCTGTCCACAACCTCAAAACAGTCACACTCCAAACTCCACCATGGCCAAGACGAAAGAGCTGTCAAAGGACACCAGAAACAATATTGTAGACCTGCACCAGGCTGGGAATACTGAATCTGCAATAGGTAAGCAGCTTGGTGTGAAAAATCAACTGTGGGAGCAATTATTAGAAAATGGAAGACATACCAGACCACTGATAATCTCCCTCGATCTGGGGCCCACGCAAGATCTCACCCCGTGGGGTCAAAATGCATCACAAGACTGTGAGCAAAATCCCAGGACCACACGGGGGGACTAGTGCCTGCCTCTAGAGCTGGGACCAAAGTAACAAAGCTACCAGCATTAACAACACGTCGCGCCAGTACTCAATCCTGCCGTGCCGTACGTGTCCCCCTGCTTAACCAGTTACTAGTCTTAAAGTTGCTAGAGAGCATTTGGCTGTCCGAAGAGTATTGGTGGAGAATGTCATATGGTCAGATGAAACCAATAGAACTTTTTGGTAAAAACTCAACTTGTCGTGTTTGGATGAGAAAGAATGCTGAGTTGCATCCAAAGAACTCCATACCTACTGTGAAGCATGGGGGTTGAAACATCATGCTTTGGGGCTGTTTTCTGCAAAGGGACCAGGACGACTGATCCGTCTAAACGAAAGAATGAATGTGGCCATGTATCGTGAGATTTTGAGTGAAAACCTCCTTCCATCAGCAGGGCATTGAAGATGAAACGTGGCTGGGTCTTCAGCATGACAATGATCCCAAACACACCGCCCTGGCAACGAAGGAGTGGCTTCGTAAGAAGGATTTCAAGGTCCTGGAGTGGCCTAGACAGTCTCTAGATCTCAACCCCATAGAAAATCTTTTGAGGGAGTTGAAAATCCGTGTTGTCCAGCGATAGCCCCAAAACATTACTGCTCTAGAGATCTGCATGGAGGAATGGGCCAAAAGACCAGCAACAGTGTGTGAAAACCTTGTGAATACTTACAGAAAACGTTTGACCTCTGTTATTGCCAACAAAGTGTATATAACAAATTATTGAGATGAAATTTTGTTATTGACTAAATATTTATTTTCCACCATAATTTGCAAATAATTTTTTTAAAAATCCTACAATGTGATTTTTTTCTGGATTTTTTTTCTCATTTTGTCTCTCATAGGTATACCTATGATGAAAATTACAACCCTCTCTCATCTTTTTAAGTGGGAGAAATTTCACAATTGGTGGCTGACTAAATACTTTTTTTTTTCCCCACTGTACATGCACCTCTCACTGACTACACTCTAAAACCAATGGCATGACAACCCAAAGACCTTTGACAACATATAGTGGCGGTTCAACTAGCTTTGCACATATCAAAACGACTCAGTGATGGATGTTAAATGAATCCATTTAAGGTCAACGGTCAGATTTGTGGCCAAAATGACAGCTGAATATTTGAGACATAGCAAATTTAAATCTTCTGTTTTTAGTGTGTCAGTGATATTACTCTGTCTTTTCTCATGTAAATCGCAATTTATGGTATGTAAATATGTCAGTGGTCACATTATTGACCCACCATACTGAATGTGTTTGATTTGCAATATAAAACTGCACATTTCAAAGTACTCACATGAATTTTCATTAGTTTTTTTGTTTTCTCACAGTTGCTTGCTCTGACCATTTGACCATTCTCCTGATGTATATGACCAAGCAATTGTAGTTTCCAACAAGATACAGTGACTACGAGTAAAGCTCTGTTCATTATTGGCATTGATGGCTCAATGAAGAACCTTTACATTCATGTTACATTTCTATTTTATAAAATGTTCCTTATAGTGGAAAAGAGATCTTCAAATGATAAAAACGTTCTTTATACTAAGAAAAAAAAGGTTATTTTACAACTTGTTCACTGAAGGGTTCTTTGGCAAACCAAAAATGAATATTACACTCTAAAAAAATGCTGGGTTGTTTCAACCCAATGTTGGGTCAAATATGGACTAACCCAACTGTTGGGTTAAAAAGTTAATTTAAAAATGTAACCAAAATTTAACCCAACAGTTGGGTTAGTCCATATTTGACCCAACATTGGGTTGAAACAACCCAGTATTTTTTAGAGTGTAGTATTAAACTCTTAAAATAACTTGCTTAAAAGCAATATAGTTTTATCTTTATCATTACGTAATAATCTTCTTGTTTACAAAGAAAAAAAAAACAGCCAATCCTAAAATTATTTGTGCGTTTCCTTCACTTTCCACTTCCCCGTGGAACACTTCAGCAGATAATGACGAAATGCTGTCTGCTCCAGCTCTAGTAATGACATCTAATGTGTTGAGCTGGGATAATGTGCGTTACAAGTTGCATTTGCGTTGAGTTTGGAATATGCCTCCACGCTTTAATACCGCGCTGCAGCGAGCATCCATTATGGTAATGCAGCACCTGAGGGAAGCAATGGGAGAGATCAGTCTTCAAGTGCTTATTACCAAAGATGACTGTGTTTAATGAAAGCCTCCCTGTGTGAGAAGGTAAGCCTTTCCCTTTCTCTTTCACTCCCCCTCGCTTCTTTTCCATTTGTCTTTCAAACTCGCTCGCCAATGTGATTCTCTCTGCCGCCTATCCAGCGTTGAGTGAGCTACTTTAAAGCTGTAGCTTGAAAGCTACAAGCTGCTCATACTTTAGCTAAACTGCAGTCAAAGGCCACTCTTTAAAATATCTACACTGACAACTTCTACAAAGTAAGACTGAAGGGACCAATATTTTGTTAAACACATTGGTAAAGTATTTGGTTAATACACAGTAAAATGTAATCAGATCCATATTCTTGTACAAAAATAATGATTTCTTATTGAAATCAAGTTTTTCAATGAATCTTAATTAGGGTCAGAGCTTGAAACTTGAACATATACAGTACATACACTATACCATGAAACGGCCGAAAATGGCATGCGGATGCATTGTCTGATTCTTTCACGTATCTTAACTCTTACTTCTAGTTGAAGTAATAGAGCACAGCACTAGCAACACCAAGGTCATGGGTTCAGTTCCCCAGGAATGCATGAACTGAGGTGAAGTGTAGACTGAATGCAAGTTACTGATGTACTTGGTACTACAGCTGTATACATATCCAAGTGACATTAACAATTGCACGGGGGGGGGGGGGGGGGGGGGAGTAATTTTTGAGTATACTGCACTCACTGGAAAAACAGTTGAACTTACAACAAAGTCCCTTTAATGCACATCTATTCACTCAGCAGCAATATTAGTAATGCTCCCAGGCATCTATTTTCAGGAAACGCAGAGAACCACCATAACTGCTGGCAAAAATTACATTCAAATAACATCACACAACAAATCATTCAAAAAAAAAAAAACTCACTGGAAACCGTTTGACTGGCTCCAAAAACATACCTGAATATTGCAAATAACTACAGTTCCAATTAAATGAACAATAGTGGCAGAAAAACAGTAGTTGTAAATTATAATTACAGGGGCGGATTATCGATTAATAAAGACGTATTTTCATGTGATTCCTTACACAACACAGTTATGAACTTGATTTGTAAACCAATATTTGGACATTTGCTTCACATAACCAGCTCCATATGTATGGCATAGGGCCTATATAGTAGTGATGTGACGTTCGACACCGTGGCTTCGAAGCTTGTATCAAAAAAACGAAACATCTCACAGTGAAGCACTGTACCGGAGCTTAATTCATTTTGCCAAAACCACATGATCTGTGACGTCCGAAGCTTCGTTTTCACACACAACCACGTGACTGCTTCGTATTCTGATTCAAATAACGCGAACCACTTGCGCAGTTTCAAGTGTCACTCACTTCTTTGAAAAGAATAAATCATAATACAAATAAATATTTGTATGTGTAGTTTTCAAGTCTGTTTAATGAAGCTGAACGCAAACCAATGTTGTTGTTGTTTGTATTAATTCCTGGTTCAGACACTTTAACTAACCAATCTTCTATGACAATCTTCCGTTATTTTGATCATAGCCTATTATATGGCCTACGCCTTGCCTATTTTCCGCAAATTGATTCACGACTCATGTATTCTATTGTGTAATCCCAATGACTGACCTGAAGCCTTATTTATATAACTTCATATTTTCTTGCTTATACAGGTTTGTATAGCCGCACTAATTTATTATCTGAAAACGCCAAAATGGGGGCTGGGTCGTCTGGGACCAAAAGGCAGCTTGTTCCCCACCTTTTGACCACAAGATGCGATAAGTGTGCCGTCCTTGAAAAGCTTCGAGTATGAACCTTTTTAATATACAGTTGAGGGAAAAAGCCTCGTGCTTTGCCTAAGCTTCATTTCCATCACTATCCATATGTATGGTAGTAAACTTGCTCAGTAGCGCACCTGGTACAGCATTGCACTCGGAATATGAAGCGTCCGGGTACAAGTCCTGTGAAATCCGAGTAATGCGTCAAAATGTGTTTTTATCCTGTCACAAACTGCACGGAGAAACGAAGGTTATGATCCAAATACAGTATTTACTGAAGGGGTAATCCACAAATGTAATCCAAAAACAGGCAAAGGTCACACACAATAAATAATCCAAACAAAGACAGAGTCCGGGGCTGAGCAAACAGAGAGTCCCACGATAGGTACTCAAAACCAGGAACCAAGACATGGGCGAACCATGATAAAAGGCTAGGAAATGCAGTTGTGACCACACACGCTAGATTAGCATTACTGACAGAGAGAACTGGGCTTATATAGGGTGAGCTAACAAGGCTAATGAGACACAGGTGCAAACAATGAGTGCTGCTGAGACCAGGCAGAGGATTATGGTGAATTAAGTCCTTGATAGAATGGCAGTAGTCTGGGATGGAGTGCCCTCTGGTGTCCCATCATGGCCGGCCACGGTGTTGTGACAATATCACATTTGCCTTTAGGGTTTAGGTTTAGGGTTGGGTTTAGCGAAGGTGCTAAGTTATTTTCAAACTCGATAGAGCATTAACCTTTTAGCGCCACTCATCACATTTACAGTTACTATTTCTCCCATTCATATACAACAGGTCCATCTCCTACAAGTGGCTTTTAGCATTACTCCCCTTATAATATCTCAGACCACACTTCTGAAGTATGTAGTTGGTATGCTTTGAGAGTTTATACACTGCAGCCATCACCATTCAGCAGCTTCGTTTGCTCTTCCTTGTCCTCCTCTCATGTCTCACCATCTTTCTCTTTACCTCCCCTCTCTCATTTGTCTACACCAAGCAGTGACGGCTTATGTAACAGCTCCAAACTTAGCTTCCTATTTGAACGACATGTTACATTTCAGTTTTTTTTTTCTTCCATTACATGACTCATTTTAGTTATTACCGTTTGACAAAGAGAACAAGATGATGGGGAGGGCTGATCTGGTGGAAGCAAGAGAGAAAGATCGAGAATAAGAGGAAAACGAGAGAAGTGGAAGAGAAAATAAGGATTCAATTATTTAGTCTCTACAGAGTGAGTCTGACCCAGATGAGGCTTTTGGCACTATTCATAGGCCAGAGGTGCATGATGCTTCATGGGGGCTGCCCTGGGTCAGGAAAACGGCGGCACACAACACCAACATTATGAGCAGATAACATGAAGGAGGAAATCATGAGTGAGAGCATGAGGGATGTGAAAAACAAGTAAAAGAGAAAGATGAAAGCACAGGAGCTCTTAGTCACTTGTCTGCCTTGTAAATCTTCCATGATTAGTCACATGCATTTCATTACTTATGCTTTAAATTCCCAGTTTTGACTGAGTAAATGCTGACAAAAAATGGTGTGTTTATAAGAACGTTCAACTTACACAACTTCTGACCAACAAATCAATACACTATTTTTTCCTGATGATGTGGGGGGGGGGGGGTGCATTATTCTCAGCTACGAAAAATGTTTATTATTTTAAAAAAATCTACATATGATTGGCTGCATTTATTTAATCAAAAATACAGTAAAATAAAAAAACAGTGGTGAAAATATAATTACAATTTGAAATAACTGTTTTGTATTTGAATATATTTTAAAATGCAATTTATTCCTGTGATGCAAAGCTGAATTTTCAGCATCATTATTCCAGTCTTCAGTGTCACATGATCCTTCAGAAATCATTCTAATATGATGCTTTGCTGCTCAAGAAATATTTCATATTTTTATCAATGTTGAACACATTTGTGCTGCTTTTTGTGGAAACCGTGATACCTTAATTTCAGGATTCTTTGATAAGCAGAAAGTTTAAAATAACAGAATTTACTTGAAACAGAAATCTTTCATAACATGTTAAATGTCTTTACTCACACCCTTTTTTAAAATCAATTTAATGCATCCTTGCTAAATAAAAGTATTCTTTTTTTTTTTTCAAAAAAAAAACACTTTTACTGACCCCAAACTTTTAAATTATAGTGTATGACTTTGAATTGAAATATTATAAATTGAAAATAAACTATTTTTAAAAGAAATGCAGATGCATTATGCGCACTCATATAAATAAATGCATGGCACTTATGCCATGCATTTATGTATCTTACTTCCATTAGTATGTATCTTACTTCCATATATGTCTATTTTATTTTCTGCTCAAATCTGCACAACTCAATTGTTTCAAGTCTGTTTAATGAAGCTGAACGCAAACCAATGTTGTCCAGTAAACTTCTAAATACTGCTCAGTGTGTGAGAAGCAGTGTACACTATGTAGGGACCATGTGAATTGGACAGTTACATTAAGGGACAGTGGAGGGTATTTCCCTATACAGTGAAATTATCCCTAGAGTTCCCTTGCTTTCATCTTTCATTTCCACAGGGCAGACAACAAACTCGAGAGAGCAAGAGAAGAAATTGAGGTAAGACAAAAGAGAATGTGCAACAAAGCTGATATCCCCTTGACTTTCATTGTTATATTACACATAAATAAGTCTAGGAATTTCTCAAAGTGATTAAGTAGGTCAGATTTCCATGATATTCTCTCAATTCCTTTACATATGAGTATAAACAGTGTTGATATTGGCTTTCTAATAAATGCTTTGAGGCAGGAATTTCTCAATCCAGCACCAAAAATAAAAATATAACAATAGTTTTGCCGGAATATCAGAAGATGGGAAAGGAAATGCCTTTGTTGCTGTCTGACTGAACCGCCAGAAACAAACATTAGAGGAAAAACACTACAACTTTGTGCTCTTTCACTCCTAATTGCCCTTTTTCTTTTTTAAAAAACCATACACTGTGCTTCACTCTCTCCACGCTCATCTCCTCATTCCACTTATTTCTCCAACAGATTCGGTCTGCTCCAGCGCACGGGTGAATCAGCGCTCCGCACGGCCACAGCCACTAAACTTCTGATAAAATCAATGTTAAATTCACATCGCTCGAGGCCATTGACAGAAAAAGTGGAAGCCTTTCATCTACAAAGGGATACATGGAGACTCCTAGCACGAAAGGAATCTCGCAGAATTAGAGCAATCGTCACGAGTTGTCCCATTTATTTCACTGAGCGTGTTCTCTCACTGACACTAAGAAGATCTGAGGGGCCCCGGAATGAGACGCGTCCCGCTATCCAATGAACTGCTGAAGTGTATGTGGACAGGGTGCAAAATGCACCTTTTAGTGCTTTGAACGACAGACTTTTAAGCATAACATTGCTTTGTAGTGGACATCATTTGAGTCTGATCTTCCTACCTGGCCATTCTCAGGCGGGATAAACTGGGAATATTGTCCCAGGCCCTGTGATGAGGGGGCCCTATTATACGTTCTTATGCTGATGAGAGTATGAGGGCTGAGGGCCCATGAATTCAACTAATGACCTTGCATGAGTACTTTTTTAAGTTTGAAATTTTGTGAGAGAGACACGCTCATAGTGGGTCATTCTCAAAATCTGGTGATTTCATTTGATATTTCAATCATGACAAAAAAAAAGCCATAGAAATATTCAAGAAACTCCACATAAAAAGCATGACTTCACAACCTAAAAGTTTATTAATTAACATAAAATGGCTTGACCCAGTATTTATTTATTTGCTCATTTTGTTTTGTACAAGGTCTAACAAATGCAGATTTTTTTTTTAAATAGTTCAAATGTTGAAAAAGTTATTATGCTTTAAATTGATCTTTTTGTTGTAGACTTAATAAAGGTAACACAAATAAAAATGTAACAAAATATACCTAGGTGTTATTTGAAGTACCATGTAAATACCACAAACCCAACAGGGAAAGTTTCCAGAACTTTGGCTAACGTTCTGGTTAGGTTTTTGCAAAATTATGAACTATTCCATTATCATATTTTCAGTAACATTAATAGAACATTCATCAAAGTTATCTGGCTTTTATTGATGTTCTCAAAACATTAGCACAAAAACATTATTTATACATCAATCATGGACCATTTTTCCAGAAATGTTTTAGTTGGACGTTTGTCTAATATTCTTTAAATATTATTATTTGTTTCAGAATGTTTAGTGAAAATCCAAAAGCAGCATTACCATAATGATTGCAAAATGATACAATGGAAAGTTCCATTAACATTCCCATAACCAAGAACAAAGGTTTTTAAAACATTTTTAAAAATGAGCATTGTGAACATTCGGAGAACATTCAGAAATAACAACTTAATGGGAATGTTAGCATAGAACTTATTTTTGGTAATATGATAATCATTCAGTATGGTTTATTCAGGCTGCGTTAAATTATTCTGTGTTCGCCTCTTGACCTGAAACATCATTTGATAAGCATTCATGAACATCAGAGGCATAATTGAATATTTTCTGCCATGTTTTGTTATATCTCTCATGGTCAGTTAGCTGGGGGATAAATACACTATCACAAACCTCGATCCACTGTAATGCCACAAGATATCTCCTCGCCTAGAATTCATTACTTCAAATGGGCCACCTACAAAGCCCTGTCCACGCTGCAAGCTGGTACGCCTCACTCGCTCTGCCAAACACTAATTCGTCAACCTTTTGGAAATAGCTTATTTATGTAATCACCCCTCCCCTTTCCACCATCCAAAAAAAAAAGAAAAAAAAATATGCTTGCTTTCGAAAAAGCATAAATAATTAGCATTTTGTTAGTGCAGAGATAGCTTATTAAACAAAGCAGGAGCTTAGCGTTTGAAGTGTTCGTGAATAATCCAGCTGAATATGTACTTGCCCTGCAGCACTGAAGACACGGCCAGAACCTTCACACCGTACAGAGACACTGACACGTGACTCACTGCTACAGCTTATTGAGACATGATCTTCAGCAGCAACACATGTAAAACCTGCCATGTGCTAAACCCATTCCTCAATAGTTTCTAAAAATGTTTGTACCAACAGTCAGATGCCCATAGGCGATGACCTATCAGTTGCTGCATTGGATGGCACTTTAGATGAATAAAGTACACTTTGATGTTCCTTTACTAGGTTGTTGTTGTTGTTGTGTAAGAACTATTATATATGCTATAGTATGCTATATATATCTATATATATATATACAGTGGGTGCGGGAAGTATTCAGACCCCCTTAAATTTTCCCTCTTTGTTATATTGCAGCCATTCGCTAAAATCATTCAAGTTAAGTTAATTTTTTTTTTTTCCTCATCAATGTACCTACAGCACCCCATATTGACAGAAAAACAAAGAATTGTTGACATTTTTTGCAGATTTATTAAAAAAGAAAAACTGAAAGATCACATGGTCCTAAGTATTCAGACCCTTTGCTGTGATACTCATGTATTTAACTCAGGTGCTGTTCATTTCTTTTGATCATCCTTGAGATGGTTCTACACCCTCATTTGAGTCCAGCTGTGTTTGATTATACTGATTGGACTTGATTAGGAAACCACACACCTGTCTATATAAGACCTTACAGCTCACAGTGCATGTCAGACAAATGAGAATCATGAGGTCAAAGGAACGGCCTGAAGAGCTCAGAGACAGAATTGTGGCAAGGCACATATCTGGCCAAGGTTACAAAAAAATTTTCTGCTGCACTTAAGGTTCCCAAGATCACAGTGGCCTCCATTCCTTAAATGGCAGACGTTTGGGATGACCAGAACCCTTCCTAGAGCTGTCCGTCTGGCCAAACTGAGCTATCGGGGAGAAGATCCTTGTTGATAGAGGTAAAGAAAACCCAAAGATCACTGTGGCTGAGCTCCAGAGATGCAGTCGGAGATGGGAAAAAGTTGTAGAAAGTCAACCATCACTGCAGCCCTCCACCATTCGGGGCTTTATGGCAGAGTGGCCCGACGTAAGCCTCTCCTCAGTGCAAGACACATTAAAGCCCGCATGGAGTTTGCTAAAAACACCTGAAGGACTCCAAGATGTGAGAAATAAGATTCTCTGGTCTGATGGGACCAAGATAGAACTTTTTGGCCTTAATTCTAAGCGGTATGGATGGAGAAAACCAGGCACTGCTCATCAACTGTCCAATACAGTCCCAACAGTGAAGCATGTGGTGGCAGCATCATGCTGTGGGGTGTTTTCATCGCCAGGGACAGGACGACTGTTTGCACTCGAGGGAAAGGTGAATGCTGCCAAGTACCGGGATTTCCTGGACGAAAACCTTCTCCAGAGTGATCAGGACCTCAGACTGGGCCGAGGGTTTTCCTTCCAACAAGACAATGACCCTAAGAACACAGCTAAAATAACGAAGGAGTGGCTTGACAACAACTCTGTGTCTGTTCTTGAATGGTCCAGCCAGAGCCCTGACTTAAACCCATTGAGCATCTCTGGAGAGACCTAAAAATTGCCGTCCACCAACGTTTACCATCCAACCTGACAGAACTGAGAGGATCTGCAAGGAGGAATGGCAGAGGATCCCCAAATCTATGTGTGAAAAACTTGTTGCATCTTTCCAAAAAAGACTCATGGCTGTATTAGATCAAAAGGTTGCTTCTACTATATACTGAGCAAAGGGTTTGAATACTTAGGACTATGTGATATTTTAGTTTTTCTTTTTTTAATAAATCTGCACAAATGTCAACAATTCTGTGTTTTTTTCTGTCAATATTGGGTGCTGTGTGTACATTAATGAGGAAAATTTTTTAACTTAAATTATTTTAGCAAATGGGTGCAATATAACAAAGAGTGGAAAATTTAAGGGGGGTCTGAAAACTTTCCGTACCCACTGTATATATATATAAGTATATATATCTATAGATATATATCTATATAATATATCGATGAATATATCTTTAAATTAATAAGCAATATTTGTTGTTAATTTTATTTATTTGTTCATCGTCATTCTCTTTTCCATTCTTTTGTGTTGCAAATCTTGCATCATGATACCAAGGTTATTGTTAATAACTAAATAAATTACACACAATTATAAATGTATGGCCACATAAATTTTAATAACTGAAAACCAATATGTCTCAGCTCTTAGACCCTACTTAGCAAGTCAGTTTCCATTCTGACTTTATTTTATTTTGTTTTGTTTTTTTTTAGTCTGAGATCTATTTACTGCTAGAACATCTAAAAGTACATAAATAAGGATGTTTTGGACAACGAAGTTGCAGCTCATACAACGATTTAATAATATCTATTAACGGTGCCGCGAGTGCCATGTCAGTTCACTTATTTTTGTCAGAGCCATGACCATGGACCTTGGGAACGTTAATATGTCGTGGCCTCGCTAATGCTATGTGGAGGGAACATACTTAACTTGTGAACGTGTATATCAAAGACTATAGAATACTCAAGACGTGTCACTCGTATAGTTTTGCATGTGGAAAAATGCAAAGCTTAATATGGCCGCTTAATCGCAGGAAGCCCCGCCTTCTGAACGAAAGAGCCAATCGCTAATCGGTAAAGTCAGCGCGTCACTAGAGCTGCTGTTAGAAGTCCCGGTTGCTATAGAACAGTCAGCGTTCTTAGACGTGCGCTCAGGACTGCGCATGCACACTGGCTAATCTAGCCTGAATAATAAGCTTTTTACAACGCTTTTTGAGCAAAAGAAACAACATTTATGACCGCGAGATGCTTTTTGAGGAACGACATCCTTTTCTCATGCCACGAGTTTAATGTGTACAACCTGCGTACCATAGCAACCCGGGCTTATCAGAGATGGTTCATTATATTTTTTTTGACTAAAGAAATGATATATTATTTATTATAAAATTTTTGGCATTATAAATTTATATGTACCATAGGCCTTGGCTACCGATCTGGGTATGGTACTGTGGAGAGTTTAGCATTCAAGAATCTGCCATATCATAATATAACATTAGGCCTACCATAAAACATTTTTATCAGTCTTGTAATCATCTAACTGATCACGTTTTCCCGTACTAGTTGTAGATTATGTACATCGTGGCGCCGCAGACGGCAGCCTCAGTTTTTGGCTCTCCAGTGTTTGTACTGTTTTGTTCGTTTTTCCTATTTTTTGTTTCTCAAACACGATCAGTTTAACTAGGGATGAGCTGCTGAACATTCGGCAAAACACACCACAAAATCTTCTACCGGATCTCGATTATTCGGACGTTTTATTCGTGATCAAGCCGCTTCAGAATGATCTCAGGAAGAGCGGATTGCAGAACGCGCTGCCGACATCCTATGGCGAATCTCCGCTCTCTAACCCAACACAACGTACGAACGTCTTCTGCTCGCTCCCCTGACACATAAGGATTTTTCACACTCTTCTTCTCCGGGTTCACGGAACCTGACTGAATGACCCCTTTCCTGACAGCGCGTTGAGCCCCTCACCCCGGGCTTCATCTGTTTAGAGCAGATCGCAGACGCAGATCAACGGGAAAGGCACGGCGCGGGACATACTTTTACATCAACGGAAGGTGGTGTACAGATGTTACAGTGTTAAAGAAGATGTGTTGTTCCGATCTAGAAGCGCTTTTCATTACTTGTAAGTCGTTCTATTCGCCGCGGGAGTTTCACTCGTTCATTCTCGTGAGTATTTACATTCCTCCGCAAGCGCACCTGAGCTCAGCTTTACAGAAACTCGCTGATCTGATCACAGAGACAGAACAACAACACCCGGACTCTGTTTTAATCATTCTCGGGGACTTTAATAAAGCAAATCTTTCCGTGAACTGCCAAAATACAGACAGCATGTTACATGTCCCACCAGAGACAGTTATACACTGGATCACTGCTACACAGCAATAAAGGATGCATATCGCTCTGTCCCACGAGCAGCTTTGGGGCTCTCTGATCACTACTTGGTTCATCTTATACCGACCTACAGGCATAAACTTAAATCTGCTAAACCTGTAGTAAAGTCTGTAAAGAGATGGACCAACGAAACAGAGCAGGTATTGCAAGCCTGTTTCGACTGCACTGATTGGAGTGTTTTTGAAGCTGCCACCAACAATCTGGATGAGCTCACGGCATGTTTAACATCATATATCAGTTTCTGTGAAGACATGTGCATCCCTACCAGGACTCATTTAACATTCAATAATGATAAACCATGGTTTACTGCAAAACTCAAGCAGCTTCGTCATGCCAAAGAGGATGCTTACAGAAATGGGGACAGAGTCTTGTACAAGCAGGCCAGAAACACACTGAATAAGGAAATTAGAGTGGCCAAGAGGAACTACGCTAAAAAACTAGAACACCAGTTTTCTGCGAATGAGCCTGCATCAGTGTGGAAAGGCCTGAAGGACATCACCAACTACAAGACACCATCCCCCAGCACTGAGGCCAATCAACAACTTGCTGAAGACCTGAATGAGTTTTACTGTAGATTTGAAACTCCCAGTCTAACACCCCACACCCGCTCTGAACATCTCTCCACACAACCATCAACACCTCCTGCAACCCCTCTCTCCCCCACTCCTACGTTTAAGATCAGTGAGGATGATGTGCACCAGGTCTTCAGGAAGAACAAGAGAAAAAAAGCACCAGGACCCAGACTGTGTTAAACCAGTCTGTCTGAAATCCTGTGCTGATCAGCTGGCCCCCATCTTCTTACAGATCTTCAACAGATCACTGGAGCGGTGCAAAGTCCCTTCCTGCTTCAAACTCTCCACCATCATTCCCATCCCAAAGAAACCCAAAATTACAGGACTTAATGGCATGAAGTCATTTGAGAGACTGGTGTTGGCTTACTTGAAGGACATTACTGGACCCTTACTAGACCCCCTGCAGTTTGCTTACCGAGCAAACAGGTCCGTGGATGATGCAGTCAATATGGGACTGCACTTCATCCTGCAACATCTGGACAAAACAGGGACTTATGTGAGGATCCTGTTTGTGGACTTTAGCTCCGCTTTCAAAACCATCATCCCAACACTCCTCCAGACGAAACTAACCCAGCTCTCTGTCCCTAGCTTTATCTGTCAATGGATCACCAGCTTTCTGACAGATAGGCAACAACTAGTGAGAACTGGTAAATTCACATCCAAAAACCGCACCACCAGCACTGGCACCCCACAGGGTTGTGTCCTCTCCCCACTGCTCTTCTCCCACTACACAAATGACTGCACATCTAAAGACACCTCTGTCAAGCTCCTGAAGTATGCAAATGACACTACAGTCATCGGTCTCACCAGGATGGTGACGAGTGTGCTTACAGTCAGGAGGTTAAAGAGCTGGCTGTCTTGTGCAGTCTCAACAACCTGGCGCTCAACGCGCTAAAAACTGTGGAGATGACCGTGTACTTTAGGAGAAACCCCTCTGCACTCCCCCCTCTCACCATCATGGATAGCACTGTAACTACAGTGGAGTCATTCAGGTTCCTGGCACCCCCATCTCTCAGGACCTGAAGCGGGACACTCACATTGACTCCACTGTTAAAAAAACCCAGCAGAGGTTGTACTTCCTTCGCAAGCTGAGGAAATTCAACCTGCCACAGAAGCTGCTGAAACAGTTCTACTCAGCCGTCATCGAGTCTGTTTTGTGCACTTCAATAACTGTCTGGTTTGTTTCAGCTACAAAATCAGACATCAGAAGATTACATTGAATGGTTCGGACTGCTGAAAGGATTAAGTTTGTAGCGTCTGGACCAATCAAAAACACAATTTTTCATTTGATTTAACAAATCAGTTCTTCATTAAATTAATAAATCGCCACAGTCCCCTCACCCAATAAACTGGATGCCAGAATGTCTGCAAATGACACCAAACCAGGGCAACCCTGACACCAGATACATTTACAACCCAATGGAATGCGAAGCAGGGAAAATCACTGCCTTTTCCATAAGGAAAATCCCCAAGGCACAGTAGGAATGGACTTTTCTACTAATTAATTCATAGGAAAACTTTTATTTGAATGAACACACATAGCCTTCAAGTCATTGTGTATATTATGTTCATCGTGTATTTTGCTTTGAATGGTATACTGGTTTCATGCAGGCTTATGAATCGAAACATTCCTCCTGGCATCTTACATATATAGACCCCTACGCCATTTTTAGTATCTAGAATTAGTCGTCTGTGATCTAAACAGCGTGTATATTATATGTTGGGTATCATAGCATATATTTAGGTGTCCTGAAATCTTTAGTATTTCGCCTCAAGTCCATTGCAAATTACCATGCTTCGACACAACAGGTCCTATAAAGCCCTCCAGCAATTGCCACCTTCCGCTTGGAATTTCTGTATCTCTCATTGGACAAGCCCACATTGAGAGGCGTGACTCTTCCGAGACCTTAAAAGCCCCGCTCCAGGGACCCTCCGAGTCGGTGGTTTGTTTTAATTCTGAAAGGATGTGAGAAAAACGCACCCGAAAACGCTAAGCTCGTGCCAGGCTTCTGCCTTGTCCTTTCCATTCTTCAAGTTACTTTGACGCAAACTGGTTCTTTCTCATCAACCAACTTCAGCAAGATCTTGGGCCTTAAGATTGCATCAGGAATCTCTTTCAGACAGACGAGACTTGCAAGTATCAAACTTAGTCTTATTAATTGATACATTAGGTATCATTTGCACCTTTTTACAAAGGTGTGTTTGAACTAAGAATCTGACGTTTCCCTCAGGTTTAGATCTGCTGAATATGCAAAATGTTCCATAAATGTCATTCCTTATGTCTCTTCTCTGTACTGACTTAAGCGTTAACCCTTTCTCTACCAACTGTATGCTTATGTGTGTGTGTGTGTGTGTGTGTGTGTGTATGTGTATGTTAGACCAGTTTATGTGTTTATGTAGGATGTTAGACCATTTTATGTGTTATGTAGAGTTAGACTAGTTTAAGTGTTTATGTAGTTAATAAAACCTTACTTGTATCACACTTGACGTGGTTCATTGTTTGCTCATAACTGGAGTCACTTAATCATGCAGATTTATGCTACAAGCTTTTTGTAGAATTGTACAGTAAGAAAGTTATTTCCCTTACCAGGAAATTAACGTTCTTAGAATGGACAGACAGTTGACCCTGAGAGGTCAGCTAAATAGCTACAGCGCATCTAAAATATTCATAATTAATTATAACTAGTTATGATTAATTATTCATATTTCCCATGAGCTGATTCGTTACAGTGCCCCCCTGCCTACCCTCCAAGAACTGTATACATCCAGAGTGAGGAAAAGGGCTCAGAAAATCACTCTGGATCCATCACATCCAAGCCTTCTCCTTTTTGAACTTTTGCCATCTGGTTGGCGTTACAGAGCACCGAATACATGGACAGCCAGGCACAAGAACAGTTTATTTCCCCAGGCAATTTACCTCATGAACAGTTAATGTTCTCCTATTGTGCAATTAAAGTACAGTATGTGAAATAATCTTATACTTATTTATCACCCTAAATCTTAGTACATCCCTACAACTTATTTTATTTTATTCTATTCCTATTCCATCTATACCACACCTGTACATACAATTTATTCTTTTTTGTGGTTTATATTTATGCATGTGTATTTTATTCACATTTCATTTTTATTATCTGTGTGTTGTTGTTGTCTCCGTTTACTGGAAGCTTGTGACACTATAACAATTTCCTTGTATGTGCAAACATACTTGGCTATAAAGCTCTTTCTGATTCTGATTATTAATTATTAGCCATTCTTATTGTTCATTTTATATTCGTTATAATCTTTTTCACGCTATCCCAATTCGATCTCTTTACCTAACAATCAATCTGAACACCCATCTATTGATAAATAAGCCTACGTAAATGCTCGACATCCCACTAAACTTTGTCATTAAGCTGACACAAGAATTAAACTTTTAACTCATGGAATGCAGTTTAAATTTACATATATTGGCGAAAATTTTATTTCCGTGTTGGTCCCCGGCCTTGGTCGACCTTTTCATGAAACCTAATTATAATACTATGTGTTTATGTTGAGGAAAAAATTAATCATTCACAGTATTTCATTTTGGAAATGAAAACACAACATCTCTTCATCACAACAACACATCGCAGCAATAAACAATACAATCAAAAAGTCAACTTTATTGGCATAATTGTCAGGCGTTTATTTGCTAAATATATGGTACACTAGCAAATGCTAGCATAATTATTCAAAATGTTAACTAGGTAAAGCGATACACAAATTGAAAGGGGAAATAAGCATATATAATAAATATAAAAATCTAGCCCTAATAAGTTAATGTATAATATAACTAATAAGATTCAATATTAACTTAAATGTTTATGTTAATAAAATGTTGTTATATCCATTTTTATATCCCGGGTTGGCTATGGCATAAACAAATCTGCGTTGGCCATGACAAAACTAAGTGAACCGACCAGTCACCCTCGCGGACAAAACCCGTAGTGATATATATATATATTCATTATACGGTGAATGCTGCTCCTTGGATGCCTTTAATGAATATTGAATAAATTGAAGATAAATTACAGTTAATTGTAGAGCCTGTGAAAACTAAGTTTAAGGAGAATCAATCTGAACAATACAATCAAAAATAACCTCCACCTGATCTTAAGAGGTGTGCTGACAAACTGACATGCATCTCTAAAGGATCTCTTGCACTTTTCTGGATTGATGGCATGTGACTCATTTGAATCACAACATAGTGAAACTCATTTGCTGATAGTTATGGACAGAGAGAAATGTCAGACCTCTGACCTTAAGATTTGATCCTTGGGCAATGGTTGTGCCTTACACTGACCACTGCAAGCTTTCTTGAGGAAGCAATATCAGAAATTTAGCTAAAAAATACAATCATGAGCAGTAAATATCTAACTCTCACTTATTTCTCCTCGAGCTGTTTGATTACCCTGGGGAAAAAAGCCACAGAGACACTACAGCATACAGTATAAACATGAACAAAATGTTATTCCATTACTTGATGAAAAATGTCATACTTTAAGATGTTACCATAACTTTTTAAAAAGAATAATGGTGGCTTTAGTATTTAAAAAGTCACTTCGGTTGTGTATACAGCAGTTGTTTGTCTTTGACACCAACAGTCAGTGTATGAAGTCCTCAAACTGCTGCTTGTGTGTCAAACAAGGAGAATCAACCCACACTCTTCAGAAAAGGCTAAAAATCATTTTTCTGTATACATTTACTTCATATGTTTGCACAAGAGTTTGCAGTTATGACCTGGTAGGTTCTAAGAGCTCTTAGAAATAGTTGCCAAACAAGTGATTCTGACTCACCGACACCTTTAGCTTAGTTTTGTGGTCATGTTTGTGCATCAAACATCACCTTGATAGCTCCTCAAAGGTGACTGTCATGCTCCAGAGAGAACAGCAGAGATGTGGGTGTTGACCTTTGCTCCGGTGACCTTAACTGACCACTGCTGCTCTGAACACACTGCACTGGTTTGAGAGCGAAAGTTCAGGGCTGGATGCTCACCAAACATTTCCTTTTAGCTGCAGAGATGGAAGAGTTTTGCTTTTAAATAAATCAACTAATTCTGACTGTTTAGAGACAACTAGCGTAAGGCTCATTCTTGGGAAATGTTGCCATTTGTGTCGAAATGACTTACTGCTGATATAATTAACAGGAAAAAAAAATCACAGACACTGAAAATAACTTGAGATATAACCCTGTATATGGTGCAATTAAAAAATAAAACACATTTTAATTGTATTACAGTAAATACACAAATTGTAATAAAAATATTTTAAAAGCAAGGCTCATTCTTGAGAATCGGCGCTATTTGTGTCTTGTATGACTTACTGCTGATACAATTAAAAGGAAAAATCACAGATACTTAACATTATTTGAGAGATATAACCCTGCAATAAAAAATAAAACATGTTTTAATATTATTATAAACAAATGAATTGTAATATATTTTTTAAAAGCTTAAAATAAGATAAATTTTTATTTTATTAATTAAGATCTAATTATGCATATCTTACCTGACAGAACCCATCTACAAATTGCCCAGAGGAAAAATAATATTGTGCACTGTCAAACACTCTGTATAACATATGTATAGTTTTTATATAGTTTTTCATGTAAAAATTCCGGCTCTGTTGCTTTTTGCTTGTCCCCTTATTCTTTCGCTTTCCCTATCCCCCGCCCCAATATATCTTTACAATTCTTTTTTCGATTTATGCACTACATCTATCTCACATACATATTATTATTATTGTGTGTATGTTCCAAATTCATTGTTGGTTTCGTTTGCTTGTTCATCCTGTAGGATGCAGAAAACTAAAGACGACAAAGAAAGAACAAGACAAAGAAACGAAAGGCAGACCCACCAGAGACCGTAGCGAGAGTACGACGCTCAGACTCGAGAGACGGAGTCACGAGGTAGCGTAGTAAGACGGACGTGGATACCCGTGAGACAGTCGATGATTTCATGACTAAGAGAGAGAGCTCTCAGACGCAAGACTAGAGGCGACTCCTTGCTCGGAAGCAGCGTGTCGCAGTCTAGAGGTCACGACGGCAACTGAATCATGAAAATCAACCCTCACAAACAACTACACATCTTAAAGATCAACGATCCAAAAAACAAAAACTCAAGCAGATCTGATTCAAAAGGCGAGAAAATTCTCACACCCGCCAAAGAACAATCGACTACACTACGATAGCTCCGTACAATCTTTTCTAAGGGGGGGGGGAAGCATGTATATCCAGAGCACCGAATTGAAGCACAAACGATACATTCAAAGCAGAACGTAATAACACGTCAACCTGTTTTTAGAACATAAAACCACAACGACACCAAAGAACGAAATCGTAAATAAATGAAGATCAAGAAAGACAGACAGACAGACAGACAGACAGACAGACAGACAGACAGACAGACAGACAGACAGACAGACAGACAGACAGACAGACAGACAGACAGACAGACTTTAACATCCATAGGAACTGTTCATTCCACAAAAGGTTCTTTATTGTGGAAAAGGTTCTTTAGATTATTAAAATGTTCTTCACACTAAGAAAATAAAAGTTATTTTAAGAACTGCTCACTGAAAGATTCTTAGGAGAATCAAAAATGTTTTTTATGGCATCACTGAGCAATTTTGGCAAAAATGACATCCCCTTTTGGAACCTTAATTTCTAAGGTTGTATGTGACAAATAAAGAACCTTCAACTTAAACTTTTTAAAGTCTGTGTTTTATATCAGAACATCGGCTAATGTGTGTCTCCATTACATTGTAACCCTTTGATGTCTATAAGCCCATGAAGCTTCATCTACACACCTGTCCTGAAGCCACCTCCACCCCCTGCATCCATGTCAGGGTCTCACGTCAATGACAGGCTTAACAGAGCACATAATCCAAGAGACAGACTCAACCACCTGCCTGAAGGACTCATTAACCCACAACACTTCTGAAACACAATGACATTCTCGACCAGGGGTCAGGACTTGATGCTAAGCAGGGTTCACATCCCCAACAGTGACGAAGCCTTCCATGCAGGACAACATACTGATTTGGACAGGAGCAACTTAACCTGAGCTCATCTTTACCAGTTTGGGTTACAAAACATTGCACTGGGGAGAAGGGATAGGATGGCTGCTGAACTAGACCTGCTATGAAAGGGTTCCTGGGGAAAGGCCATTGTCTTGTTTAATCATCGACATTCATATACGTAGACCGATATGTTTTAAGGCCTGAAAGGATCATCACACCATTGTAGATCAAGACAACAACTTTTACAAAACATATTTTATGCTATATTCTTCTTCTTCTATATTCTACCTCTTTTGATGGTAATTTGCATATTTCCCTATACTGGAGTTATAGCAGCAACAAGACTCCCAAAAGCCTGTCCTTTTAGTAAAAAACATATTATTATGGCATCTTCCGATGTTCTTTGGCAATAAGCATTTTCCTAAGGATGATAGATTCTTCTGTGATAGAAAATGGTGGTTGTTTACGCTCTATTAGTAGGTTTTGCTATAATTTGCAAGAAACCAGCAATCTTAATTTTTTTTAATCTATTTTTGGAGCACTTGACCTGTAACTTCGTTAATGTCACTGGAAAATAACAGTCTTGCATCGACAATGATAAGATCATATGTTGTTTCTTCAGTTTTATGAAGAAAAAAAATGGAGAAAAAAAAATTCCAACGAATAGAATAGAATAGACTAGAATAATACAAATACAGGAATATCTATAGAATTTTGTGGAAAATCTGCAGAATATGGTTAAGTAAAGGAAAACTCCACAGGTGGCATATAGACTTGTTAGGGCCAGATTTACTAAACGGCAAATTAGCGCGAGAGCGCAATTCCAAAAAAGCGCATATGGGAGTGGAAATTTCTGCGAGTGATTTACTGACAATGCGCAAGAGAACGCAGACGCAGCCATATCAATTCCATAATGACCAACACAATCTACCAAGAGCAGCGCAAATTAGCGTCTACTTTAAGACATGCTTTTTTGGAGCGTTAAAGGGGTCATATGATGCGATTTCAATTTTTCCTTTCTCTTTGGAGTGTTACAAGCTCTTGGTGCGTAAAGAAGATCTGTAAAGTTGCAAAGACTAAAGTCTCAAATCCAAAGAGATATTGGTCCCACTTTTTATTAAGTGGCCTACTAACTACTATGTACTATAATTTGGTACAATGCACTTATCGTGTACATACATGTTTTTACATTATACTTATATTTGAAAAATATCTGCATGTAATTACATCTGTAATTAATTTCTGTAATTACATTTATAATTACACTGTTGACCCATCCCTTACACCTTAACCCATCCTCAAACCTACCCGTACCACCAAACCTGTCCCTAACTTTATATCCCACCTATAGCAGCAAATTTTCCTGTAATACAGTATGAACACAATAAGTACAATGTACTTATTTTTTGATGTAAGTACATAGTAGTTAAGGCCACTTAATATAAAGTGGGACCAAGATATTCTTTATAAAAGTTAAGAGTCAACCACGCCTACCTAAAACGGCTCGTTCTAACACGCCCCCACATACCTACGTAACTATCTGGGAAGATTTGCATAACGCAAATGTTCACGCAAAGAAAGAAGGCATAACTTTTATTCACTCTATAGTATTGTTGTTGCCGCCGCGTCAGGGGTTGAAGGCGCTGGGTGTTTCATTGTAAAAGCGAAACTACTTGGTTTGGCCTTCCAAACTGAGACGATCTCTGCTCGTCATGACTGGAGCTGAGCGGGAGGGGAATACATACAATCAACTTGACGCTGGGATCACCAGACGACTTTCACCGGGACAAAGCGTCGAGTCCAGCCCGGGGTCGTCACATGTGGTTGCCGCAAAGCACGCCCGCCTCGCCGTTTCGCAAGCCGTCCGCAACGCTCACTCTAGCCCCCGGCCTATGCTCACTGTAGGCCGCCGTGTGTGACGCTCTGTTTCGTGGGGAAGCGAAACTACTTTGTTTGGCATTCCGAAAGAGGACACGACTAGAAATTAGTGGTAAAGTTGTATTTACAACACTGTTACAGAACATTTCAACACAAATATTCAGATGTGTGCAGTGCATTTTATGGAGGACTGTTTCCTGATCCTGGTAGAGTAGACTACAATGCCGGCTGTTCTGACTCACAGACTGTAAGTAAGTTTTTTATATTTAAAGAATTTGCCACTGACGATTCAAACGCGAGTTTTGAGCAGTGTAAAGTAGCACTTGTTGTTTGTCATTTCTCCGATCACAAATACAGACATGGTTTTATGTTTACATGGCGCGATGCAATGCAATGCAACACGTAAAAAGACAGTATAATTCATTATAATCCGTAATTATGTCCCCACTGGATGCAACAAATGCCTCGTTCATTTATAATGGGTTTTCATGTTTTTGTCTCGTCGCTCCGGCTGGGACAAGGTATCACAATATGGCAAGGGGCGTAACATTTCCGTCACACGCTTGAGGTATTCAGCCAATCACAACGCACTGGATAGCTGGCCAATCAGAGCACACCTCGCTTTTCAGACTGATGAGCTTTGTGTTTAATAATGTTTTTTTTAACCTTAAACCGCATAAACACATTCCATTACACCAAATACACAAAATAATGTTATTTTTAGCAACATCATATGACCCCATTAACTAATGGCGCAAATACCAGTAATTGACGAGCGCAAACGTTAGTAAATCGCATTGCGTGATTCATTTTAATACTCTCCTCCCATAAATTTTGCCTCTGAAAGGGAAACTCCTACAAATGCATATTCAATAAGGTCAAGCACAAAAATAACTGTGTCTACGCCTTTTCAGTGATAATTCTTCACTGTGCGTCTTTAGTAAATCCTGACAGTACTATTTTAATGCCAAAAGACAGTTTGCGCTGGCACAAGTTAGTAAATCTGGCCCTTAGTTTCTTGTTAACAGGCTCACTGGCGACATTTCTGCAAAATTATAATAAGTTGCTTCCTGCATGTTTCACAACACATTAAAATGTTGGGTGAGTGGTACTAAAAGGTTAACACTCTTTTTTTTTTAAATAACATACATAGCATAAACCAGACCTAAACCTAAAGTGGGAGTGAGATAAAACTTCATTTGCTGAAGCTACACCAGAAAAGCCATACATATATAGAGCTAATTATGTGATGCAAACATCAAAATGTATAAGTTTACAAATCATGCACTATGGTGAAAACATTCTGAGGTCATAACTTAGTATTGCATGCTTACTTGCACAGTACTAAGGCTACGTTTACACAACAACGATGTAGTCAAAAAAGGAAAGGTTTTTCCCTTGCGTTTTAAAAACGTTCCATGTATACACGACAATGTTTTCAAAATGATTCACGGTTACACATATCCATGAAAACGACCAAAAACGCTGCATTACATATGCCAGGCCAATAGTAGGCGCTGTCACCTTGTTAGTAAACAGTACATGTTGCCGAGTGTATATGATGTTGGTTGTAATATTGGTGAAGTAAATCCACACTTTGCTGAAGAAGTGTTAGCAAACTCTTGAGCAGCAACAACAGTACCATGTACTCCGCCATTGTTGTGTATGTTGTTCACGCTTGCCTTTAAAATCGACACGTACTGCGCATGTCTACATACCTAACACATACTACGCATGCGCATGACGTCACCATTTTCAAAGATTCCCGTTTTTGGTGTTTACACGGAAACGATAACGGTGGCGTTTTCAAAAACCTGCACTTTGAAACCTATTTTCAAAAATTTGCATTTTCAGTCCCCAAAATGCCACTGTCGTTTAAATGAACAAGCAAAACACATAAAAAGTTTCCCGTTTTTTTGGCTGAAAACGTTGCCGTGTAAATGGCCCCTGAGTTTTTATTATTGGATAATTTGCCCCTGTAATTATAATTTCTGTGAACAGGAATAAAAGTTGGTGTTTTATTGCCTCTATTGTGCATCTCAGCTGCAAACTTAAGTGAATTTGATGAATAGTTAGTTAGGTAGATCCAAGTTTGAGCCTTTGTTAGATTTTTTGATCTATCAACTATGAACTTACATCAACTGAGCTGTAAGATACAGTAGTTCAACTATCTGTAAGACATTCTGGCAAGGTACTGTATGCCAGTTGGACCTCAAATTTAGATATCTGCAGGCACCCCAGGAACTTCTCAAAGGGTGAGCACACTAGACAGGTCAGATTACTCTCAGACTTTGACACATTTTCCCACCTCCTTGTTTACCTCCTCTGACCTGATTTTAGTCTGGCCCTTCCCTGGAATATCAGACGCAACTCTAATCCTTCACTCAACACCGAGCAGGAACAACCCCAGCCATCTGTGTGTCTCTCTATTGATCTGGCTTCCCTGAGAAGATTCTGGAAGGCTGGAAAATCCCCCCCACAGCCAACAGACTGCACCGCTCAGCGGCCACCATTCATCAGATTGGCATGTGCTGTTCTGTGGCCTTTCTGAACATAAAGGCATGTCTGGATGTCCATCTCCCATTAGACTCATGAACATTACATCTCTTCGGAGATCCACGACAGGACGTTGTTGGCTCAGTAGGGTCTCTCGTTTGATGTGACCATTCTCTGTGTTTGTGGAAGCCCTTTCACACAAATGCACTTTTTCCATATATTGCCCTGAGAAATATGACATTCATTTTGGACTTATACTTACACCTAGGGCCAGATTTACTAAAGTGGGCAGATTAGTGTGAGAGCACAATACAATAAAGGTGCCGATGGGAGTGGGAAGTTCTGAGGGTGATCTACTGACAGTACGTAAATTAATAAACAGATGCAACCAGATCATTTCCATATTGACTAAAGCAATCACCTCCCATAAATGTTGAATCTAAAAGTGAAAGGTCAGCCGCAAATATAACTGTGTCCACGTCTTTCCATTGCTACTGTTTCACTGCGTGTCTTTAGTAAATCCTGGCAGTAGTTTTTTAATGCCAAAAGAGGGTTTGCACTGGTGCAAGCTGTAAGTAAATATGACCCCTAGTGGTGTGGATGTAGCATCATTCAAAATAAATAGAATTTGGTAACCAATTCCAACCCAGTCTCACAGGAACTTAACTACTGTACTTTGCGAGATGGCAAGTTTGTATGAATTCATACAATTCGTACGGAAACATATGATTTTTAGAAAAAAGGAAGCATAAAGGTCCTAAACTTAACCATCAGTGGGCATAAGCAGGTTGTACGAAAACATATAAATGACATACGAATTCATTAATTATCCACCAATTTGCGAAAATGCTAAATAGTTACGAATTGCCATGCAATTGTGTTGCCAATTCCATTGGTGAAAAAAAAAAAGCATTATTTGCAGTCACTTACTGGAGGCTACAGAGATAAAAAAGCGAGAAGTATTCAACTCAGGGTAGCCAAGTCTGCATAACAAAACCAGCCCAATTGCTACTAAAAACTAGCTCAAACATGGCCTAAACTAACCCAATAGCATTCCGGAGCAAACTGGCTAGTCAAAACCTCCTTCCAGGGCGGTCTAAATTACATTCTGGGGGATTAGGGGTTTTGCTTCAACCTGCAGACAAAAAAAAACAAAACAACATCAACCCACGGAAACAGTATAAAAGTAGCCCAATTCCGTGGGAAAACCACAGACTTGGCAACACTGATTCAACTGATCATGTGATCTTAAAATGGCGGTTCCCATGAGATGGTCCACTATGTAGCGGATCAGCTCATGGGGAAATATGAATAATTAACCATAACTAGTTATAATTAACTATTCCTATTTTAGATCCACTGTAGATATTTAGCTGACCACTCAGGGTCAACCGTCTTGTCAATTCTAAGAACGTTAATTTCCTGGTTAAAGGAAATAACCTTCTTACTGTACAATTCTATAAGTTTGTAACGTAAATCTGCATGATTATTGACTCCGGTTATGAGTAAACAATGAACACGACAAGTGTGATACAAGTAAGGTTTTATAAACTACATAAACACATAAACTAGTCTAACACACACAATAAAAACATTAGACGTCTACTACCATAAACACCCACACCACACACACATACAGGGTATGGAAAGGGTTAAAGTTTAACTCAGCATTGAAAGAGGCATAAAGAATGGATTTTAGGGAACACTTTGCATGTATATTCAACAGATCTAAGCCTGAGTGATAAGTCAGATTCTGAGTTCAAACACACCTTTGTTAAAAAGGTGCAAATGATACTTAATGAATCAATTAATAAGACTAAGTTTGAATACTTGCGAGTCTCGGCGGTCTGTGAAAGAGATTCCTGATGCAAATCTTAAAGCTTTCCGTAGATCTTTGCTGAATTCGGGTCTATGAGAAGAACCAGTTTGAGTCAGTGTCACTTGATGAATGGAAAGGACTAGGCCGAAGAAAAGGCCTGGCACAGATGCTTTGGTATCCTGAAGCGTTTTCTCAAATCTTCATCTTAGCATCCGACCGAACCACCGACTGGGGCGGGTCCCTGGAGCGGGCCTTTAAGGTCAGAGAAGATCCCCACCTCTCAAGATGGACTTGTCCAATGAGAAATATGGAAATTCCGAGCGGGAGGTGGCAATTGCTGGAGGGTTACGACCCCTTTGTTCTCTAAGCATTGTAATTTGCAAATGGACTTAAATCGAAAATATTAACGATTCTCAGGGCCCTAATAAATATTGCCTATGTACCAATATATAATATACACACTTGTTTCGATCATACGAAGGCAAATGCATAGATACTAAACAAGGTAAGATTACAAATAGTGAAAAGGGATGATCAGGAATGAGTTCCCTCACAAGCATACTAAAATAGTATAAGAATATCAAAGACAAAATACACAATGACAATAATATACTCAATGGCTTGAAGAAATATGTGTGTTCATTCAAATTACGGTTTTTCTATGAATTAACTAGAAAACAGTCCATTTCTACTCTGCTTTTCCTTGGGACAAGAGTGGGCTATCCTTCTCACATTCCTGGGGGGTTATAAAACCAGTGATATCATGATTAGTGGTCATGGTGACCATAGCGCCTGGTGTGCAGCAGACATCCTGGCATCCAGTTAAATGAGTGAGGGGACTGTGACGATTTGTAAACCTAATGAATAATTGATTTGTTAAATCAAATTAAAAATTGTGTGTTTGATTGGTCCAGATGCTACAAATTCCCCCTCTTCGGGCGTTGTTGTCAGTAGAATAGACAACAGCGAGCGACGTAAAAGGTGCAGAACAATCTAACACACACCTGTCACTCACGGCTGGGAGGCAGTGGCGGCTCTCTGGCTGTTGGTGCCTACCAGAGGGTTGTGGTGCCGTGGGTGAAGGCTGTCAGATGGTGTGCTGTGGTGATTTAGGCTGTAGCAAGGTGTGGGTCCTCGAGCTTATGCAGCAGGTGTCGAGGCTGTGTCACCTGTCATCCTGAAGTGAGTTAGTCCGGGTAGGATGTTTTTTGTTGATGTTGTTAGCCAGTAGGCTATCTGTGGTAACCACGATGTGGAACAGCCGGGTTAGAATCTCACTGGTGAGAGTGCAGGTGGTTACAGGGATTGCAGGTAATTGTTATGGATATTTTGTAGCGTGCAGAGAGTTTCAGAATGACCTAGTGATGATGGCAGGAGAGCAGCAGGTGGATGTTAGCTCTCTGTTCTGCCCGAACGTCACTCGAAATCTGATGTTTGCGGTGTCGCTTAGCTCTTGTGGCGGCACCGACTTGAGCATGCCTGAGTTGTGTTGGTAGAGCTTTAACTGTTGGGCATGTGGGCCCGTTGCTCAAACCAACGTTGTCTGGCTGCTTCTAGGGGGTGTCGACCGGTTTCAAGGGATGCTCATCCCTTGGAGGGGCCTGATGCTGTGTTGCAGCAGGAAAGGAGTCAGAGGTTTGTCCTTCTCACTACTCCTTAGTTGAGTTTTGTTCAAGGAGCTCTTTGCGAGTGTCAGCAGCTCCTGTAAACCAGAAGTAGGCGTGTCCAGCTGTCCATGTGTAGCCTCCGTTCAGCACCCGTGAGGAGGAGGATGTTGTGGTGGACTGCTATTGGACATACCGTGGTGTTTGCAGGATGAGGACGCCTTTTCCCAGTGGTTGGTCTGGAACCTGGGTCCGTTGCCATGGTGATGGCTCCGTCCTCTTCTGGCTAGGGGCTTTCTGTAGAAGGGTTTTGCATTGTGGCAATGCTGGGTGCCTTCTGGTGCCCGCTTTGGATTCTGAGTTGTGAAGTTCAGAATCAGTGGGGTTTGACAAACTCCTTTAGTGGAGGCCTTGTGCTTGTTTAAGGCCTTCTGTGTCAGGTTACGCAGTTGTTGATTAGGCATTGTGCGGCAGGCCCTAATGCCCAGATGACTTCTTGCAGCTGGTGTCCTACGCCATCCCAGGGTAATTGTGAGCTTGGAGTAAGTTTGTCAAAGTCTGTGGTAGTAAGCATTGGGAGTTTCACGCCGGCCATGCTTGGTGTGGGGCAGTGATCAGTCCGGGTTCAGACTCTGGGTCTGAGAGTATTTAGGTTGCCAGATGTGTTGTCTCTGGCCAGCTCGTTGGGGTCTGTGGGGTCACACGGTGTGTGTGTCTGCATTGATCCTCTGGAAAGGTCCCTGCCCCCACCCCTTGTGGCTGCTGGTTGGTGACGAGTGAACAGTGGCTCTCGCCCCCCCCCCCCACAGGTTCAGACTCTTGGCTGAGGGGTGGGCCTGCTGGCCAGGGGAAGTTCTGTTTCGTGTTTACCCTATCATGTCGCCTTGGGGTCTCAAGCATATTTCAGGTATTTGTGACACTGAATTCACCTCGTTGCGTGGCTTCGGTTCGCCTGAAAATTTTTTTTCCTGTTGCAGCTGCAGAGGTTTTCAGGGAGCTGACTTGTGAAGTGTCAAGCAGAATTCACCTCGTTGCGTTGCTTCGGTTCGCCTGAATTTTTTTTGTTGCAGCTGCAGAGGTTTTCAGGGAGCTGATTTTTGAAGTGTCAAGCAGAAGGCTTTGGCTCCCTTTCCCCCCTTTCGTAGCTGTGCACAGGCATGGAGGGCTTGCACTGCTGGCGACGTGGTGTTGAACCTGCTGTCTTTTGCTTAGGTCTATGCGCAGTCGTTAGGACTGTTTAAATTTTTTCTGAACCATGTAAAAGCTCCTCTTTAATTGCCGAGTCAGGGTTTGGACCTCAGCTCTGTCTGAATGCAGGTGGCCTTGTAAGGCCTAAGATGTGGTGTCTCTCTCATTTAGTTCCACATATGTTGTTTTAAGAGTGACTTTGTGTGAAACAGTTCTCTTTTCAAGTCCTGTGTGATGGCTTTTTCCAGCGGCGCTTGGTGTTGAGCAGCTGTTAGAGCCTCTATGAAGACTGGTGATTTCCTTCTGTCGAACCATTCTGTGAGGTTCTTTGCATCCATTCTGTGCTTTCCCTCGTTGAGCAGGTGTCAGTTCTCTGCCGAATTCTGTGACTTGCAGTTTCAGCTCATATACCTCCTGTCTGAGGCCCTTGAGGGTGTGGGCAGAGGAGAGGATGATGCTGGTCAAGTGTGCGCTTATGTCGCAGTCTCGCTGTTCCTTTCTTTGCCATGGCAGGTCGTTGGCTGCTTTGAGCTGAATGATGTCCATTACAGTGCTCTACTGAGTGTCCAGGTGGTCCTGGTGAGCTGCCAGGGCTGGATGTCTGTGGAATGTCTGCGACATACTGGCACACTTGTGGGAACACCAGAGAGAGAGAGAGAGACACAAGGCAAATGCAGGTACGTACAGCGGTGTTTAAACTATCTCTAAGGGGAAAGGCTGTGTAGGCCGTGTAAGGTATGAACAGCTGGTGGGAGGCAGCTAGTGAGGTAGGGTGCTATGATTTTGTTCGTGAACACAAAGGAAGAGTTTGAGTAACTTTGTTGAGGGGCCGTAAGCAGGGGTCAGCTGATGACCGGGCTATACTACTGATGGTTCACGGGTTTGGTCACTATGACGAAACTGAAATAAAATCAGATGAACTCAAAAAAAAAAGGAAGATTTTACCTATTTAGTTTTTTTCCTAAGAGATATGGCTAAGCAGGTTTCACTTGTGTGTGATGCTGCAATAGACTTCATAACCATAGGGTTAGGCTGTTAGCTAAACTAGAAGGGACCCACCAAATACCTCGTCAAAAAAAAAAAAAGAAACAGTGGGAATTGTTCCTATTTCTATCTTGCCCTACATTGTGTTGAATGGTAGCTGCCATTCAATGTATTAGGCCTGGCACTGAGACGTGAGGAGAAGTAGAGAGGAAACAGGGATTATGCTACTAATAACCTGTATAACTAGTTAAGGAAACGACAGTTGCTAGAACTACTGAAATCCTAAACAAAAAGCGAAGATGGTGATGGTAAAAAAACTAAAATAAGGTAAAAGAAAAACACAACAAACAACAACAAAAAAAAAAAAAAAAAAGGGGTCTAAGAGCTGTGACATAAAAAGGGGAAAGTAATAAACAATAATAACAAATAAAATCAAAATGGAATAAAAAAAAAATAAAATAAATAAATATCAAAAATTGATTTAATTAAATCTCAAATTTATTACAAATCAATTTAGCTGAATTGGTACATTTGTGCTAAACAAATGTAAGTAAATGCAATAAAATTAAAAAGAGGTAGAATAAGTCAAAACAAAAATAAACATAACCAAAGTAAAAACCCAGTATGTGGGTGGGTCCACAGGGACTGTGATGCATCAAAGGAAGTGGACACCAGGAGGGACCGGACCGAGAGCGAGGGAGAGAGAGGTGGGGAGAAAAGTTACACTTTACTCGCCTATCTAAGCGTTAGCCAGATGCTAACAGCTAGCAGTTGAGGTAAAGGGCTTAGCTTAAGCGTTAGCGTTAGTTACACGCAATTCTTCGTTGACACACAGGTCTGTGAAGTGAATGCTGTTGTCAGAATAACCGGAAGAGTATGCTCACACTTCCGGGGTCACGTGTTGCTAGGAGATCAATGCAAGCTCACAACAGGTGCACGGAGGTGGAGCAGACTTGCACTGCTGTGAGCATGCATGGGAAACTCATGCATGTCACATACAAATTCATTCATTACTCAAAAAAGCACATTCACTTCACAGGCAATGGTAGATTCGTAGTTAGCTACGCTAGAATAACACCAATAATTTTACGTAAATGTTTCAAATGAGCGAGTCAAAATGAAATACAATAATACGTAAAACATCATAATGCCTCTTTAAATTAATGAAATGGGGAGTTATCGATCAGATCACTCTACACCCCCCCCCCCCCCCCCCCCCCCCCCCCCCCCAGTGCTGAAAAAGGGGAATTCTTCGCCCAAGATCAGACCGATTCATTATGGTACCATTTATATGAGCTGCTAATACTGAGATTGCGTCGTCAGAAAATAGAATTATGCTCCACTAACAACAGAGATTAAGATTTCTTCGCTAAAATCAGGTTAGTTTCTTATCGTACGATTTAAAAACATTAAAGCACTGAAACTTTCTAATACCTGTAGGAAGGCACCTTCAAGCTATAGTTTTATCTGATTATATTCAGAACCTGTTGCGCGCATGTATAAGAGTTACGTAAGTGTTTCACATGAGTGGGTTGATATGAATACAATGATACATAACACCTAATAAGGCCTTAAATCAGTGAAATGAGGAGCATAGCTCAGATCACCTACACAGTACTGAAGAAGGCGATTTCTTCGCCCAAAATCAGACCGAATTATTCTGGTACCATTTATATGAGCTGCTAATCCCGAGGGGGGAAAAAATTTTTTTTTTCGTAGTCAGAAAATAGACTTATGCTCCACTAACAACATAGATTAGGATTTCTTCGCTAAAATCGGGTTAGTTTCTTATCGTATGATTTAAACACATTTATAGCACTGAAACTTTCTACTACCCGTAGGAAGGCACATTCAAACTATAGTTTTATCTGATTTTGATCAGGAACTGGTATGCGCATGGAGAAGAAGTTACTAACTGATGAAACAGACACATAAGGTTGATTAATGGGTCTGCTTGCAAGCAATGTTTAAAAACGACTCCACCATTCTAAATTACTGCTCGTACTGCATAAAGCAGGAAACTATTGTTTCCCTAGCCATGTGAATGCTGGGATTTTCTGGCTAGCTTGTCAAAGTTTCTGGGGGTCACCTCATGCGCTGCTGCGGGGATGCTTGGAAGTATTACAGTTCTGTTCTGTCAGTTGTTAAGCAGAAAGTGTTTGCTCTCCCCTTCGTAGCTTGTTGCATATGAGGGAGTTTGAACGGCTGAATGAGGATGGGATGCGGGAGTGGGTGGTCTCTCCCAAGCGTCTTTTTCGCGCCTGTAGGAGTCCCTGATTCTCGTCGGAGCAGGTCAAGCTGTCTTGAGTGTGTTCAGCTGATTGGTCCGTAGTCTCATTGTCTGGCAACTTGTCTCAAGAGCTCAGAATTTGCTGTAATAGTAATATTTGTTGGGTGTTCCTTTCCAGCGTCTTTCTGGCTACCCGTTTCCAGGTGCTCTTGTGTTCAGCAGCTGTCAGATACTTTTTAAAATCTTTGATGTCCTCCTGTAACTCATTTTGGGGGTCCTTGTGGGGATACCCGCTGGGATCTGTTGTCTTGACAGACATTTACCTCCTGTTGCAGGACCCATGGAGGTGTGGGCCAGACGATGATGACTTTGGCGAGCTTTTTGTAGCCACAACTCTCGCCCAAGTCCTGAGTCTGAGGCACACCCCTCTCCGCGTCCAGCCGCCTTCGGCTCAGTAGGTGGTCGTCGGGCCTGGGTAAAGGGGGTGTTGCTCACGACGCCTGGCCAGCCCTCTCTGTCCTGCATTCTGGGCAGTTAGTCTGAGCCTCTGCAACATTTTGGCAAACTTGTGTTGAGAGTAAGGCTAGAGACTACTACAAGATCAAAACAGAGTGTGAATGCTAAAATATTTTTGGGTCAGCATATGTTTTGCTGAAAAGTGCGTAAACAGGATTTTGATTGATGACGTAAGACTACTGTCAAATTATTGTCAAAATATCACTCAGAATTTGCTGACGGTTCACCAAACAAGCTTAATCTCTGAGGTATTAAGGAGAAAAGGGAAAAGCAGAAGGAAAAAGAGAGCATTTCTATACAGATTATGCTTATTATTTTTTTTTTAAAATAAACAAATCAAAAATAGAAAATGTCTCTGGTTCATTTTGAGGTTCAGAGAGAACATCAAGGGGCATAACATGTAAATGGATTTAAAAATTAGCTGACTGCTATTAACAAAAAAAGGTAATCATTCTGGTATTAGGAAAAAAATAGCAGCACTAGTGATTAGTGTGCTACTAAAAGCACCCAATACCTTAATGAGTCTTTCCTCCATAGACAGTTAAGATTTAATTAAATTTTAGATTTAATTAACTAGTAACTAAACAATAGCATTCAGGAAGGATACATCTAAATAGTTAAATTCGCTGAGACGAATTGAAGATTTAGAAACATAGAAAAAGAAGAAAAAGAAGGAAGAGAAATGTAAAAATCAGAAACGAGGGATTAGGTTGAATTCAAATTGCTTCACACTGCACACAAACATCTGTATTTAAAAGCTTAATTAAGAGTGTGTTACCCCATAATGTTAAGCTATTTGGTATGCTAGCTACAAAAAGAAACTATGCCATAAGTCTTTCGTGTTAGCTTGCGCTTCATGGGTTGTTGTTTACAAAACATGGCGTGTTGTGCTTGTGAAGTTAGACTCCTGTTGACAAGGTGTTGTCACGGAGTATACCAAGCATGCCAGTGTAAGTAACGAGTTAATGTCTGTCTATTACAACCAGTCATAGTTTGTAGAACGTGGTGCTTTCACCTTCAAGACTTGTTGCATTACATTACCACTTCGGTGAGTGCTTCTCTAATGCAAAAATAAACTTCTTGCACTTGTTTAAAGAAAAACAAAACGGGTTTACTGTAAGTTAAAAACGGTTTAAACATATATGTAGTTATGTTTGCCTCACATAGGAGTACTAAAGTACAGTATTACACCTTTAATTTCACTCAGCGAGTGAAAAACAGTAATGACCACCAGATTGCTAGGCTTGTATACATAGTCAAAGTGTAGATGAATTGCTTCAAACTAATTATAAACTATAAGGCCTTTATACTGTAGAAAGAGGAGCAGCGCTCACATCTACCTTGATAAAACTGTACTGAGATTCCTTCTTCAGAAACAATTTAAACAATACTGCAATTTTGTGATTTCTTCACTAAAGCATATTACATTATGGTACAGTTTGGACATGCCGCTGAGCTGAGATTCAGACTTACGCTTTGTCAAGACAGATTTATGTTTTAATACTGAAATTAGGGTTTCTTTGTTAAAATCAGATTAACCTTACACCGATGTCATTAAGCATGAAATACATAAAGACTATTTCAATCATAATAGTGGTACCAATTCAAGCCCCTACTTTATATGCATTTTAACAAGCCAGCAAATAGGGACACAACCGGGCATATGAAGTCACGTCCTATTTTAACCTGGCTATCAAGCACACACTTTTAAGTTGCCAGTGTTTAAACTCATAACTTTCGTTTTATCATGCCCGCATTCTCTCCACCAAAATCTGTAGCGAATCAGCTCATGGGGAAATATGAATAATTAACCATAACTAGTTATAATTAACTATTCCTATTTTTAGATACCTGTAGCTATTAGCTGACCACTCAGGTGTCCACACGTTCTGTCACATTCTAGAAGCGCAACATCAGGTGACAAGGAATAACCTTCTTACCTGTACAAATTTTTTTTCTTCAGTTTGTAACGTAAAAAAAAATTCTGCATGATTATTGACTCCGGTTATGATTAAACAATGAACACGTCAAGTGTGATACAAATAAGGTTTTATAAATCAAAACACTTAAACTAGTCTAACATACTACATAAACACATTAAGCCGGTCTAACATACACATACACACACACACACACACACACATACAGTTGGTATAGGAAAGGGTTAAAGTTTAACTCAGCATAGAAAGAGGCATAAAGAATGGATTTTATGGAACACTTTGCATGTATATTCAACAGATCAAAGCCTTCAGGGATACGTCAGATTCTGAGTTCAAACACACCTTTGTAAAAAGGTGTAACTGATACTTAATGTATCAATTAATAAGACTAAGTTTGATACTTGCGAGTCTCGGCTGTCTGAAAGAGATTCCTGATGCAATCTTAAGGTTTCTAGTTGATCTTTGCTGAATTTGGGTCGGTGAAAAGAACCAGTTTTGAGTCAGTGTCACTTGATGAATGGAAAGGACTAGGCCGAAGAAAAGGCCTGGCACAGATGCTTTGGTATCCTGAAGCGTTTTTCTCACATCTTCATCTTTGCTTCTGACCGAACCACCGACTGGGGCGGGTCCCTGGAGCCGGGCCTTTAAGGTCAGAGAAGATCTCCGCCTTTCAAGATGGGCTTGTCCAATGAGCAAAATGGAATTTCCGAGCGGGAGGTGGCAATTGCTGGAGGGTTTACGACCCCTTTGTTCTCTAAGCATGGTAATTTGCAAATGGACTTAAATCGAAATTACTAACGATTCTCAGGGCCCTAATATATAATGCCTATGTACCAATATATAATATACAACCTTTTTTTTCGATCATAAGAAGGCAAATTCATAGATACTAAACAAGGTAAGATTACATATAGTGAAAAGGGAGGATCAGGAATGGGTCCCCTCACAAGCATACTAAAATAGTCTAAGAATATCAAAGACAAAATACACAATGACAATAATATACTCAATGGCCTGAAGAAATATGTGTGTTCATTCAAATAACGGTTTTTCTATGAATTAACTAGAACACAGTCCATTTCTACTCGGCTTTTCCTTGGACAAAGAGGGGGCTATCCTTCTCACATTCCTGGGGTGTCATAAAACCAGTGATATCATGATTAATTGTCATGGTGACCAAGGGGGGATGGTGTTCAGCAGAAATCCTGGCATCCAGTTAATTGAGTGAGGGGACTGTGACGATTTGTTAACCTAATGAATAATTGATTTGTTAAATCAAATTAAAATTAGTGTGTCAGATTGGTCGAGACGCTACAACTACGTGTACAATAATATGGCTTTTATTAAGCTACATTTAATAGGCTACAAATAAGACTGCAGTCTTGTATGTTAGATTATGATTTTAAACATATTTTTAAACAAATATTTCAAATATACAGTGGGTACGGAAAGTATTCAGACCCCATTAAATTTTTCACTCTTTTTTATATTTCAGCCATTTTCTAAAATCATTTAAGTAAATTTTTTTACCTCATTAATGTACACACAGCACCCCATATTGACAGAAAACACAGTATGTTGTTAACATTTTTGCAGATTTATAAAAAGAAAAACTGAAATATCAGATTGCTCAGTATTTAGTTAGAAGCACCTTTTGCATCTAATAAAGCCATGAGTCTTTTTGGGAAAGATGTAACAAGTTTTTCACACCTGGATTTGGATCTCTGCCATTCCTCCTTGCAGATCCTTCCAGTTCTGTTAGGTTGGATGGTAAACGTTGGTGGACGGCAATTTTTAGGTCTCTCCAGAGATGATCAATTGGGTTTAAGTCAGGGCTCTGGCTGGGCCATCAAGAACAGTCACAGAGTTGTTGTGAAACCACTCCTTCGTTATTTTAGCTGTGTGCTGTGGGTCATTGTCTTGTTGGAAGGTAAACCTGCGGCCCAGTCTGAGGTCCTGAGCACTCTGGAGAACGTTTTCATCCAGGATATCCCTGTACTTCGCCGCCGTATTCATCTTTCCCTCGATTGCAACAAGTCGTCATGTCCCTGCAGCTGAAAAACACACCCACAGCATGATTCTGCCACCACCATGCTTCAATGTTGGGACTGTACTGGACAGGTGATGAGCAGTGCCTGGTATTCTCCACACATACCACTTAGAATTAAGACCAAAAAGTTCTATCTTGTCTCATCAGACCAGAGAATCTTATTTCTCCCCATCTTTGAGTCCTTCAGGTGTTTTTTAGCAAAATCCATGCGGGCTTTCATGTGTTTTGCATTGAGGAGAGGCTTCCGTCGGGCCACTCTGCCATAAAGGCCCGAATGGTGGAGGGCTGCAGTGATGGTTGACTTTCTACAACTTTCTCCCATCTCACGACTGAATCTCTGGAGCTCAGCCACAGTGATCATTTGGTTCTTCTTTACCTCTCTCACCAAGGCTCATCTCCCCCGATAGCTCAGTTTGGCCGGTCGGCCAGCTCTAGGAAGGGTTCTGGTCATCCCAAACGTCTTCCATTTAAGGATTATGGAGGCCACCGTGCTCTTAGGAACCTTAAGTGCAGCAGAAATTTTTTTGTAACCTAAGCCAGATCTGTGCCTTGCCACAATTATGTCTCTGAGCTCATCAGGCAGTTCCTTTGACCTCATGATCTCATTTGCTCTGACATGCACTGTGAGCTGTAAGATCTTATATAGACAGGTGTGTGGCTTTCCTAATCAAGTACAATCAGTATAATCAAACACAGCTGGATCAAATGAAGGTGTAGAACCATCTCACGGATGATCAGAAGAAATGGACAGCACGAGTTAAATATATGAGTGTCACAGCAAAAAAAAGTCTGAATACTTAGGACCATGTAATATTTAAGTTTTTCTTTTTTAATAAATCTGAAAAAATGTAAACAATTCTGTGTTTTTCTGTCAATCTGGGGTGCTGTGTGTACATGAATGAGGAAAAAAAAATAACTTAAATAATTTTAGCAAATGGCTACAATATAACAAATAGTGAAAAATTTAAAGGGGTCTGAATAATTTCCATACCCACTGTATCTACTTATGGCAGTAAAATTTTATAATTATTTTTTCTTTTTTTAGTCTGTTTATGGCCACGTTTACACATTTGCAGAGACAAGTGAGGCACGCGACTGGCTGAGGCATCCCTGACTGCTCGGACAGTTCGACCTTCTGTGGCGTAGAGGGGCCGAGGGGGGAGTCCCCGTTCCCTGCCCTGCCCTACAGAGAGGGCCATCTGTGCTAGGGAACCTCACGCCGAGGACCTGGCCATGTATGCCATGCCCTGTGACTCAAACACACACACATAACATACACTTCAGCTATCAGCCTCACTGAGAGCTACTGTCAACCCTCATGCCACTCTCCATCTAACCGTGCCGAAACGATCACAGGAAAATTATATGTAATTCTTTTTTGATGTTTGGGTCACCTCTCTCACCTACCAAATTAGCATCACATATATTTCTGATGTACAAAAGCAGTTCTGTCATGGCTAGGATGTCAAACGTCACCTGAGGGGAATCATTAGGAAGTCGGATATGTGTTGCATGCTGTTAAATGTGATAACAGAATAAGTGGCAGCACTCTGTTCTGGTCTCATTCGGGGAGCCGGTGAGCTTGTGGCAGTAATAAACCTCCAAAACATCTGTGTGAGGGGCACAGGATGGGAAGAGCCAGGAATATTCAGAGAATATGTGATGTGGAAAAGCATTTTCAGGTCAGTAAAATCAAAAAAAGACAAATAGAACGAGAGAGAGGATGCAGTGCTGAATGTAAAGCCATGCACATCGAATTCAGCGTAATATGATTTTGTGTTCTGTGTCTATTCAAGTCAGCCTTGATTTGGTTTCCAACACTAATCGCATCATCCAAGAGATTTTCATGGGCTTTTTTTCATCTCTTTTTTTTTCCTCTCCTCTCCTGCCTTATTGAAACTCTCATCAGCTATTGTCACATAAATCCCCCTGATAAATTCAAAATGATTGATTCAGAGGAGGAAACAGCACCATAGGGGTTGGGGGGGAGGGATCTATTGGCAACGGAGGACAAAAAGGGAAACATAATTGAGTCCACATTCATTTGAGCGTGAGAGTCAGGCCCTGTAATCACCTCAGGAGCGAGTATACCGCAATCAGTCCACCCCTCGCTTTAACCTGCCTCGCTTTTTAGTGCGCTTTGTCAATTAGAATCAGCTTGATGCAAAAAAATATTTATTTTGTATTGAATTTCAGCATGAAAGGGATAATATTGATGAAGTGTGATCAAATAAGCCTGGTCACTTTTTGTGCTAATGGGACATTCTCTGCACGTGCTGGCTTTTCAGTCTCAAAGGAAGCTGATCCTGCATCACATTTAAAACATGAATTTAAATTGCTCCCAGGAGGATTATGTTCAAAGTTTAGATGTACATTTCCACAAAATAATACATATGTTTGAACATATATCGTTTTAAGATAACTGAATTGCTTTCCTGCCAGAGTTGTCAAAGTGTACCGTTTTTGCACACTGTTTTCTGCCTGTTCTTTGTTAGTATGTGACAGTTTTAACAAATTATTATTCCAAGCAATAACTATACAATCAGGTTCCTGAGAAATTAAACTAGAACAGATTAAGTCTCAACACTACTATTGAGTTGTGATGATTTTTTTATGTTTTATCCTCATATTGTCTGACTTTTACACAACCTGTTTGACAATTTAATTTCAAAACTTGAAAATGTTGCATAAAAGTTCAATATAAGCCTCACAACATCACAGACCTATAATTTAGTTTTTAAATTTAGACATTAAAGTTTAATTTGCAGTGGGCCCAAAAGTTTTAGCACAATCAAGACAAACATATTAACTGAATCTACTAGCAGGAATTTCAGTGCATTATTTAGATATAAGTGGCATTGGATATACCTGTAAGTGGATATAATTTTTTTTTTTTAAATGTGATAAACTACAGAATACCCATTGTTACTTTGCTGGACACCTGTGTGAACATTAGGAGAAATTACTTCATGATTACTTTGAGATTAGTTAAATAGCTACGAAAAGTAAAATTAGTTTTGAAAAAAACTCCATATTTTTTTTTGCAGATGCCACGTGGTTTGAAAATGTGTTATATACTAAAATTAAGTTAAAATTATACATGCAGCTTAAGTGTTTAAATACTTTTTTGTTAACACTGAATTTAACTGGGATATGTCATTACATTTACTGTTTTTATATTTTAATGTCAGTCTGTTTTTTGTTTTTTTTTACTGTTTTTATTTGAGTCATTAATTTGTAAGCAAGAAATGTAAAGAAATGTACTTATTTATGCTGCTTACCATTCTACCGTTTTTTTACAATAAACATCCCATTCCGATATTATAAAATCTGACAACTCCTTTTCAGCACATCATGAAGTCAAAAAGGCACCACACACAAGGAATGATCCGGATGGAGTTGTTGTTGCTTTACGTGGACTTCTAGCATAATAAAAACTCTTTTTTTTTTTTAATTAAAGAAATTTGCTGTTCTGTCCAGTCATGAAATATACAAAAGTGTTATACAAAGTATAACATATAAATATACAGAAGTGTAAAAGTGTTTTCCGCGCACACACAGGATGAACACCAAATTAGCTTATATTTAAAGTCCTGTTCTGATCATTAATGCATTAAGTTGATGACAGTTGCACTTGCACAGTAATTTAAATCAGCCCTACCACAACAATTTCCTCAAATCCATGCAAATAAAGCAGAGAAAGTATGAACGAGAGAAAGAAAGAAAGAAAGAAAGAAAGAAAGAAAGAAAGAAAGAAAGAAAGAAAGAAAGAAAGAGAGTTTGGTTGTCGAGAACAATGTCAACCTCCAGAACACACCGTTGTCGTCTACACAATAGCCTTGTCCATTCAACACCTCACTGTGTATTATCTGTTATAACATTTTTCACAAAGCGATCTTATTCTGCCCAGGTTTCCCTGCACACACCACGCACACATACACACTGCTCCAATTAGGAGGGAGTGTTGTGTAGCGTCAGTGTCGAGGGATTCAGCTTTCTTCTGCGCTGTCAGGTCCCATCAGAAAGGCGGCTCATTAGTGTCAGGTTCAGCACTGCCACCGACTTTCCCTTCTCTCTTGCTCTCTGTCACTCTCACTCTCTCTTTCTCTGTCCTTTTTCCTTTTCGCACGAACATTTCAAATGAGCCTGCCGTACGCTTTCATATCTTGTATTTCAGCCTCCCCTAAATGATCCCTTGTCCACCGGTCCAACAGGAAGAGGTAAAACGCATCCAGAGTGTGAAGACGCGTTACAGATGATCACGTTGTCTGTTAAAAATGTTTTTACTTTTATTGGTTAATCTCACAAAACCTGTCAAAAACACATCAGTCTGGAATTCTTCATTCTGATTGGTCAATCATAGCATTCCACAGTCAGATAGGTCTTAAGAATGATGCTACACCATCACGGCCACATTAAGACTGTAAGGGACCCCTGGGCTTTACCTCTTGAGGGGCCTTTCATCAACCAGCACTACAGCCTACATTCACGCAAGTTGTCAGCCTTTTATTTTGCAGTAATAAATGTCATTAACAAAACATCCAAACCTATTGGTCTGTCATATAAAATATACAAAATAACATATTTTACAGATATACATATAAAAACATGTAGCATTAAATTTTACGTGTTAGCATTGGTTAAATGCATTAGGAACTAACATTAAATAAGGAACAGAGTAGTAAGGTAGATTAGTGAAGGAGCACCTTTACAAAACGTTCTGTGCACTTTGATTTACGCCTTCACAAACATGTCTTACTGCTTGTGGATCTTTCTATCAGGCTGGTAAGTTCATTACATCTTCACAAAACTCTACACGTGCAATTTTTATTTAACTAATATTAATTAACCAAGAGAAATAAATATTGTAAAATATTAATGTAAAATATTGTTAATCACGGCAGTTATTCTTGACAGCTAATGCAATAACTAGGCTAATAAGAATTCATCATCCCAGTTGTATTTTTGCATTTTGAATTAAAATTTGCACCAGCTCGACAGTAAGGACGCCCCGATGGCCCAGGGCCAGTTGACGGATTTTTCACTGGTCTGATTGGGCCAATGCTGCGTCCTCACGAAAGTTTATCATTTGCATGTGTTTTAAGCCTCGCCAATTTAAACGTTCAATAGCGTTTAAATCATTCAAGCGCAAAAAGACACGAAATGACTCAATTCAGTACGCACACAGAGAGCTGCGTCTCTGACAACGCACGAACACTGAATTGAGTTCTCTTTTGCGTCTTCTTGCACTTGAATGGACAAATGCACCTTGCCAAGTTGAATATTCAGTTGATTTTAAAGCATTCATGCGCAAGACGACATGAATAACTACTCCATTCAGTGTGTTCTGTGCGCACAGCGTGCACACAGAGAGCCACATATCTGGCAACACGTGAACATAAAAAAAAATCAAAAACAAAAACAAGAGAAAATCACTCACTGCTCTTGAATTAATAACTTTTCTAGCTTTAACAAGGATTAATCTATATTTATTTTAGGCTATACATTGAAGAATATGGCCTTTTTTTTTATTAAAACCTTGAAGGATATGCAATGGTATTTTACATTTGATTATTCCGTTTCTGTACCTGAACACCTACAAACCCAAAAACCTGAAGCATTGTTTAATTCTAATCTTTGTCTTTATTTATTTATTTGTGCAATTGCTTGTAATTTATAACATTGTTTCTTATTTACTGACTCTTTATTCGTCTTTAATAATGTTTGAACCTTATATTTGTTAGGCTAGTAGTCGATCTTTTTGGTGGCTTATTGCGCTTAAAACTAGTTTTAACATCAAGCACGCCCCGCATTATTTTCTCATTCATGCATGTTCTTTTCGTAACAACTGAAATGTGCCCAAATATCTTGCTTTATACGTATATTATCTGGTAGAAGTAAGATTATCTGGAAACATCAAATGCAATTAAGTGCTTTGATTCCAAATGCATACACGACTTTTATTTATTAATATAGTCTATAACAATATTACTTTTTTTACAATAAAACATTATGTTCGTATGTATGATAGGCCTATTTAATTACATTAATGCAAATTCGTTCACATCAGCATCGTAATGCATCATAAAACTGATTATATTCCACAGGTGTAAGTCCTCTGAGTCCACACTTTTGTGGCATAATGTCGAGGGTGCATAGCAGCCGCAGAGGGGACGCTAAGATGACGAAGTTAAAATGACGAATGGGACGCCCTGCGGTCTCATGGACTTAATGGACACACACACGTGGCGGCCATTGTAAGTCCACAAGACCCCAAGTGCACATGAAGTGTGATTTTGGACAGGGCCACTGTTGACTCAGTATAAAATGCGGTTACACTATTTTCCGGCATCACCGGGGGCCCCCCCCTCAGCTCGGGCCCTGGGCTTAAGCCCAGGTAAGCCCGTGTATTAATGAAACCCAGTACACCATATAATTGACTGTTGTCCCTGGCAACCAATCTCCAACACTGTTCCACTCTGTGTTACACTTGCATCAATTGGTTTCTTTATTGTCACATAATAAAATAATTTTACCTGAAATCAATAATTCATGTCCATTTATTTATTTATTTGGCAAATAGCTACATAATAAGCAGGACAACATACAGACAGTTCATCATTTAAAAAAAATGCTGGTATCCTAATCACCCACTCATTGCATATTTTTTCAATAATAATAATAATAGTTATTATTATTAATATTAATGTTGTTTATTTATTATTAGTTAATTAATTTGATTACTAATTAATTAATTAGTTAAATTTTTATATTTTCCATTTTATTTAAAAGTTATTTAGTAATTTTGTAACTTTTTTATTATATATTTTTTTAAAGAGTGTCTATATGTTTATTAATTTTTTATTAAGGTTGTTGTTGTTTTTTTAGTTTTATTACAACAAGTGTTTAAGTTAAACGACAAATAAGAAATACCTTGAGGCAACTATCTATAATAAAATTAGTTTTTTTATATTAGTATTTATTTTATCTCAGTCTGTATACTAATCATACGCGACTGCTTTTCTTCTTTACCATTTTTGCTATGTAACTCTGTAGCCTATGTTAGACCACTAAGCATCAATTGATTATTGTGACAGACATTATTCTCATAGCGTAACCTAGTCTTTGTCATAAAATATATTATCATTTAATTTTAAAGTGTGTTAGCATTTGTTGTGTTGTCTTTTATTTATGGTCTAAATAATAAAGCATAATTTTATTACAGTAATATTTAAATTAAATTATTGTATTATTTAGATTCTTTTTTTTGAAAAATTTGCTTAACTGTAAAAAAAAAAAAAAATGCAAAGATAGAAAGCCTTAATGTCCTTTAAAGAGGGGGCTACTTTTAAAATAGACATTTTCTTTATGCAAAATATAATCTTTAGTGAGATTCACACTCATATTTTCATAAGTAACGTTACAGAGCCTTACAGATGGGCGAACCGTGGGTTTTAAAACAGAAAGCGCTGGCATTAGGCATTAGGGAGTATTTTTACTCTCGTCAGCAGGAGAGGTGGCAGAGGCAGACTGGCAGTGAGAGTAGAAGGAAAACAGCACTAATGGTCTCAATGTGTCAACAGGTTTTCGCCAAGGACTCCATCTGCAGCCACACACACAAATGTAACTCCACACACATAGCTCTACCCAAATAAATCTTCAGGACGAATTTACACTCCACACACTAGATAATTAATCCTAATCTGTTTATTTTTGAATCTCTGTTATGCCTACAGTGGTTTAAATGAGTCTATTATTGCTGTATACACATCTCACGCACGCTTGTCAGTGTTGTGTATACTATAAACCAGGTTGGAGTCATACACAGAACTTGTATTTCAATTTCCACAAAAGAAAAGTAATGCTGTTTAGGTTTTTTTCCCCCCGTTAAAAGAGAGCCGTTAAAAGGTGGCGATATGAGAGAGATTATTGTGGTGTTACACTTAAAGCAAAGCTACTTATCTTAATACCGCTGCCATCTGAAGCCGCACCAAAATATCATTTCAATCACATGCCAAAAATAAGTGGCGGACTTGAAAATGTAGCACAAATGAACACAGCAAATATTCCAAAACTTATCAGAGCAAGGCGAAGATTAAAAGAAATAAAAATAATAAAAACACAGAACTTTTGTTTATCTCAAGTCTCATCTTCTCCATCATCTATCCCCCATAATCCTCTCTCTCTCTCTCGTTCTCTCTTCAGGCAGCCCAACCCCATTCCTGTTAAACCCTTTAATTAAGAAAACAGGCTTTGAATTCGACTGTGCAACCCCCTCTCTCCGGATGCCATGTTGGGGAACATTCAAACTCCATCTCTTTCCCATTCCATACATTTTTTTAACCGCTTTCTTTCTCTCATGCCCTGAGCCCCCTTCACTCTCTTTCATTCTCTCGCTCCGTCTGCACACTTCCACTATCAAAGACATGATAATTAGTCACAGAGGTTCATCTGGAATCTATTATACTCCTTTTCTTTAATTAATCGTGCATTATAATTATAGAGGCGCTCGGCGTCGCGCTCGGTAGCATGTACGCGTGCACGCTCGTAACTTTGAACCGTACTCTGGAAATGCCACACAGATAAAAGCCGGCAAGTGTCAAAAAGCAAGCAAACTCTTTCTTCCCTCCTCTCTCCTCCACTTTCCCTCTCCTCTTCCCTTCTCTGCGGCGTGTGTCTTTTCATGCCATTTGTAGCGACCTAATGAGGACATTTCTGTCAAAAAAATCAATCAAAGGCTCGGCTGGGAGCGTGTTATAAGTCACAGGTATCTGAGGTGCCTCTTTTCCAGCAGATGAATAATAATAAAAATAAAATAAAATCAGGATGTGTGATCAGTGACACAGGGGGGGGCTGCTGCGAGGAGGCGGGGGGGGGGGGGGGGGGGGGGGGGGGGGGGCGGGGCGGGGAGTTGAAAGAGACCTGCTGGTGAACAGATGCTGGTTGGATTCCCTAATCTCTGAGATGGCATAAAGTGAACATGCCAAACACCTTCAAATTGTAAAGAGAAAAGTGTGACTAATTTTTTCCCTTCCTGTTTTTTTTTTTTTTTCCCCCATTCCGTTCTTTTTGTAACCCATTAAACGTCTGTTAAGACGAAGAGTTTGTGCATGAGCATGTAAATAAATATAAGGAGGAGATGCACAGCAATGGGCAGACCTCCAGCGCTCCCAGAGTGCCTCATCCGTGCACATTTTAACTTATCTCCAGCAAACAAAGATGGATGTGTCTCAGCGCTTATTAAACCATGCTTTTTAAGCTCCCGCATGCCTTGTTTTGAAAAGCAAATCTCTTTATGCTACAGATTGACAGAGCAAAGCGGGAAAAAATACATGTAAGAGAGAAGAAAAATTCTCATTTCACTTCAGCATCGTGCGCATGATTACTTGTTTTAATGCGGACTCTTTGAGCTCGAGCAGGATCCTGGGTTGCCTCTCATGTAGGGCTTAGCACTGTATTCTCTCAAAGGGGTGCTGATCTCTTAATTATTTAGCAGGCTCGTTTCTCTCTGATCAAACAATGGTGCGATCGAATGTTTCCACACGAGCTGAAAGTGGCTTATAATCTTGCTTGTTCCGTACCGGAGCGAAAAAGGGATGAAATCCGGCCCTGACAGGTGGCCGATTGTTAGCAGTTTGTAAACAGTTTGGCTCCAGCACATCCGCATTATGAAAATGATGCAGAGGAAATTGAAAAGACACTTCACAAGTCCCCGAGGACACCGCAACATAATATCAACATATTTAATTTATAAAATTAAGGCAAGGAAATAGCGGATATTGCATGAAGTACAAGATCGCACAGTGCAATCTCAGTTTCCAAATTAAGAATGCTTAATTATTTATCATAAAGCGCAATTGAGAATAGTGAGGTCTAAATGCGCTGCACTGAATAGTTTGAGTAAATTATTCTATAATTACACTAAATTATATAGTACATAAGGGCTTATGAAAAATATGTTGAATTAGGCGTATCACTGTTAAACATACTGTGAAGTAGCATTCTGAAAACAGAAAAATAAGTGTTGTATTATTGTTGCACGACTAATTAAACTACTCTTGTCCAGCTAATTAGTTTGAAACGTTTAGGTAAAATTATCTGAAATATTTTGGAAAGAGTTATTCATTTAAAAATCAAAGATTAGTGAGGTACATACATTATTGAGAAAATACAACTTGATTCTTTTTATTTCAAAACGTCACATTTAATACAGTGTGTTATGGGCTCTTTTTCATAACAATTTATTAAATTTACTAGCAATTTCTGAGTGAAAATTGTTTCCTAGCTTTCTTCAGGAAAATATTTTTCAGTGTAGGTAACAGTAATAGTGAAATAATGATTTAAAGTTGTGGTCACATTTAATGAAGTTCTCACACAATTATGTCAAGAGTGGGGGGGGGGGGGAAGGGGGGGGGGGGGGGGGGGGGGGGTGGGTGTGGGGGGGGTAAGGAAGGGGGGGGGGGGGGGGGGGGGACTACGTTGTTGATAAATGCACACAGGGGGGGGGGGGGGGGGGAGGGGTGGTGGGAGGGGGCGTCACGGGAGATGGTTGGTTTATATCTTAAGGGGAGTGTGACTGTAAAGGGGACAATTCTGTAAAATCCGGCTGTGTGTCAGTGTATTAGCTCCATGCATTAGATCTTAAAGTGTCAGCAGCCTAATAAACCTGCTGCTGTCTGTGTCTTTAATATTAATCAAACAACAAAAGGCAAAGAGAAAATCACTCACTGCTCTTGACTGAATAGCTTTCGTATCTATAATAAGAATCAAATTCAATTTAATTCATAAAGTGGAGACTATGCAGTTTTTTTATTTATATTTGATTGTATTTCTTGCTTTGGTATCTTTGTTCTAGTTGCATTAGTCCGATTGTTAGCTAATTGCTCCTTTTTTCCTTATTAAATAACAAAAAATAAAAAATATATAAAAATTTGAATAAAGTGTTGAAATAAGAAACTTCTCAGATTGGTTAAACAGATTTTGACAAAACGTTTTTTGGGGGGGGCGAACATTAGGGCGCAAAGATGGGGGGGGCTATAAAAAACAGTTTTAAAAGTGTGTCGAAAGAGGGTATTGTGAGCGGGGGTCGGGTTTAGACTGTGGTTGGTTTTTATACAGTTTGGGGTGCGCATTAGAGGGTGGAGGATTGGTAAGTCTAAGTCCTCCAGGGACCCAAAAACGGCCTAATTTTCATCCACATTACATACAACATGACATCTAACCTACCTAAGGCCTATAGATAAAGGAACTTATGTTCTCGCAAAATTTCACCAAATTTGGCTAAATAATAATGGAAGCTACATATGCACAAAATTGGTTAGAATATTTTTTTTACTTTAAAACATTGTTATAAAAGCCTTTTTTCTCCATCTGTATTCGCTCATTATGGTGAGAGGCTGATGTTTGCTTAAACATATCTCCACAGCAGCACTCTCGAACCCTCTGGGTCAATTACCTAGAAAAATCTTAGATACCCGGTAGAAAGGGGTTTGAGGCTGACATAGGAATTAGCTGAGTCTATTGCCTTCTAGGTGGAACCCACTGGAGAATCGAGGGCCGCTGCCAGAAACGACACATTCAAACACACACACACACACACACACACATAAACACACTCATGTCAAAACTGAGGGTTAACAAACACATCACAGTGCTAGTTTAACTACAAGACTATATGCATTGTCATATGTATATGTCGGTTATTCATCAGCCTCTGTCAGCGACAGGGGGCTTCTGGGATAATTAGCGAGACACTGCACCCCCCTTGGCCTTCTTTACTCTTCTTTACACAGAGGAATCCCCAGCACACAGGGGAGGATCAATCGATCCCTGTGCGAGAAGATTGATCCAGGAACCATCCCACTGCCTTTAATGAAGCCGTCTGCCAGGGAATACTGCTCTCACACCATTACCCAGCAGCCCTTTCACCACAGGAGACGCATATCAGACTACAGCTATATGCGAATTACAATGTGAGCAAGGAAGGGGGCACTCTGCCACATCACATATTAACACGCTCGCAATCATCTCAACGTGGCGAGGAGGGGTCAGATCCGGATCCGCAGACATCGGAGGTGACCCGAAATCAATAGTGTTGAACTAAAAATAGGCAGGAGGGAAATGTCAGCTGTCATTCTGATACTTAAGACCAATTTCTGGTGTAGTGCTGAAAAACGATCAGCGCAGAGAGACTATTCATCAAACCTACGTGAAAACTAGTCTTGCGATCCATCACGGGAAAGATAAAAGACTTGTGTGATTATGTACTGCAAGATAAAATGATGAATTACAAGGTCTTGCCAAGTAACTGCCATAACTGTCTTTGCATTCCCTGGCTGAATAACACGCCTGTTCTTTGACTCGAGTTTAACTACAGTAGTATCACTAGATCCAGAACGTGGATAAATGGACAGATTTCTAGTAGTGGCCAATGAACTATATTCTGAGTACATGTTAACAAACAGCAGTATTATTTATTATATTACTTATCTTATTATATATATATATAATTATGTTCTAACTATTTGTATTGGTGCATGCCGTACTCTCTGCACAAAAACACAACATCTTCTTAATTATTAAAAAAAAATTGTAAATCATACTTTTAGGACTTTTGAAAGAAAAAGAGGGGTGTTCATAGCTGTGCATACTACTACAGAAACAAACTCAATCCTTTTTGGTAACCTCTCTTTACACTTGAGGTGCCACACTCCCACGTTTTTTTACCCATTCAATATACTGTTTTATTATCATTAAATAAACAACCATTAATCAATATAAAATATAAAACAAATAAAAAACTATTTAATATAATAAAAATATAAATTTGATCTGTGAATAATAATTTAACTAAAATTACACTACAAATATTTACATCTTAATTTGTTTATTTTCAAATGAACAAGTTGTTATTTTGATGGTTTTTAGCAGATATATAAATGCATATATGCGCTTTTGCGAAGTGCATCACTGTTCATCTAGATGTGCGCGAATGAAACAAGCTGTTCTGAGACGCTGAACACCTGAGCTGGACACGTGTAAATGAACACAGTGCTGCTGTGTAATCACTCTGCACCTTGCAGCACTTCAATTTATTCTTTTTCATGAAATCCCAACCTTTGCTAATCTGCTACTTATAATATCTTACATCTTCTGTGTGTCATAAGGCCAGGTACACACCCAAGCTGATCTAAGAACTTAGCGGTCGACGAAGCCGACGGTGTTTGTCCTTTGTCCTTTCTTCGCAGCAGCTGTCGACCAAAAGTTTGCTGTCCCGTTCTCCAACCCACCGCACACTACAACATCACGGTCGCTGTTATGCCATTTTGCTGCTCTAGAGACAGATATTTTCATCTTTTGTTCCGTAGATCAGCAGCTATCAATAGTATATATTCGTCATTAAAAAGGAGAACCCGAAACAAAGATATATGAGATAAGCGCAGATATACGAAACGTAAACAAAGTAGCGCTTGCTTACCATTTTGAATATCAGTAACATTGATAACTTTAATAATTTTAAGCGGCTCATGTTGTTATGAAAACATTTGGGTATTAGAATGATTGGGAAAGATCACGTAACATTTAAACAGCCTTCTGTCTGTACCGCCTTGTTTTCATCACTATCGCTTTAATTCTCGGGCACTGACTCGTTCGCTAAACTGAACATCCAATCAGAGCTCTCACTGTCGCCGACGGTCCCGAGGGCAATTCAACATGTTGAATCGGACAAACTGCTGCCGACGAGAGCCGACGAGTGGAACACACCAAACAAACTAGCCCGACCGTCGCTCGCCGTCGGCCGGCTTGGTGTGTCCCGGCCTTAAATATTTTACCCAGTACTTACTATATTAGGCAATATTTATGCATGGTGTGTATTTTATGATTATCACATCATTAGCTTAGCAACATGCAAATGTCAAACTGTATTGGAATCAATTTGAGTATCTGACAATTATGAATGCTCCAAATTAGTCACATAAGGTGACATTTCAATTAGGATACTGCCTTAGAATGCAGCTGCCTATGTAGGCATCAGACAGCAATGCAGGTGTTGGAGCAGAGCTAAAATGTTTCGAACATGTTTCTGTTTGTTCATAAGTTAATGTGATTCTCTACACCTGTGGTTACTCTGCTGGTCTCCTGTGTGAACTTGAGGAGAACTGACTTCATACATCCACTAAAATCCCCTTGAAGCCAGCTGGGTAAAAGTCACTGCAATGGCTCAGAAAAGTGAAGTTAGATCTGAGAAAACATATGTTGACAACTTATACAAGCTAAAAATTACATGGTACGTGCAAAATACTGAGCTAACAACAGTTTAACATAAACAGTTACCAAAAGTGAGTCATCCAAAAATTACAGAAGTGTATGTTGGATGATTTTTGTCTTTTATGACTAGTCCCACAATGTTCTGGAATTAGAATGCACTAGAATATTCCAGAATGTTACAGAAACATCTAGAATATTCCCATCCTTGCAAAAGCAAAATACCTTTAAAAAAACATTCAAAATTAGTACAAAAACATCTCTACTAAACCAATGTTTCAACTAATTAATGATAGAAGTTCTAAAATTTACCTGACGTAAATATTTATAATTAAGCAGCACAGAATTACAGAAGAACCATAAAAGAATTTAAGTGAAATAAATAGTTGTTACATTGTCTAATATTCAGTGTTGGGGAAAGTTGCTTTTAAATGTAATGCATTGATTGCTCCAAAAAGTAACTAATTGTGTTAATTAGATACTTTTTATGGAAAATAATGCATTATGCTACTTTTGTGTTACTTTTGCATTACTTTTTGTCACCTGGGTTGGACTTGCTTTGTTTTTTAATAACAAAAAATGCAAAGTTTACGCAAAATTTATGCAAAAAACGCAATTAGGAAGTGCCTCCGCCTCTGCACCACTCCTGATTTCTCTCAACATGGGGATAAAATGTGTCAGTGAATGAATTACTTATTTTAATTACTTATTTGAAAATGTAACTCAGATATTTCATTGTAAATTTAAAAGTAATGCATCACTAGTTACTTAAAAAAAAGTAATCTGATTACATAACTAGCGTTACTTGTAATGCGCTACCCCCAACACTGGTAACATTTAGTTTGACCTAAGATTTGGGGTCACTATATAAAATGCTGTATCTCTTAGATTTCAAAACTGCTCTTTACATCCTCAGGTACAGTATGCTCAAATAATACACAATCTAGATAAGTATATCTGTGAATCATGTAACCCCCAGTCTCTCTGTGAGCCCATTTATTAGACATGTCAGTATATAATGGAGCTCTTTAGTTCTTAAGTATATAGAGTGTGTTCACAGGCTCAGGCATTTGTCATCTTAATGACAGTAATTTCCTCTTCTGTTATCCTGCCTGCTCTAGCCTCAAGTGATCCAGACACCCAATACTGACTTTGGGCCGACTCCGCTAGTGGACATCTGTCACTCTGACCCTCGTCACAACACATCTCGTCTCATTGTCAACCCATGTCTGGCACGCAGTGACACAGGCACATCGGCGTTAATGCCGGCATGCCGTTCTCGGCAAGATTTACAAATTTACAGACACATTGACCTATTCCTTTAGCTTTAGCATCAATGTCAGCGAATGCTCGCGTCGCACAACGATGGCACGTTGCTGTCAAGAATCGTATCGAGCAGACTCTGAAACGACGGCCCTCTGTCCGCTTCCAGCTGCGGCCTCCGGATATGACGTTTTAACCCTGGGAGCGGGAAGACTCCCAACACGACTGGAGGCGGGAAGCACAGGCGCGTGAGAGAGAGAGAGAGAGGAGCGCGGTTGGCTCAAGTTTGGGCTGCAGTGGTTGCCATAGAGACAGATGAGGAGTGAAAGCGAAGCAAAGGAACTAAAATAAGAAATGGCCACAGGTAATCAGCGGCGAGCTGTCGCAATAATGTTGACATCTTGCTCATAACTGGTGACTGAGGCAAGAGCTGAAAAGCCAGTGTCTTATTTTGTAATGACAGGGATAGGTATAGAATCACAAAATGGGATACAATTAAAGTTTGCTGGAGTACAGGCCTGGGAAGTTTGTTGCAATGAGCTAGTTTCAAACTATTACAAACTTTTGTTGTACTTGACACCCCCCCCCCCCCCCCCCCGCCCCCCCCCCCCCCCCCCCCCCCCCCCCCCCCCCCCCCCCCCCCCCCCCCCCCCCCCCCCCCCCCCCCCCTCATGTAAGGTTAGTTCACCCAAACATTAAACTCCCTCATGTTGACTTACTTTTTCCTGTGGAAGATAAAGTAAGATAAGCTTGGTTGACAAATTGAAAAATTTAGAGTAGAAATAATTTTCACACAGAAAATGCTAGTAAATTTCTCAAACAATTAGAAAGGAAGGACAGTAACAAATGTGAAATTTTTGAAGCAGAAATACTTAAATTGTCTTGTAAAATGTACTTCAATAATCTTTGTACCATTTACAGCTTCGACAATTCTTTTTTACAGAGTACAATGGATATTAATGGTGACCAAAACTGTTTGGTTACAAACATTCTTCAAAATATCTTCTTTCATGCTCAAGAGAAGAAAGTAAGTCACAAAGGTTTGGAATGACATGAAGGTGAGAAAATTCTTTTTTAACTTAATTTTAACTTCATTCTTTTAACTACACATTTCAAAGAACTATTAATGAAAACTGTGGATAACTTTTCCCTTGCCATGTTCATCTTTCCTGCGATTCAGTGAGAACGCAATAACTTTTATGACAGTCTATCTTTAAAAGTGTCATTAAACTGACCCTTCGCAAAAACCCACCCCCCTTAGTTACAGTTGCTACATCCGACAAGCCATGGTCCTCTCACACCACACATCATGTTTTCACGCAGTGAAAAATACATCGCAGAGCAAAGAGGACACTGACACAGGTTGTACTGTGGGCCCTGTTTGAAATTGTGTAAATAGCACAAATAAATAAATAGATCAAAGATACAAATTAAACATATGTTTAAGTTTTTCAAGTGTCGGAGTGTCAACAGAATAATCAAATGTAAAATATCATTGCATAGTCTTTACTGTAAAAGTTAACTAATTCTTGTTCAAACTAAGTAATTCAGTCAAGAGCAGTGAGAGATTTTCTCTCTTTTATTTTCTTGTATTAACATTAAGGACACCTACAGCAGCTAGGAAATTAGGCGCGGTCACTTTAAGGGTGCTTTTACACTTTGTTCGATTGCTTAGTCCGAACCTGAGTTTCGTTGCCCCCGCTGGACTGTGTTCACATTATATTATTTGGGTCTGAACCGCAGTTCGTTTGTGTCATCAAGCCCTTTTAAGCAGACTCGGGTACAGTTCGCGGGTGCGCACCTGAGTTCGGAAGACAGAGTTCACATCATCCAAACATACCGAACTCTGATGTCAATCGAACCTGGGTGTGCACCAAAAGTATAAGAGGGGGTGCGTGTGTGGACACCCTAAAGACAATGCATCCAATATAATGATACACATTCGATTTCTTTCTCAACTATTTCGCTCACTTAGACAAAACCAACAGTTTTTTTAAGCAAAGATACTTGCCAGGACAGGTATTTTGTCATAATTTTGTATGTATTTGTCCTTTCATTCACAAGAAGAGGCAAAACTCAATTCGGTGTTCAAGGGCTGTGAGATGTGATTCTCTGTGTGCGCACAGAGTTTTGCACAGAACAGCGTGCGGGTGGTGAATTGATGAGGTGTATTTGTTCGTTCAAGTGCAAGAAGATGCGAAGGTGAACTCAATTCGGCGTTTGCGCATCTGAGACGTGACTCTCTGTGTGCGCACCGAACACATCACTTGAGGACTCGGTTGAGTTCTTTCGCGTCTTGTGTTTGAATGCTTTAAAATCTCTTGAATGTTTTAAGAGGCAAGGCTTAAAAACACGTGCAAATGATAAGCTTTCGTGACGACGTGCAGCAGTGGCCCATCAACTGCCCTGAGCGTCTTTCATGCTGTGTATTGAAATCACCGGGCACCAAACCCCCCCTCCCCCCTCCTACACACAACCAGGTAATATGGATAACATGATTTCACATAGTGTTGCAGATAATATTATTTTTTTCATGTTTAACATGCAGTACATATGGTATGAATGCAAATAAATTTTATAAATAAAATATACCATGGCAAACATCCTGCAGTACCATCTACATACCATGCTATATGAATATGGTATAATCAAACAGTGGTATTACCATTCTTGCACCATGGTAACACCGCAGTGCTTTTTGTAGGGCGAGAGAAAAATGAGAACACAAGTGGTTGCTATGGCAAATAAAACTTTTTCATCATGAACAGCAAAGCTGAAAAGAGAGGGATGAAATTAAGGTAAAGAGAAAGAAGAGCGTGAGAGATGGACATGAGGGAGATGTATAATATTGAGCGATGCAGTCAGGGGCACAATAAAAACAGCTCTCAGGAGAGAGCGCTGCAGCCAACAACTCTTATGAGCTACTCAAGACATCTCTATTGTACAGGTTTGTGAGAGCAAAACGTATTCACTGGAGCGATGACGTTTAGCCTGTTTTAATCCAAACCATTTCTGACCTAAACTGCACTCTTAAATAGAGCACAATATTAGTTTACAATGCCAGGCAAAGGTTTTAAGATGGCACGTTATCCAGGAAGATCCATGTCAGAGTCTCGGATTAATCCTCAAGCCTCCTTTACATGGACAAAACCTAAACTTACAAAAAAAGAGAGCGATTTTGGATCACTTATTTATAGCTTCCACCTTTGAGCTGTGTGTGCTTCACTGGTGCAAGTGTGTTTGTGTGTTTGTGCAGATATTTGATCATGTCTGAATGGTAAGAAGTAGGCGAATGCCTGAGGGTTTTGCTCTCTCTCTCTCTGTATTTTCTTCCACTGCTCCTTCATCCCAGAGCAGTGGTTAAGCCTGTATTATCCCGCCTTACCCAGGCTTACATTATCATTATCATTCCTGTGTACCAACACTATTGTTACCACAGAGCAGCACTCCAATGTGTTAAGAGGCAAGTGTAAAATCTCTTAAAGAGCCAGTCGATTACCACCATTCGATATTTCTCACCGTTATCATATTCTGCACTTATGTTTCCGGGTCCACGCTCTGCTGGTGAAAAGCACTCGGGCCATTTTGAGCTTGTTTATTCCTGAATGTTTTATACTTGTGTTGAAAAAAAAACACCTGCGTGTTATCCATAAATGTTAAACTTTAGTCTGTAACTCACGTTTGTGCTATCGACATGAATGATACCTCAAATCGTGTGGCTTGTTGAGTTGTGTACTTTTCTGAGCAATAAGACAATAGGATAATTTGAACAAAAACATTGACTACAAAATTCCATAGACTTACACTGAAGGAGGGATTTGGGTTGGGCTGAAACGATTTGTCAACATTATCGACAACACTGACAACACAAATTTGTCTCCAAATATTTACATTAGGTCATAGATTTCATATGACCTAATATAAAGGCCTGCAATAACGTAGTTTCACCAGTGTGGCGCTGTAGCACAAGACTGTAATTCAGAACTCCTGGAATGGGACATGAGCCAAACTAAAAAAAATCCATTTACACTTCAAAAAAAATGTTTTCCCAAAGATGGTTTCATCATTTTAGGTAGTTCTTATTATGCTGATGTATGTTCAAGTGTTCCTTTTTCTAATAAGTTTGCTTTTAGTTCGTTTTTTGATGCTATAAAAACAGGGTGTGGGTTCATGATTGTGAGCTTGCGATGGGGTCTACGGGAGTTTGGGACTTTGATACCGCGGCTCAAGCTCATGATCACTACTGCGCAGACTCACTCTCCAGATGACGTCATTTGTGCAAGATGAAAGCAGCCAAATCTGGGATATTTTGGCTTCAATTTTCTATAGTGGAAGGAAGTGGAGACGTACACCCTAACAACTATCTACACTCTAAAAAATGCTGCGTTAAATATAACCCAGCGCTGGGTTAAAAAGGGACAAACCAAGCTATTGCGTTGTTTTGACCCAGACAACCCAACCGCTGGGTCAAAACAACCCAATAGCTGGGTTTGTCCCTTTTTAGCCCAACTCTGGGTTGTATTTAACCCAGCATTTTTTTAGAGTGCAGCAACAATCCAGAATGCTCTATCAACAACCACCTAACAACCAAAGAACCACCATCAACATATTGGCGATCACATAGCAATCCATAAAAAAAACACCTTGTAGGAATGCAATATAAACCACACAAGACACCTTAGCAATAGCAACCACCTATAACACCCTAGCAACCACATGGACGTGTTAAAACCTGTTCAGAACAGCCTAGCCACCGGCAACGCCATAGCAAACAACTTGGCAATATGCTAAAAACTACGCAGCAACAAACAGCCATAACAGCCTATTATTACAGCAGTGACTTTCAAATGCACAAACACCACTCACATCTCCTTCACATATTGAAATGTTTTTTTTCTATTTACTAGTTCTATACTGAAGCTTTATGCAACAGACCTTATGACTCCAAACAGACATAGATCACACGGAAACCGAATGCCCAGTAAATTTAGCTCTTTGTACTTTTGCCTTCCCTGAACCGTGTGTTCCATATCTTGCTAAGGAAAGGTTTGCAGCTTTGTTCTGAGTGCCCAACTATCCTCATATTAATATAGCCGGCATGCAGGTGGAGGGGAGAGAGACCAACTCTCATGCCATTTACAGCTAATATGATTTTCACCACAGAGCAGCAGGCACAAAGCACAGAGGTTAAAGAGCGTTTATATAATATATATCTATATATATATATATATATATATTAATTAAAAGCAACATAGCCCTTAACTTTGAGGTTTTATACACCCCTTCCTGGCAAAAAGAAAAAAAAAATTCATTGCAGGCTACGTACTTTTTTCTGTGAATCTACCGCTCTAGCAGCTACACTGTAACACCATTTATGTCAGGTCACCACGGCAAATTAGAATAATACAAGTTGCGTATGAAGCTTGAAAGCGAAAAAGAGGAAATGCACATCAACTGAAACATTCAAACTGGTTCCCTGGAAGAACTTTAAACGTCCACGTAAACTTTCCTTGCACAAATTGTCTTAATACGAAAAAGGTTCTTCAATTATTAGAATGTGCTTCACACTAATAAAACATGGTCTTTTAAGCACTTCCAGTGAGAGTTCTTTACACGCTTAAAATAAGGTTCTTATTGGCAGCAACATGGATATTCTATGATTTCATTTTAGGGGGGCTCGCCCCCAAATGAGTGTATACTATATATATCTATCTAGATATATATGATATATCGATATATTATATATATATATGAAGAGTTCAGATCAAAGCCTCTAAGTTCCATCTGAAATTTCTTCTAAAATGCATTTTTATCAGGCTCCTATTTTATGTTCAGTTATTTCATTTTAATGGCAATGATAGGTCCTTTTCTAGGCCATTAAAGTGAAATAAATGAACATAAATATAGGAGTCTGATAAAAATGCTAATTTTAGAAGAAAATTTCAGATGGCACTTAGAGGCTTTTGCATCTGAACTCTTCACATACATATAATAAAAAAAATGTACTAATAGGGGTGGTATAATAAACTTGTATACCAAAAAGTTATGTATTCAACTGTATTGCATAGATGGGTATAACATATAACTGAATATCATTCCTAATGTCTCACACACACACACACGCACGCACACAACACTGTTTACTGTACACACCAAATGTTACCGTTTGCATGTCTAGTGCACCCTCTTTTCCTTAGCTCAAGTATCAAACGTCTTTGCACATGCCCGGAATAGTCTTACTTTAAAGTAAAATTTTCAAATAAAATGGCAACATTATTGTTTTATAAGTATGCGTCAACGTGCTTCATTGTCACTGGAGTAAACGCTGTGTGTGAGAGGGGTGAACGCATTGAAACTTACGTAGAGTGCCTAATTGCTCCCCATGATATGTTTTAAACTGTATTTAGACAAGAACTGCCAGATGGCAGATATTATACATCTCCGATAACACAGACCTTGTCCTCTGTTCTCGCTCGACTCGCCGCAGTCTGCGCGACTGCGGATTGAAAAAGACGCTGAAGACGGGGAGGAGCCGATCGGAGTCTGCCCCTTTTTTCATATGAAATTTCGGGTGCTTTCACACCTGTAGATCGATTGATTTGTTCCGAAACAAACAGGGATTACAATTATTACAATGCTGCTTTTTATTCTTGGTGCAGTTCGCACGGCAAAGTTTCTAAACAGACCAAAATTGTTAATACAAGTCACGCGCGAGTAAACTTGTCTCATTGGTCAAAGTTCCACGGTTTATTTTCCAGGATTCCACTAGCTGTCACAGCTGTCATCTGTCAGGATGGAATGATAACAGCTTCGCGGGCTTATTGTTGTTTTTTTTCTTTGTCATTATATTATTTTATCATTTTTAGCAGGAGTCCAGGATTCATCGGGAACATTTTAAAATGCCTCTACTAGTAGAAGAGAATAAGACGGGATTATAATTAAAGACGTGCTTCCCCCAAGACATTCACATTCGTTTTGAAGTATTAGAAACAACAAACTATGTTTTTCACGGAACTTACGTATTACCCTTAACATTGTGATATCGGCCTGGTTCAAATCCCCGCCAAAGAAAAAGAGAGAAAAAAGGACCCCCCCCAAGACCCCACACCGGACCCCCCAAAAAACCCCCCCCCCCCCGCCCCCCCCCCCCAACCCCCCCCCCGGTTTCCGTTAGATCGATGCTTTCTCACTATCCGACCGCTCCAAGTTCTTTCATCGATCCGAGACCACCTCTTCTGCGATCTCTGACATTGTTTGGTTGGCTGATCGGGCTCTATTGCCGTGTCACATATGCCACACCGCGCTGGGGGAAATGTCGCCATTTTTTTTTTGTTTCGCCAACGGCCTTTGTCAGCCCCTTAAAGGGACTGAGACTTCCTACTTTTTGTACGTTTAGGACATCGCAAATTTAGGGTGGCTGCTTCATGCCATGGTAAACTGCCTAGCGACGCCCATGTTGCATCATGCTTCCTGTGGAACCTTATGTGAGTATGTTGTGACGCTATCGGTTAAATAATTACTGCCTAGCACATTCAACCTATTTGAGATAGTTATTCTCCCACTCCCTCTACCTCAATATGCTCACCTGGGTTTTGCCAGATTGAGAACACTACAACGACGCGCACATGAAATGAAGGCACCATCCTTACACTGTAAGTTCGGTGAGTTACTTTTCTGCACTGTAATTCTACTGATCACAGAGCTTAGATGGCTGCAAAGCTTTTAGGTAGGGAGATCTGCGATCTCTTACCCCTGGTTTACTGTCTTCCTGGCTTGCACTCCTCAGTTTTTCTGTTAACTCACCCCGGGAGTCGAAATACTATTGGGTAATTTGGCAGTGGGTAAAATCACACGGACCAGAACAAAAACAGACATTCTGACACAGAACACACATTTCAAGTATAGAGCTGTTGTTGTTTTTTTTGGAGACCGTATCTGTGACCTTAGCTTTTCCATCATACAAAAGGTTCTTCAGAGTGTAAAAAGGTTCTTCAGATCATTCATATGTTCTTCACACTAAGAAAAAAATATTGTCTTTTAAGAACTGTTCACCGAAAACTTCTTTGGAGAACCAAAAATGGTTCTTCCATTGCATCACTACAAAAACCCTCCATTTGGAACCTTTATTTTGATGACAGGAAGTAATATTTAATTTTATTTTAGCCTTTTTTTTAGGACAGCGACAGGAACCATGTGCATGTGTATGTCTCAGAAATAATGAAAGCGTTTTAAGATATACATTTGTCCCAGTCATGAAAGATCACATCACATATGACATGAATGGTACTGGGAACACAGAGGAACATGCAGCACTTTCATGCATTTATTCCACAAGGTTTCGACCTGTAGAGGAGAGGCTTTATTGGCAGGTGGAGAGGTTGTCTCTGGACTGGGATCGGGGGCGGAGGTGGAGGGGGAGGGGACTTTCTCCTGACAACAGGCTGGGGAGACGGAAAACTCCATCACCAGCAGCGGCCATCCCAAATCGCCCCCTCAGCAGCGCTCTGGAGCTGTAACGGGAAAGCCAGCAGCCTCCTACGCCAGTGACACACACACACAAACCAGCACTACTCCTTGCAAAGTGAATGCTTTTGGCTCAGCTTTGAAGATCGATACTTTCTAACCTTCTTTTCATTTATTTTAAAAACAGTATATGCCCTTTTCTTCCTCTGTGTAGGCATATGTTGCAAAAGAACTCCATTAAGTGTTTCCAATAGAATTGTTCCACTCAGGAGGATATAACTTGGATACAAAGCGATGGTTATTATTATCAGGTTAGGTCAGCTTTGACTCATACTTTCTTTGCATCTAGATTAACACCGTTTTTGGAACATTTCTCCCTCGCTGCGTGAATTATGGTCTTTTTTCCACCTGTGCGCTTCAATCTCTGCTGCTGCTTTCACTTAGAAGACATTTCACATGTCATTTCAAAGCCAGGTGTTGATGACACACTCTGCAAGCGGCTTCTCAAGGATGTCGCATTGTGTTGGACAACAGAGCCTGTGTCTGAGAATAACTCTCAGGCGCCAGTTTTTAAAAGTCTCAGCCCATGGATGATTCATTCCATAATATCAGAGATATTGACTGCTGGAGAAAAGCTTTCAGACATAACGGATATTCATTTTTCCGATGGTGTTAAGAGGAACATATAGCTCATATTTGCACTGGCCTTCTCCACTTTGAGCTATGAGATTTCAAGGAGCGAAAGAACGAGTCGAAAGGAAATGGAAATATCACACAGGCATTGATCTGAAAAACTCTTTTTGGAGAACGCAGGCTGAATTTTACTGCCTCAACCTTAATGCAGTTTGTATGTATTAGATGCAACAGTTACACTATGAATCTGGAAAAGTTGGAGTCTAAATCGTGTTCTGCTGCGCTATTACAGGCCTGTTGTAAGTAATGGAAGACTACAGGCGTATAAACAATTCCATGAGTGCTGTAGCTCTGTCGTCCATGACAACGCTGAGTGGGACGAGTTATAGCCTTCAGGCTCTCCACGGCAACCGGCGGCACAATTAAAAAGAGCAAACAAACACAAAATGAAACACCCACCCCACCTCCACCCACTAGTCAACTGGGCACGCTATTCTTCTCAAAACAAAATACGCAACAGAGAATGAACATCTATTATTTATACTAAAATACAACATAATACATGAAGGTAGTCCTTAAAGTTACAGGAGATGCGTGCTAGTGACCTACGAACCTAAATTTCACACTCCTTCACACGAAACTGTTCGCACATTGGGTTTGGCGACTCTGGAGAGAATGCACATGCCATTTAGGAAACTATAACTTGGGAAAAACATTAACGTCAGACTATTGATGTAATATTTATAAAGTAATATCAGGAGGCTGTTGTTCCATTATTCAGAGCGATGGAGGGTGCAAGGAGTGGAGGAGGAAACAAACGGCTGGTGTTAAAAGACTCATGCACAAGCTGCAGGTGGGTGGAAAAGGGCTTCCCTGGTATTACTGACGCACAGCTTACATAAACACACACACACACACACACACACACGCACGTTCTCACTTTTACAATGTGACCAAGCCATCACGTACACACTTACTGAGTTGCAAAACACAGTTTAAACTACAACAAAGGCCCTCTTTCTAATAAACATAACACATTCAAACGTGAGATTTGAGAAGGTGGATGTAGCCTCAGAGATGTTTGGGGGATGTGGGTGTAGCAACAGTATTTTTGGTATGGAAATATATTATGTATACTTACAATCAACATTTCTTTATCTCTCAATAACCCTAACCCTAACTTAATATGCAATTTTTACTGTTCATTCTGGTATTGTCAAAACCAGATGCCTAAAGGCAATGTAGGGATGTAGTGTTTCACATAGGAAGAAGCAGGGGAGTCATAATCTCACAGGAAGTCTTTTTTTTTGACAATCATTTTCATGCAGAAAGTGGCAAGCTTTGGCAGTGCGCAAGCAGAGTAAACCCAAAATCCTGTCATTTGTGTGTGCTCAGCTTTTTTTTTTGGCCACTCAAAACACTACAATGCCTCCACTTTGGAGTGTGTCTGTAGCAAGTGTTACATTTAGGTTTTTTTCAGCCCAGGGCCAATATAAAACACAGAGGTCTATCCACCGAATCCGGTCATTTGTACAGTAACTTGAATGAGCAAGAACTTACGGTGCCATTCGTTCCAGTTATTTTTAGCTACAGTATACTTTCCTATTGCTTCTTGTCACTCTTGCACATTCAAAGTAAAAGCTTACTTTTATATTGCAAAATAAGGGGGACCACGCGAACTGAAAAGATGCATGCTTTTTTTTCCGAATGCCAAAAGTATAGACTTCCACTTTAATAAACTTTTGTAAACCCAGTGAGTCTATTCACAATGAAAGCATCCAGAACAGCTAGATTTAACATATACTGTATGTAACAAATGTAAAGAATCCAATACGTAAACAATGATTTATGAACTAAACCCCAGAAAAACAATGCATTAAAATGAGTACAGCTTAACTAGTCACATTTTGTCAAAAATCACCGTTTTGAACTGAAAATCGGTCATTTGTGTGATCCATGTAGAAGCAGTTTTTGAAAACTCTTTATACTTCTGTACAAAACAGAGCTGAACGTGTAAAAAAACAGATTGTTTTAATGTTATAAAAGTGGTTTTCTAATGTCTAAATAAAAATCCAAAAGCAAAACGTGAAAATAACTATTGGAAACTGAAAATGTCATCTACTGGTCATAGTTGTAATATCATGTCATTTTCATCGTATGTGTTTTGTGTGTTCAGCCAGGCGGCAGAAATCTTCCACTTAAGCGTGGCACATTTTCCATGAATTATCTACAGGAATAAAAATGTTAAATTTAAATAAATTTTAAAAAAAATGCATGTCGTCTTTAAGGTGAATTTCACATAGGCTATAGGGTAATGTTCCCATTTTGTGTAAATATATACAAAAAAATACGCATAATTTTGAGGCAAATAAATAAAAAATACCATAAATCCCTCCAAAACTGCATAATGTTTATGGTTACAGTTATCGTTCTTGATGTACGAACCTTGAGTAAATGTTTAAAAGTCTATAAAATAATTAGCTGTGCGTCGGCAGAACAAAAACTTACCCTTACCCTATATATGAGGTCGTGCGATCAGGATAAATGCCGATGAAGGTTTTGGTAATGTCATCTACATTCAGCCTTTTAATAACAAGTCTTCATGTATATAAAATGTCAGGTGACTCGCCATTTTTCCCTCAGTAAGCTGCCGCGCTAGTCGCTTATGAGTTCTCTTTTGAATGTCCTAATTTAACGTAGTAACGCATCACTCACGCGAGATCGGCCTTTGAAATATATTTCTCTCTCAAAGTCAAAAAATCACATTTGACAACATTTAAAAATGAAATAACCTTCAGAATAACTTTATGGACCTGTTGAAAAACAAAACTTTATTTCAAGTTGTTTTTTCAATGTCGTTAAATTGCCGTCGGCAGGGGGTCAGACCGACACAAATAAGAGCAATAAACCCAAATACTAGATTTATTGAATCATATCGTGTCTCCTGGTTTTCTGGTTTTCATTAGGATGCTTGTGTTGCCAGAATGTTCTCCATTTGGTTCAGTCACATGTAACTTGACCCCTGAAATGAGCTTCGAATTGAACACCAACAACAACAGCTTCCTAACCTCTCCAGATCTCTTTCCGTTACACGACCAGGATGTTGGCGAGGACCACCGCATCACTATCAAGCCTGCTTATACAGATGCGGATTTGTATATTTATAAAGTTTGGATCCATCCAGCTCTAGTTCCATCTTGACATCGCTGGAGGGGAGACGAGAATTGCCGCTGTATTGTAATGACACCACAACACGCCATACAACAATGTGCCACAGGGACTTCTCTCTCTCTCCCTCTCTCCCTCTCTCCTGCTGTCTGTGTTTGCCTGCGTTACTTCTCTCCTCTCCTCCTCATTGTTTCCGGTTTTCCCTCCATCCCCGCTTTCTTTCTCTCTTTCATTATTCTAGCATACCCCTCTCCTACTCCTTTCCTGTGCTTGCCCACAGACCTGCTGCTGTCAGTTTGGTAAAGTGTGGCCTCAATGAGCCATGGTGACTCACTGCGTGTGTGTGTGTGCGCATGCACTCATCAATCTAGATTGGAGAAACAAATAGTTTTTTTCTTCACTGATCTCCCTCCTGCCCTGTGAGATCTTCCAGGCGACTGTCAGAACACTCCTGTGTCATTCATGCCCCCTTAACCAAACACATGGGTGTGTGTGTGTGTGTGTGTGTGTTGACATGTTTCCAAGTGCAGGTTCTCATGTGTGAATTGTTCATCGGGGAGAGACAATGAATTTTGTCATGTCTCTGTATGGATGAATGTGTGTTTGGTAAGTGAAATTAGAGGCATAACGAGCAGCGCTATGAAGTGACTGCACAGGGGGTTTCAGACCAGTTTACTTCTCAGAAACAGCATTTGAAACAACTTTCTCGCTCATCACCTATTCATTCAGTTTCTCGCTCTCACTGTGGCTCTAGTATCACACCATCTATGGCTGTGTACACATGAGTCTCTGTTTGTGGGGGTGAATCCTCTAAGTCAGGGGTTCCCAGCATCTGCTGAACCTCTGCTGAACCCGTATAACCTAAATGACTGAATTTACTGAAGTAACTACTGAGATTTAAAACAATGTTTGAACCTTATTCAAAACATAATTAATATAATTCTATAATATAGTAAATGTAATATACAGTATATATATATTAAGACTAAAAATAAAATATCAAGCTAGTAAAATGTAGTATTTTTGCTGATTATAAATCTAAATCACATAAAAAACACTTGTTACATTTACATTGTAGTCATTAGCAACCTTTTATCCAGATCAACTTAGCAATAAAAAAAGGGGAGGACAATAAAGCTGCAGTCAATCTAACAAAAGAGCAACAAAATATATAAGTTCAAATGACAAAACAGGGTCTCGGTTAGCCTACCTCAGTACATTACCAAGGGTGTGGGTGTTGTGTGTGTGTGTGTGTGTGTAATGTATATAATATATATAATATATTATAATACAGTATAATAAGGTATATATATATATATAATATATATTATAAGTGGGTACGGAAATATTCAGACCCCTTAAATTTTTCACTCTTTGTTATATTGCAGCCATTTCTAAAATCATTTAAGTTCATTTTTTTTCCTCATTAATGTACACATATCACCCCATATTGACAGAAAAACACAAAATTGTTGACATTTTTGCAGCTTTATTAAAAAAGAAAACTGAAATATCACATGGTCCTAAGTATTCAGACCCTTTGCTGTGACACTCATATATTTAACTCAGGTGCTGTCCATTTCTTCTGATCATCCTTGAGATGGTTCTACACCTTCATTTGAGTCCAGCTGTGTTTGATTATTTTGATTGGACTTGATTAGGAAAGCCACGCATTTGTCTATATAAGACCTTACAGCTCACATGCATGTCAGAGCAAATGAGAATCATGAGGTCAAAGGAACTGTCTGAAGAGATCAGAGACAGAATTGTGTCAAGGCACAGGTCTGGCCAAGGTTACAAAAAAAATTCTGCTGCACATAAGGTTCCTAAGAGCACAGTGGCCTCCAGAATCCTTAAATGGAAGACGTTTGGGACGACCAGAACCCTTCCTAGAGCTGGCCGTCTGGCCAAAATGAGCTATCGGGGGAGAAGAGCCTTGGTGAGAGAGGTAAAGAAGAACCCAAAGATCACTGTGGCTGAGCTACAGAGATGCAGTCGGAAGATGGGAGAAAGTTGTAGAAAGTCAAACATCACTGCAGCCCTCCACCAGTCGGGCCTTTATGGCAGAGTGGCCCGACGTCGCCTCTCTCAGTGTCAAGGCTAAAAAAAACACTGAAGGACTCCAAGATGGTGAGAAATAAGATTCTGTGGTCTGATGAGACCACAATAGAACTTTTTGGCCTTAATTCTAGCGGTATGTGTGGAGAAAACCAGGCAATTCTCATCACCTGTACAATACAGTCCCAAAAGTGAAGCATGGAGGTGGCAGCATCATGCAGTGGGGGTGTTTTTCAGCTGCAGGGACAGACGACTGGTTGCAATCGAGGGAATGATGAATGCGGCCAAGTACAGGGATATCTAGTACCAAGTACTTTCTCCAGAGTGCTCAGGACCTCAGGTTGGGCCGAAGGTTTACCTTCCAACAACACAATGACCCTAAGCACACAGCTAAATAACGAAGGAGTGGCTTCACAACAGCTCTGTGACTGTTCTTGAATGGCCAGAGCCCTGACTTAAACCCAATGAGCATCTCTGGAGAGACCTAAAAATGGCTGTCCACCAACGTTTACCAGCCAACCTGGCAGAACTGGAGAGGATCTGCAAGGAGGATTGGCAGAGGATCCCCAAATCCAGGTGTCTTTTTTCCCAAAAAGACTCATGGCTGTATTATATCAAAAGTGTGCTTCTACTAAATACTGAGCAATGTGTATACTTATGACCATGTGATATTTCAGTTTTTTTTCTTTTTTAATAAATCTGCAAATGTCAACAATTCTGTGTTTTTCTTCAATATGGGGTGCTGTGTGTACATTAATGCGGAAAAAAATGAACTTAAATGATTTTTAGCAAAGGGCTGCAATATAACAAAGAGTGAAAATTTAAGGGGGTCTGAATACTTTTCCGTACCCACTGTATTACAAATATTATTATATTATTATATATATATATACACCACACACCACACACACACCCACATACAAAGAAAACAAGTAGACAGAATAGAAAAAATAGAAAGCTAGTGTTTGTTTTTTGTTGTTTTTTAAAAAAAAAAAAAAAAAAAAGATACATCTAGATACAGTAAATTTAAATAGAATAGAATTTAATATAGTAATTTAATATTTTATATATATCTTTTATTTATATTATATTTTTTTGTATATTTTATGGTACATTATATATATTATAGTTTCTGTTTTATAATGTTTAATTCTGATATTTGCCTTTCTTTGTAATTATTTATCTATTCCTAGCAAGTTCTGGATTGAAAACTGTTTCAAAGTAATTTTACACCATGTTTTCAATTATTTCTTATGATACATAATATTAAATAAATACGTTATTTATTTATTTGTTTCATTTGCATTTCTATTTTACTCACCATTTCTTGGCATTTGTAAATCACAGTTGTAAAAGGTGGGGAGGGGGGTCTAAACATGCCAGCATTTTTTTTTTTTAGCTATTTTTAAAAGTAATATTAGCAACTAGTGACAAATTATTATTTGGTAATTGATAGCATGCATTCTCTGAAAAAATGTAGGGTTAGCAGAAAATAGTAGTATATAGTATAGTATAGTTAGTATATAATAGTATAGTTTCTAATTATGTCACTGCATTAATAACTCTTTGTTCAGTTCGGATGAATACACACTACACAGATTTAAAGAAACTTCAAAAGTGAATTAATTTCATAGAAAGCAGCGATCACTTTGCAATTAACCAAACCCTTAGACATGAATTATGAAACACAATAGAATTTGTAAATCGTTTACAAATTCATTCTTACAAAAAATATTTAAAAAGCAATGGCTTGTTAAGCCATTTGTGCATAAATTCTTGCAAGCAACATTTTTATTTTCTTATTTCTTTTTTCATTCGAATTGTTTTGCAGTTCGTTTTTAACACTCCCAATTTTACATTCCACACATTCACAGCCTATTAGCAAAGTTCACATGGATACTGAACAGCAACATAAGTTTCTGAAGTTCATGTGTAGTTTGAATATTCAAATCTCTGATTGTCGCTATACACTATGCAAATTCCACAGGTGTTACTTTTATAATGCATATGCATCATTTGAAGCTTAAAGCAGAGGATAGCACCAAAAGTGCAATAAATTGTATATATTTAAAAGAAAATATAGACATACCTAACTTGTCAACATACATCGAATAGCACTCCAGATCTGTCTAAACAAGCACTCCATTAATACCGATGAAGCCTGTTTTTTAAAGATATCACTTCTTTCTGTCCCGCTCCCCCCCCCCCCCCCCCCCCCCCCCCGTTCTCTCAAAAGTTCTTGTGGTTACACAGAGAGCTTTCAGCACCATGGAGAGCTCCAGCAGCCACAATCCAATGAGAGAGGCATCTGATTATGAGAGGACATCTCCAACCATGCCTTTTATCACCTGTATGTGCGCGTGCATTTGTGCCCATATTGGGTGTCACTGTATAACGAAGTGTACATGCTATAGTTTGTGCTTGTATCTCAGTGTGTATGCATGTATGAGTGTGTGTGGTGGATGATGACAGCACACCAGGTGTCCCCTCTGCAGGGGCTCCATGGTAAAAAAAAAAAAACAAAAAAACCATTAAACAGTGAACCTGCTGACGAGCTCTGACCTTATCCACTCCTCTAAACTCCATCCCTCCGTCTCCCTGTACACATGTATGCTCCGCATCGGTCTCTCCTCAGCAGGTCAACGCCAATATTCATCTGCCCTCATTTGTCAAAGGTAGGATGATTCTTTTATGCAGAGCAGAGGAATCGTGTGTGTGTGTGTGTGCCCTATGGCAGAATGAGAATCACAAACAATAAAGCAAAATGAATGAATGAAAGAGTGAGCAGAGTAGAAAGAAAGAAAGAAAGAAAGAAAAGGAACTTACTTTGATGAAGTGGGACTCTCGAAAACAGGATTTATAGTTATATATTTAATATAACTTAGTATTTATTATAATACTTCCTTCTTCTGTAATTCAAACACAATGTTTGAATCGTCATAACATAGGTACTGTCCATTTTACTATCGTGAACTTAATACTTAATTTGTTTTTAAAAATTCCTAGAAAATTTTAAGATATACTAAATTAATTTCACACAGAGACAAACACACTATATTTTATAATAAACTAAATTTAAATTCTATCTCGTATTCAAATATAGTTTTTTTTTTTACAAAACTAAATATATATTTTTTTTTTTTTTTTTTTTTTTATTACATTACAATTACTATATGGTAATTTATAATTTTATAATTATATATATAATATATTATATATTTTGGACATTTCAGAAACATGTTTATGATCTTATTATCTATTATAGAGTTTAAATGTCACCTATAACATATATGTATATTATTCAGTAATAGTAACTTTTAGCCCTATCGGCAAAGGCTACAGTGATATGGGGTATCTTATGTACCATGATAATACCATGTTGTTGTTTTTTTGGGACATGACAGCATGGTATACCCTGTTTTTCAGACCTGTACTATGGTACATGTAGCATGATAATAATATTGTTTTTGAAGATACTGCCATGGTCATAACATGTTTTCCAGACATACAGCCTTATGAAGACCATCAGATATCTTCACTGTACAACTAGTAGAAAAAGCATTGAACACAGAGGTGCTGCTGAGCAGAATGAGGCTGGAAACGCAGAAAATGAGACCAAAAACACGTGAGAAATGTCACAGCCGGAGAAACGAAATGAGAGAGGAAGATAGAAGTGTTCCTCCCAGTAGAGACAAGGTAATCTTGGCTGACCAACCTCGACCAAATTAGATAAATTGACCCTCACCTTTGTAGAGATTCATTTGTCTGTTTACTCGGATGCTGAGAGAGCCTGGAGAGCAGGAAGGTCAAACCCTCAACCCCTGTGTGGATGCCAGCTGTCTGATAGAGCGAGACAGACACAGAGAGAGAGAGAGAGACAGCTTCACTCGGAGGGGCTGGGGAAGTTTAGGCTAAAGGTAAAGGTAAGGATGGATGGAGCAATGGATGGATGGATGGATCAGCAGGTCCACTTGACCCCCCGATTAGCTGAGCTCGCTTTAATTAGCGCTGAGCTAAGTGCCAGTAATTAGCCGCATTGTATCACCTGCCAGAGGCCCTGCACCATCGCAGCACACGTTGCTATGGCTACCGGAGGACAAGAATGGAGGGGCGGAGGAAAGAAAGCTAGAAGAGAGGAAGAGAGCGAGAAAGCGCCAACGTTAGGCATGATCCAAACAAAAACAGCATGCGGCGGGGACGCAGATAAAGATTTGTTTTGCCATGAAAAAGTCCATTGCGATACTAAAGATTAATAAATGCCGTAAAAATCACTCATGCATGAAAGGCTGATAAACCAGTGAACAAAATAAAGGTGAACACCATAAACTACCTTTGCATTCAACGGTTTAGTGATGCTTGATATTTCTGGTGCTTTAAAATGCGTCGTAATTTATTAATTATTCAAAAATGGCAATAAAGTACACAATTATGAACATCTTGATACATGGCAACAAACTTCCTTGAATAGTGCTTGTTTTTTTAATAATCAAAAAAAGTTACAAGGTCTAACTAGATTCCTGAAGCAAGTATCAGTGTTTGCGATGCAGAAGCAGAATAGTTTATGGTAAATTTAGGCTTTAGGTTTTGGTTCTGTGAAACTGAAATATTGTTTCCAGCCACCATTGCTGTTATGTCACTCAATGTGTTATTATAGATGGTGAAATACAAAGAAACATCATGTAGAAATCAAGTATGCAAATACTGTACATTCACTGGTGAACATTATAACAATGTTAGGATTTACCAAAAAATTATTTAAAGTTTTCAAAAGCAAGCACTGTAAAAACAGTTTATGTATATCAATATACTGTACTATACTATATCAACTCATTGCTAAAAGTATACACAAATACAAACAACAGGCTGTTTATGCTGGTGTGTGTAACAGTACAGAAACTATAGCGGTCTTTTACTTTCAGTTCTGCATCTAACAAATTATGCATTGTTCCTTAACTGTGCCTCAACAACAATTTGTTTTGCTAAAAATATATATATATATATATGAAGACCAAAATATCAAAAGTAGTGGGAGGGAAAATATTTAAATGTGTATAATGCAGGTTGTTCTCGTTCGTGACCCTCAACCTTCAAGATTTTGAAGGATGAAAATGACAGGAGCTGCTAAATAAATGAGCTGCAAACTTCTCAAACAGGAATGGAGACTGAATTCAATGTCTTTCTTGATCAAGCAAGGCCCTCTGCTGGTCATGCAGAAGCAACGTGCTTCCAGAGACCACTGGTTCATTCAATCCATTTATACTTTTAGGTCCCCCAAAATTCTTGACACTATCTACAATTTCTAACATTTCAGCTTTGAGATGGAAGACGATCAAACAGCATTTTGAAAGTTCCTCAACATCAATAAACACACTCTTGAGTCAAAGTCAAGAGACATTGTGCTTGTGCACACACCTCCTCAAAAATAAATTCACTACAATGATTGCACAAACTCTGCAGTCTGAAACAGAGAGAGCAAAAAATAGCGAGAGAATAGCGAGAGAGCGGGCCACCTAGCAACCCCTCGTCCTGCTGCCATGGAGAGGTAAGCAGAGAGCAGAGGAGACAAACCTATAGGAGAGAGGAGCTGATGCAAACTCAGGGATTCCCTCATCTGGGGTTCACACCAGCCCACGTCCCAGGAATCATCCCACACACCGCGGGACCCCAGCAGTAATGAGATTCAATTACTGCAGAGCCTTATGTAACTAGCTAGGGCTATACTTTCACCAGTGCGCCTTGCATGAGATGCACACATTCGGTCACGCAAACACATGACGAATGCAGTGAAACACAAGCACCTTTGCTGAAGGTAGAGTACAAACACAATGGCATTTGAGGTTATTACTAGAAGATTATAGCCCTCAACATTCGAAAGAAGCTGCTATCTTGCACACAGAAAAGCAACGTGTCGTGCGAAGCTAATGTGCGAGACTGGAGAAAACACGATTTGAAATGTGCCTGACTGAAAGCGTTACTCATCATTTCACTTTTATTCTGCTTCATCGTTTATTTGCACAGTGAAACTGGTTTTAATTGGTAAAGATAATTAGCTTTCTCATTACAGTGATTTGAGATACACACCATCAAGAACATTCATTACTGCTCACTAAAGCTCTTGCTTTATGTCATTATCTATCTATTAACTCCCTCAGTTTACAAAAGTGACATTGCTTAGTTATATAAAAACTACTGTTCTAGTCATGGATGCTGACAAAAACTGAGTTTTTTCTACAGTACTAGTACTGTAACACATCGACAGGGGACACGTCCAGTGTTTAAATTAAGCAACTTAAAATGTACACATTAACAGCGTTGCACGAGACCAAGGTCAGACGATTATCTTCTCGTATACTCGAAAACTGTAAAGTGTGTGTCTGCTAGACTGCCAAAATACAACTTTTAAGAGTACACTAACATAGAGATGACCTCAAAGCTAAAAGAATTGGAGTTCTGTGGGATTTAATAGAGTTTACATGTAAGGGACTGGGGTAATATAGAGTAAAATTCCATCTATCATTCCATTTGAATTCACAGTGTTGCTATTATGACATATCTTAAGTTAAAATATGGGCAATTAAATACACTGATCAGCCACAACATTAAATCCACCTGCTTATATCATTAGGTCGTCCTCATGCTGCCAAAACTGCACTGATGCATCAAAGCACAAACCACTGAACGTGTCCTGTGGTTTCTGGCACCAAGACATTTCATAACGCCCTTTAAGTTTTTTTTTTAATGGCAAGAATGAGTGACGACGTGTAGTGTGACAACCCCGCATATGCTGGTTAGGTATGATTTGACGCTGGGATGCTGGTTTAAGCTGGTCCTTTGCTGGTTTATGCTGGTCATGTGCTGGCAAAGGAACAGCATAAACCAGCAAAAAGACCAGCAAAAACCAGCAAAGAACCAGCTTAAACCAATCTCAAAACATACCTAACAGCATATGCTGGTTTTTTTCAACAGGTGAGGCCTCCACAGATCAGTTAGACCAGCACATCCCACAGATACTCACATACAAATTCAAGAACTGACTGTTCACTTGCTACCTAATATATCCCACATGTGCCATTCACTTAGTCTGTCAGTGGTTTAAATCAATGTATTCATATGCCTGCAAATTTGAATAAGAATGATATCAAAAGTAATTTATACATTCTTAAAAATCTTATTACCCCAGGTAAGGTAGGGGCCATCTAAACCCCAATATGAGGTATGGCCTCATAAATTGAATAATCATACATTATACAACTAAATTAGCAAATGTTTCTATTTATTTCCATTAATAACACACTTATGCATCATCATCATCCTGTACATGCTAAACATATATCTAAATATGTTGTATCTTACATATAAATGTAAATGTTATATCTAAAATATCAAGCTGCTGAACTAAGCTGCAACTCCTGAACTAAAACAAAACCGAAAGAGGAGTTCTTTATCCTCCGGTGAAAAACTAAAGGCAGATATTGAATTATGGTTGTTGTTAATGCAGCTAAAAGTGGCAGTTATTACTCATAAAGAGGGGATATGGGTATTCTATAACTTTATAAGCAGACTTAAGAAGGGAAATGAAACATCTTTATGATGTCCATAAAACCTACTTGACTTGCTGGAGTAACAAATAAACAAATAGAGATCTCGGGAATAATTGCCTAGAACATTTCACCTAGTATCCTCTTGAAGAAGAAAAAAAAAAAAGAGGAAGAAAAAGTTAAATTAGAAAATTTTAAAACTAGGTAATCCATTAGGGATGTAATTGCATTTTATTGAATAATAATTCAAGGTCAGTTAGTACACACTTAGCAGCAATCGCTTTCTTTTTCATTCTTTTAATATATTAAGAGCATTGAGAATTGGCACAAACAATATATTAATGTCAACTATTCTCTCCCAGTTCAAATCTGTATATGCAATAATACCAATTTCCAACACACTACAGAAAACATAAAAGAAAATATGTTCAGTTTGTCATGTCTCTTTCAGTGTGGGCCTTGGTGAATAAATAAAAAAAAAGACATTGTCATTTTCATTTATGAAAATAAGAAATACTGAACAGGGGGGGAAAGAAGCGAAAAGCAGTGTGGAACAAAGAAAGAATGAGAAGTGAGACTGACTTGTCGTTTCTGTGTGGGCTGGTGAACATCAACCACACTAGCATTTAATTAAAAGGGGAAAAAAAATCTCAAATAAAGATTCTTTTTAAAAACCGAATTACTCAGGAGACTCAGACACAGAAAATGTCAAAAAAAATCATGATGATAGTTAAGACAGCAATGTGTAATGACGACAGATCTGCATCTAAACCATGTTTCTACCGAAACATCTATCTGCTAATAACTGCTAAATTTAAGACTGACATATGTTAAAACTGTAAAATGATCATCAGTCCTTCCCACACACAACTGTCCCCTTTTCTTCCTAAGAGCAAACAGCAATCTCTCATTCCTATACAAAAAAGGCAGAGAAGATACAACCTTGTAAATTAAAACGCCACACAAATATGCACAAAACAGCACTTTTCTGTACATCTGACCCTATACTAAATTGACAAACTAAATGTAAACTTCAAAAAAGAAAATTTTTCAACTTAAAAAGCCTATCAGAGTAAGGCAGATATTTTGTACAGTCAATAATATTATACAAATTAACTCAGGTAAATTTCAGCTATTTGACAAACTGATTTAAATACATTATAATTCAAAACCTCTCTCCACCCTTGTGTAATCGTTCAATCTGACAGGAAGAGCACTGTGCTCTTTTCCTGTACAGCAGCACTCCCTACCAGCTCGCAGTAGTATTGCATACTTCAAACTGCAGTTGAAGTCAAGAATCAAGATCAGTACCAAACGCCAAATCTTTCGATTCAGAGCAGATGTGCTGGGAAACACACCTGCGCACATCTGGATTTAGGGCTACACGCAGTTTCAAATGACCTTGGTTCACAGGATCTAATTAAAAAAAAGTTGTATAGATGACTTTTAAATAAGGACCAGAAGGTTTTAAACCAGCATATATTCTAAAAGCACCTTTTAAGATGATTTTCCGATGGGTTGACCGTTTCACCACAATGAATGATCTGCCAACTCTCTATGCTCTGCATGGCAGAGTGTTTAGTACTTTTTTTACAAACTCATATGGAATATTTGAGTTTGATAAGCAAGTCACAACAACAGAAAGCCCAGAACTGAAACAGCAGACTTAAAATCATCAGTCTTCAGAAACCAATTACTCAAGACAGAGGCATCTTGTCCTTTACTGGCCAACATGTGATTCTGTTTTCATCTTGCGCCCTACCAAAACACCTGCTATCTCATCTACCACTCGGATAAATGTCTTATAAATGTTCAAAATGTGTAACATCGCGCTACACGAATGTAAAATTAGCACAAGGGACAGCTCATGTGCTCTGAACGCCTCCAGTTCCAGCTGACAAAAGCACTATTAACGGCAAGAGCGTTTGAGTGCCTGCAGCTTCCAGTAGACATCTGACCTCTCGGATCATGAATATTCACAACAAATCTCGGGCTCGGGATGTTCTGTGACCCGGAACGAGAACAGAACTGCTCTGGGCGCCTCCAGAACTCTCTATGGACACTGTGCTGTAAATCAAGTCTATTCATTTAATAGCCCAATTTTTCTGTTCCCATTTCTTGTTCGTCCCATAGTGTGTGTCCTACATGCTAAATAAAGTGAAATGGCCTCTATTATGGAAAACAAGCATGGAATCTGTGGTTATAAGGGATATACTGTGGGTTCAGTAGTGATGATGTATGTTCATGTTCAGGCACTGCTTTCTGATCTTATGCTTTACAGAGATGCCCTCTAATATTAAGGCCTACAGAGAATAAGACAAGACCCAGCCTTCCTTTAAACACATGCACAACACAAAAAAATGAATGCATGAAGCCAGACGTCTTAACTTACCGCATTAAACCTACTAGATAAAAACAGCCCTAGGCGATGCATCTTATGTGCATGTGTGTATTCGCAAGGGTCAGTATATTTCTATAAAAGCAAAGAGCACTAATGTTAGTATGTGAAAGCATGTGAATGTGTGTGTTGTCCAGGGATGGATAAACGCAGCGTGACTCATGGTGATTCAGCATTGTTGTTGGCCGTGGTGGTGGCTTTCTTCTTTGGCGGTTTCTTCACCGTCTTGGTGGTCTGCTGGCGAGGACAGCAGGATATGGTGGTAAAGAAGAACGAAAGAAAAGAGTATTAATACCTTTTACGGTTATAAGACCTTATCGAGCAACTGGGTGAATGCAATTCAGTGAAGGCATGTGCTCACGACAGCGCACACTCAAAGGCTTGGAAAAATGTGTATACAGAAAATAAACAGGAATATCTCGTTCTGGTTTACATACAAGCGGGCTGATGTAACAGACTTAAGAGCATTCAGAAAATATTCAGAGCCCTTCGTTTTGTTATGTTGCAGCATTAAGATTAGCAAAATTGCTGCAAAATTTCCCAGTCCATAGTGTAGCGATGTACTGTATGACGCACTGCTCGCACAGAAGTCACTTTCAAAACAAGTAGCTCTCTTTTGGTTGATGTAGCGATTCTAGCGAATGACCAATTTGAACTCGATGCAAAAATCGGTGTGGAATTCTTTCATCCTCATGCAAAATTCCAAATCACATTAAACGTGACTGGATCTCACATGGAAAATTGCCAGAAGAATTTTTGCAGCAGAATTTTTTGTAGCTGTCCTCAGATCTGTGCCTCAACACAGTCCTGTCTTTGAGCTGTCTTCTAGGCAGGTTTGTGCCTTTCCAAATCATTTCCAATTAATTTAATTTGATCTCAAAGATCTAGAGAAATGGAATGCACCCGAGCTAAGCTTACCACAAATTAGTAATGGGGAGTCGTCTCCAAAAGAGTTGATTCCTCAACTCTGAATAGCCCTAGAGTCGGAGTCGACTCCAGCACTGGAATCGACTCTCGGTGTCGACTCTGATGTTGGGTTCGAAGCGGCTCGCGCTTCTTAATCCCTAGTAGTGCATGGCAGAGTTGCGCAAGGAAGTGAATGAAATGAAGCGAGGAATTCGGACACTGATGTATTTACACCATGCGTCAGAGAGATGGAGCCATCGCAGAAACAACTTGGTCACATATTGTATCCTACATGCAACTTACTAAAACAACAGCCAGAGTGCCTTTAGTTTGTAATTATACATACGTCCATGCCAGCTTTGTAGCTTAACGGTTCTATTATGCATAAACATACATTGGGTTTTCCTGGTTACCTACTTGTGACCCTGGATAACAAAACCAGTCATAAGGGTCAATTTTTCAATATTGAGATTTATGCATCATCTGAAAGCTGAATGAATAAGGTTTCCATTGATGTATGTTTGTTAGGACAGGACAATATTTGGACTTGGAGATCTGAGGGCAAAAAAAAAATAAATCTAAATACTGAGAAAATCGCCTTTAAAGTTATTCAAATGACGTTCTTAGCAATGCATATTACTAATAAAAATTAAGTTTTGATATATTTATGATATATTTATGATTTTTAATGATTTTTGGCATAAAAGAAAAGTCGAAAATTTTGACCCATACAATAGTATTTTTGGCTATTGCGACAAATATACCCCAGCGACTTACTGCTTTTGTGCTCCAGGGTTACATTTGTATTCATAATAATTAAACTGACCATTTTAAAAATTTATTTATTTTTAATATCTTTAACACTACTAAGCAGCTTTTTAAAACAATGGGCATATGTGTTCAGAGCCATCACTCGACCGTTATGAATTCATTAAAGAATACTTTCTTTCTTCTTTAATTCTGACCTAATATTTGACCACTGCTGTTTCTCATGACTATTCCCTCTATAAAAATAGGTATTAGCAACAGCTAGATATTGATGATTTCAAGGTAAAAATCACTAAATTGGACTAATTTGAACAGTCCCGCTGAAAATGTGTTGTTTTAATAAGGGGAATTTAAGGAATCGTGTCAGGGAGAAAAAAAGACATTAATTGTGTAAAAAAACAACTGCAATCTTGTATTATTCTTGATCCTGTTGTGATATAAAGTAAATGGATAGATTCCTACAGTGACAGCCGGGAGTCGGAGTCGACCTTGAAAAACCTGGAATTGAACACCACTATCACAAATCTGATTTTTGATTTGTCATTATGGGATGTCGACTGTAGACTGATGTAAAAACAATAATAATAATAATAATTGAAAGCATTTTGGCACATGGCTGCAACAAAAAAAAAAGGAAGGGGTCGGAAAAATGCGTTCTGAAATGCACGTGTATTTCAATCAACTTTCAGAGTTCTTGATTTTTCTGCTTTAAGATTGGTAGACACAATTATAACTATGAGTGAAAAATAAGGCCTAATTGTGGGTATTGCAATAAACTCTACGCTATATTTTACTCAGTCTCAATTTCAGCAGGATGCATAGGCCTACTTTAATGTGTTTATCATAGATTGTATGGAAAATAGCAGCATGAACATTCTGCTAAACATGTCTTTTGTGTTCAATGGAAGGGGGAAAAAACACATGCATACAAACAAACATACAAATAATGCAAATAATCGATGATGTTCTAGTAGTTGTTATAAACATTTCTGCTTTCCTGAACCTAAACACTGAATCTTCCAGACACAACCGACAAATGTCACAACAAAACCATATGTTTTAAATAATACAGTTTGTTCTGAGTGAAAACAGAAGGACAAATCAAGATATTTGTGTCTATATACATTCACCCTTGCCTGTTTTATAACACATTTTAATACTGTATACTTGAAAGTCTGAATACATGTTTCTTGCCTAATTAGACTGTGTGTGTCTATGAGTCAATAAATACATAAAGTGTGTACCTCTGTCTTGGCAGCGACTGGTTTCTTGGCTGCTTTGACGCTTGCAGGGCGTTTGGGGGCCTTATCTGCTGCATCTTCATCTGAATGATCCGTCCTGCTTTCTGACTGGTCCTCAGAGCGAGAGCTGTGCTGTGATTCAGTGTCAGCCGGTATGGCTGCGGCACGAACTGAAGAAAATAATAAAGATGGACACAGTTTAGAAAACATATTTCTTTCTATTCCGCAGCATGCGCTGTACTGGATTTTTTTCCTCTAGATGAGCAGCTGCCATGAATGTGACACGTTGCTATTTTTTAGTCTGAGATCGATTATCTGAAGAGACAGATTTTGAGTTGGTCTCTCAGGCTATATTCACACCACAGCTGAAAGTCGCTCAAGTCGGATTTTTGAATTTAGACCTTGTCCACTTTTGTGTGTGAAAATAAATTGCATGTACCTTTTAAAATGTATAGTTGAAAAAATTTAGAAGACAAAAAAAACTGAATATTAGGACTGCCAAAAATGTTATGTTAATTAACTAATGCAGCATCTATTTTTTCCCTTCCTGAAAAAGCTATGCTATCATTTTTTTCCCCAAAACCTTTGCCTGGTGTTACAGAACATGATCAGGCTATCTGCATGCCGCTCACAATCTCTGATGTAATTTTCTTATTTATTGTCAAAATGAATGCGCAAAATAAACTTAGCAGGAAAAAAATAATTCAAATAAGAGTGAGTTGATATTGACAGAAACATCACTATATTACTGTACACAATATACAGCGGCCTATATTAAAAGGCACAGTCTAAAGTATCATTTATAGAATGTTTTAATGAAGCTGTTTTAGATTCACTTAATGGAAGTTAGAATATCTTTTGTGGTCTGTAACAGGCCGATTTATACATTTTTAAATAAACAATAAAAACTGTTAGGTGTTTGGTTAAAATTACAGAAAAATGTGTGATTTATGTCAAAACATTTTTTATTGATTAACAGCACTACAAAAAAAATCTACATCATGAAATTTGTTATATGCTAAAAAAAATGCCTGTTTAGACCTTGGCCTATTTAGACCAGTATCTGATCCGAACCACATTAATAGAATACGCCTTTATTGTCATTGTAATTTTCTGTATACAACGAAATTAGGTGCACTACTCCTGACTGGTGTTAGAAAAACAAACATATAACCACAGACAATAAATAAGACTATAAGACTGTACAGTACAATTTTACAAGTAAATACAACAAGTGACTGAGTCCTGATATTCACATTGACCAATCCGAGTAAAGTGACCATTTATAGTATTGCACGTTGGCCACGTGAATGAACTAATCAACCAAATCAAATACAAGCACAAAATTTGTCTTGTGGTGTGATCACTGGCTCTCTGAACAGACTCTATCAGGCATTTAAAGCTTGCCAAACCTCATTCAAAGCCTGAAACACAAAGACTTCTTTAGAAGAGCCTTTTGCTTGTCCATTCACAATGTATCTTTGACGCTCTGTAATTCAGCGAAGGAGCTCTGTGGGCTAATAAAATCACTACATATCTCATTATTGAAATCATCACCTCTGTGGAACTCTGAATGATCCTCCCACAGACTTGCTTTGTGTTTGCTGTAAAGGCTTACTGGGGGTCATGACCTTCAGCGACTTGCGAGTCTCGTGACCTCACAGTATTTGAAGAGGCCAAACTCCGCACAGTCCTGAACCGCTTGAATGAGCGCGGAAACTCATC
>JADLZN010010840.1:0-138608 GCA_018155175.1 Sinocyclocheilus anophthalmus | reverse complement strand
TTACGTATGGTAACCCTTGTTCCCAGAAGGAGGGAATGGAGACGTCACGTCCCGTCGCCACGGTTGCTGTACCACCGCTGAGCAGTCGGGTCGCCGGCTCGGCTCCTCAGCGAAAACCTGGTATGCATTGCACCTGCTGCCTTATTATACTCACGCTGTGATCAGCGGCAGCTGGATGCAATAATTGCATGCCAATGTGCATTGGCTAGTTTAGTTTAGTATCGCAGAGCGATACCCATTTCGTCGTTCACACAACGTGCCGTCTCACGTGACCCTCCTTCAGGGATACGAGGGTTACCATACGTAACCGAGACGTTCCCTCTACCCAAACTGAACTACTTCTTCAGGCAACTACTCACATGATATACAATCCAGGTGTCAATCGAGCGCCCTCTAGTGCCTTGTAGGATTACAACACATCATTTTTAATTCCATTACCCTAAGGATATGGAAAAACTGTGACAGACATTTCACTCTGTTACAACCTATATATGTTTACCACAGTGTGTGATCTTTATATTATTAGTATATTTTAAGATATCATAACACAAGGAATGTGGTAAAGAGAGTATTTTCGCTATTCTGTAATAATGTTTAGTGTTGTATTTGATTGTAGGAGGCGGTAATTCTTTCTGTGATAACTGGAGACCACACTCTGTGATAACTGAGGGAATTGCCTGTGACGCCTGCTGACATTTTAGAAAACGAATAACATCAACCGTCTGATCATCAGGAATGTAAATGTGTGTTCCGCTTCAGGAACTCAAGCTTTTTTTCACTCAGCAAGCGCTCGGTGTGTGTTTTAGTCGCTATTTGTTGTGAGTCTTATTTAGTGTTGTTTGTCCACTTAAGACCATTATGTCTAGCTTCAGCCAAAAAGAAGGCATTAGCGTTTCTCGCGGCGCCGGCCCCGCTTCGCCGAGGCAGAGCAGCGGCTGTGCTCGTGGGATTCGCATATGGATCCAGTGGAGGGAATGTAGACGGGGGAGTCCCTATCTTCTTTCTTACCCACCAGATCCAGCGCCCGCTCTCGGGGTTCGGAAGCCCACGCTGCGGCCCCCCCCCCCCCCGAGAGGCTCGTGCTCTCTTCCTAGCTTTCTTCCTCCGAGGAGGTTGATATGGAGGGTGTCGATGAGTTCGCCAGTTGCACAAGCATCAGTTACAAAACTATATTATGCCTAATTATAATGAGCAGCATTACTGGGGAGCGAAGCTAACGCAGTCAGCTCTCGGGAAAAAGAGAGGGGGCTGATTGTGCTTTAACCGCTGTTAAACGCTCCGCTCTCGCCGGGCACGCTCCTAGGAGTGTGTCCGTGCCTGTGATCTTATGATTGCTGTCCCGCTGCTGCTGAGGCACGGCGGAGATTGAGATTGCGGGGATCGCACATGATCAGGCAGACGGGTTGGAGACAAGCTCTCCTTATCTCCACCCGGGTTCCCTAGATCTAGAGCTCGTTCTCTAGGCTTGGAAGCCCGCGCTGTGGTTTCTTCCCCCTCTGAGTGAGAGCTCGCTGCTGCAAGTATCTTTCTCTGAGGAGATTGATATTGTTTGTGTGACCGAGCGGCTCGCGCGCTGCTGAGGCAATGCGTGCATTACATAATTTTTGGTTTTGATATGAATCTTATCACACCAGACCATATTTACTCATCGGGTTGTTTTTAATGCAATAAATTGATTTGCTGACTAGGAGAAGGGGTTCACTGATGAGCTCTTGGAAAATAAATAAATAAAATTCTCGAGTGAGAGCACGCTTTTACCTAAACAGGGGTTGCTGGGCGGGAGCAGCCCCAACCAACCATGTTCCAGCTCCTCATGTAGGGAGTGTCACTTCTCGTACTCCTCAGAATTTAGAGTCAGAGTGGCGCTCCCGGGCCGAAGGCTTCTAATGGAAGGTGGATCTGTGGACTGTTATTCTCGCTGGATAGTCTTCGACTAAAATATCCTGACACCTAGGGCCCAGGACTTTGGAGGGCAAGCCCCTCTGGGGAAGAGCGGTTCACACCGCACGGTGCCGTCTCACTTTCTTGACGTGATGTGGGATTCGACCACAAGCCAAATTTTTGCCATCCTCCCTGCATTCGCTTAGTGAGAGAAGGCCAGTCACTCACTGTGAAGCAGTTCCAGAATTTGTTGGGTCTGATGGCAGCTGCGTCCATCGTGATACCTTTTGGCCTGCTGTACAGGAGACCCTTGCAGTGGTGGCTCAGAACCAATCCGCTTTGCATGATCAAGGTCACGCGGCGATGCCTACATGCCTTAGACATGTGGAGTAAACTTTGGTTCTTGTCTCAGAGCCCGGTGCTGGGAGCTCCTTGTCGCCGCATAACGCCAGCGACAGTTGTATCTCTCACCGGTTGGGGAGTGGTCATGAGTGGCCACCCTTCCTGTGGTCTGTGGAGTGGTCGCCATCTCATGTGGCACATCAGCTGCCTGGAGATGCTGGCCGTGTTTCCAGATTGAAACACTTCCTCCCCGCCTAAGGATATCACCATGTGTTTGTGCACACCGGCAACAAGCGGTGGTCTCCTTATTCAACCACCAGGGATGCTGGCGGCACCATATTCTTGTGTGGTTCCTAGGGGACAACTCCCCTCCCTCGGCGAGAGTATTTCACATTCCTGGGCATCTCAATATGGGAGCAGACATCCTGTCGAAGTGGTGAAGCAGATAGGGAGAGATTTTGGCCAGGCTCAGGTGGACCTGTGTGCAACTCGAGAGATATCGCACTGATCCCCCTCTGGTTCTCTCTGACTTATCCAGCTCCTCTCAGACTGGACGCTATGGTACAGAGTGGCTGAGGCTTTGTCGAGTTATTGTGCCTTCTTTTCCCGATTGATCTGCTCCCGGGGTTTCCCTGGAGAGGGTGTGCAAGGCACGGGCTCCCCGTCCTACGTTAGTAGCCCTGTTCTGGCCCGGTCCTGGTATAGGTGCTCGGACTGAAATTCCCTCTCGCGGCTCTCCTTGGGAGATTTCCTTCGGGTGGAGGGATCTCCTCTCATAGGCGGAGGGTATGATCATCCACCCCCGACTGGAGCTGTGGAAGCCGTGGGTGTGGCCTCTGAGGGGGCACAACTCATAGCTTCCGTCTCTCAACCGAGGTTGTTGAGACCATCCTCCAATCCAGAGCTCCCTCTACGAGGAAACTGTATGCCCTGAAGTGTAAGTTTTCACTTCTTGGTGCGGAGACCACCAGCTCGACCCAGTTTACTGCCCGGTTGGTACAGTGCTGGAGTTCCTGCAGGCCCGATTCTCTGCAGGGTTGACCCACTCCACCCTGAAAGTCTACGTGGGGGCCGTTGCAGCCTACCACGCCCCTATCGGTGGCCAGTCAGTGGGCAGACACCCCCTAGTGGAAAGGGCAGCACCATCTCCCCTCTCCTTTGGGGGTCAAGGCTCACTTCTTCTGAAGTTGGCCTTTGGGCGGGATTTCCCTGCCTACTTTGGCAAGTGCCAAAAGTTCCACACTAGGCAGGGATTTGTAAGTCTGGCCGTGTAGGCATACTTGTTCCTAAAGCGTTTTTCGATGCAGCTCGAGTTACTGAAGGGGAACGCCTCCAGGTTGTCGCCAGGTCGAATGTAACCATGGTTCCCCAAGGGAACGAGATTCTGCGTCTCAGTGCCATACTTCCAGCATCCCTGTAAGTGCTTGCTTCATTCCTAGAAGCTGATGCTGGTTCCACCACACGTGCTTTTATAGCTTCCTGGTCTCTACGTCACCCGCCTGTGACGTCTCGCCCTTCCATTGGACTGATTTTACATGCGATTTCAGAGTGTGGTCACGCTGAAGGCTTTCCCAAAGCGTTTTCCGATGCAGCGTCTTGTTCCCTCGGGGAACCATGGTTACATTCGTAACCTGGAGACGTTTTCTGCCACGTCAAAAGGAACAATAATTTACCTGAGCTGTGAATCGGAGTTCGCAGTCTGTATTGAGTGTGATGAAATAAAAAGACTGTGTAGGCCTATCGTGAAATAATAGCAAGACATGTCTTTGTATTGGGTTGTCCGTGCTCACTGGAAGCAAAACATTATCCATATGACACGAACAACGAACAAATTACTCTTATGATCCTTTTTATTTTAATTAAAATCTCACGCCTAACTGTAGTCCAATTTAAGAACAAATGACTTTTCAACACCCTGTACTTAAAAGCTAATTTAAATAATTGTCAGTGATGTCTGTGGAATTGAAGAAAGTTTTGGATTATTTTTGTAAAATCTATTGTGATATTTAGTGTGGATTTGGATGAAGTGAAATTCCTTCAGACAATTCTGGTGAAGTCTTGCTGCTTTCTGTATATATTTTATTTTATTTTGTGATCTTATACCAATATTAATATATTGTAAACACTTGCAAATACTGAATATATGAAAAAAAAATATTTATTTTTTTAGCTGATCATAAACCTTGTAAAGTAACAGACCAACTGTATAGAATCTCTGCATATAAGAATATATCAGAAATACTCACACTGGGTTGCTGAAAACATCTCTCACATGTCTCAGGCTACGTATGTAACAATGGTTCCCTGAGTAGGGAACGAGACACTGCATCCTCTAGGGGTCACTATGGGGAACGCCTCGTCGTGACCCGTTTCTGAAGCATACATTGAAAAAACACCAACAACACATTGGCCGGTGACAGCTATGGCGTCACTACCGGTGCGACTATAGTATAAATAAGTGCCGGGAGCACACATTATCCAATTCTTCGTCTGAAGCTTGCGTCTGAAGCATGGCAAGAAACCTAGGGGACGCAGTGTCTCGTTCCCTACTCAGGGAACCATGGTTACATACATAACCTGAGACGTTCCCTTTCAAGGGAACTTCGCGTTGCATCCTCTAGGGGTTGCTATGGGGAACGGTATACCCACGCCACCATGCTGAGGGGAGTGCATGCCAGAACCATGGCGAGCACTAAGTACCAACTCTACCAAAGCTTTAAGGGAGTTGCCCCGTTACGACAGCTGTCAGTGACATTATTCCCTATGGCCAAAGGCCTAAGCTGCATACCCCAAAATATTTATCTGTTCGGGCCAGACTCCTGGGCCCGGGGTAGAGCTCAAGGCTTGGAATCAGGAATAGACTCCTTTAAGGGAATACAACCACAACCAATGGAATATACTAAGTCTTGGCCTGTCACACAGGGGCTACCGCATGCTCTGCATATGCTGAAGGAGTTGTCTCAACAGACCCTTTAGTAGCAACACGCTGTTAAAGTAGGTATCCAGAGGATACATAGGTGGAGTGGTGCCACTCAACCACTCAAGAAAGAGCACGAGGCTGCCACGCGTAGCTCTTACCATACAGGATTTTAGAAAGAACACAGGGTACTAGCATGCGAACTTACCACAGTGTGGATTTTAGAAAGTGTACAAAGACTAACGTGCACACTTACCATAACATGGATTTAAAAACCGTTCAAAGGGGCCCTCGTGGTACTCTGAAAGAGCAGCCCATAGATAGAAATGGTGCATCCTAAAACACTATCTTTGAGAAGTCATCAACTCGATCTAAGGTATACTGCTGGAATGGCTAGCAGTACATCTCTAGCTGAGGGAGCAAACACCCAGCTCTCAACGAGAGGGGCTCGACCTACAGCACATTCGTTAGAAATCAGAAGGGTAGCGTACTGCAAGCTAGCCTGTTGCTCTGGGAAAACAGAGAACTCAACTCTCACGTGAGAGGAGAACTCTGAATTCAGAAAAGGAGTAGAGTGCTCATAGGTAACCCTTGTCTTAAAAGGGGAGCACTGCTAAACACTACCATGAGAACAGCCCACGGAGCGAGGAATTCAAATGCTCAAAAGAAAGCACCATGCTCATAATAACCCTCAATGGTGAGGGGAGCGATGCTTCCAAAATGTGTCGAAAGAGACGTACTGGTTGAGTGGAGCCCAAGGTACCGGGGTCTAAACCAACTCAGAGAAAGGGAACGAGGCTAATAACGCGTAATCCTTACCATACAGGATTTCAGAAATGTGCGCAAAGCATAACGTGCACACCTACCACTATGTGGATTTTAGAAAGTGCGTAAAGCTTAACGTGCGCACGTACCATAATATGGATTTAAGAGTTTTCCAAGCATCTGTTCACAGATACCCGGAAGTACTGGGCCAAACGGAAGAGGCAAGCTCAAATACAACCCTCTAAGGCGAGGGGAGCACTGCCTGAGACAGCATACACAAGAAGGTTCTCGTAAATGCCACCTATACCTCCCGCTCGATGCCTCAGCAAGAGGGGATATCCTGGTGACTAGGAGGCCCCTCAGGGCGACCTAGATATGGTATACCAGACAGGGCAGCCTGAAAGCATAAGCCCAGTCTGGACGTCCAGGAACTTCTGCAGTGCCGTGCTGGGGGCCTGATGGTCAGGAAGGCTCCCGCAGAAGCCTGTGACCTGGCCGTATGATCCAGGAAGCATGAAGCCGAAAACCGGCTTACTTACCGTCTGGACATATATCGACAAGTGAAGTAAACACTGCAAGTCGAGCACCCGGTTTCTGAATCCAACAGAGGGGGTGCTCACCGAGGACCTACCCTAGAAAAGGACAGAAACACACAGGTCCCGGAAAACACTGCAAAGAAAGCTAACAGATGGATTATACACACAACCACCAGCACATAAAATACATACATATATTTCTATATTTAGAAATGGATCGTACTCACCGACCATGGTTCCCGGGGGGGGCGCCCCACAGAGCACCGTCGAAAAAGCGCTGACCTCGTTTGTCGTGGATCCAGTCCTTAGTCTTGCGCTACCCGTGGGCGGGGGAGGAGCGCGAGCCACAACACTAGCCTTCTGTGCCCATCTCTGATCCTCGAACCGAGACGAGCCAAGACCCCTGGGTCGTTCGGGCTCAGACCTGGACCTTCATGGAATGAAGGATTTGAAGGCCAAAACCGGAGCATCGAGTAGAAAGCCCCTCTCTTTCTTCCCGATATCTCCCAGGTTCACACTAGGAGGGGTTGCACAGACTAATTGACTAATCGACTTCAATGCTCTGCCATGACGCTTTAAGCTTGACGTCGACTAGTCGCTGGTCCTATAGAGGGCGCAACAGGATAAGAAATCTTTGAAGGACTTCCACATTTAGCTCGGAATTTCCAAACAGTTAAAATGACAAATAAATGCATACTCTGAAAGCGCTCCACAAGACGTGTGATTATATTACTGGATGCTCGAAATTGAACGGGAGAATGCACGTTTTAAACAGCTTATTGTACAGGCAAGTTAATCGTTGTTCTAATCTAATGCGCAGCTGCACTGTAACGCACACACATAGGATACAGACAGTAGCGCGTACATCATGCGCATAGAATCATTCAATGTATTGTCAATTTATCGCAGAAATGTATTGTCAACACTGTTCTGTGATTTTTCAATAAAATAGCTTAGAAACTGAAAAGTTCAAGCATATATTTCTTAATAACTAGTAAATTCCACAGCTTCACTACTAGTAGAGAGACGCTGCCAGGTAGAATTAATTCACACACGCAATCGCTGTCTCACTAATGCATTCATATTAATGTAATCTTTAATGTGCTACTTTATCTGTATCTGATTTAGAACGAGCAGAAATCTGTGAGAAATATAACGACCCAAAGACAAAAGAACTGATAAAAAAGCTGTTATAGGAGCAACAGCCATGTTTGCAGCGCTGTGTCATATGCCATAGCTGTGCACAAGGTGTTTGTCACAGCTCCAGACTTATTTGTTCATTAATGACTTCATCAGCGACTAGTCGACTTCGACTCGACTTTCATCACATAAAAGTCAACTTCAAAAAATCAGAAGTCGTTCAACCCCTAGTTCACACACAGATGTCTCTCCGTCACTACCATAGCCACCATGGACCTGCCCATAGCAGAGGTGGCCTGCTTAGTAGCACGGAGAGCGAGATCTGTGGTGCGGCGCAACTCAGCTACCTCATCAGGAGAAAGGCCCTCGCCTTTATCCAGGTCTTTCAGCAGGTGAGCCTGATATGCCTGCAGCACTGCCATCATGTGCAATGAATCGACAGCCTGACCTGCTGCTGCGTATGCCCTGCCATTCAAGCGAGATTTAATCTGAAGGGGCTCAGATGGGAAGGAGGGAGTTTTAAGAGAATTTGTCTCACCCGTAGAGAGATAGCTGGCCAGCGTTTCTTCTACAGGGGAAATCTTCTCATAGCCGCTTTCGCACATCGCCTCGATGTTGGCATAACTCGTATGCTGGAATCGATGGATGCGTGAGGAAAACGGCCTCTTCCATTCCTTCTCGATCTCTGTATGGAGATCAGGAAGAAAAGGAAGGCTCACCTGAGCTGGAGGGTTACGGCCAGAAAGATAGTGCTCATCAAGACGACCTTCCGACATCACTTTCTTGGCACGCTTCCATGGCAAGTCAAGCCTCGTCATGGCGTGATCCATAACTTCCAAAAGCTCATCATACGCAGGGCAGGAGGATTGAGAAGGCTCAGCCTCAGCTTCTTTGCCCTCCTCAGACATTTCCTGCTCTTCCTGGGCTGGACCCAGCAGAGCACTGGCCCCTGGATCAGACAATGTTAATGAAATAACATCATCCTCCAGTGGCTCACTCTCGTCCACAGCCGATGAGCGTGAGAGGGAAAGCCCCTCTTTAAACTCATCGGCCAGATCCACCTGCGATCCCCACGAGCTCATTCCCTTCCGTGCCTCAGCAGCGGCGGGTCCTGAACCGCGGGGAGCAGATGGCTGCCCCTCTTTCCTCGAAAAGAGAGACAAACGAGAGCGGAGCTTTTTCATTGAAAAACGCTTGCAGTGCATGCAGATTGCCCCCTCGAGGACATCGCGTGCGTGCTCTTCGCCCAAACAAACAACGCATAGATTGTGTGGATGCACACATCCTCTAAACACTTTGCTAGTGCTCGCCATAATGAATGAATAGAGAGATCTTACCACAGAAATGCACGCTTCAAACAAAACAGTCAGTGAAGCCGAAGAAGAGGATGATGTGTTCTCCCGGCGCCTATTTATACTATAGTCGCACCGGTAGTGACGTCATGGCTGTCGCCGGCCAACGTGTTGTTGGTGTTTTTTCAATGTATGCTTCAGACACGGGTCACAACGAGGCATAGCGACCCCTAGAGGATGCAGTTCGAAGTTCCCTTGAAAGGAAACCTTATTTACAACTATGTTTATATATTTCTATTCTGACTGGAATTTTACATGCAATAATATATTATAAACATGGTTTGACTTATAGGTTTAGAGTGTTTTACATTTGTTTATTCATTTAGCAACCACTGTCTTGACAACATGTCATCCGAAAAATGGGGGAAAAAAAATATACCACAAATATACATTACCATTCAAACGTTATCTATTTATTTTGATTACGTTATTCAAGAAGAATGCATTACTGTCATTTATGATCAATTTAAAGACATTTACATTTTTTGTATAACAAGGGTTTGTTACGATTTCATATAAATGCTGTTTTGAACTTTCTATCCATCAAAGATTCCACTTTGCTGATAATCAGAAATGTTTCTTGTGCAGTAAATCATCATATTAGAATGGTTTCTAAAGGATCATGTGACAAAGAGTGGAGTAATGATGCTGAATATTCAGCTTTGATCACAGCAATAAATTACATTTTGCAATACATTACATTGTACAATATATTTTCATAGAATAAAGTTACTATTTTACAAAATTAGATTTTACTTAATTTTTGATCAAATAAATGCAGCCTTGTTGAAAATAAGAATATATCAAAAAGGGAAAAAAAACTAAAATAAACAAACAAACATAAATAAATAAACAAACAAATACTTTTGAAAGCTTGGAGAGAAATGGAGAACGGTTACTGTAGATAATTTTTTTCCCCCATTTCTTTCTTTCTTTCTATCTGTTGTCCCTACTCTCGATCTCTCACCCCCTCTTGTGTTATTTTTCTCTTTTGTAGTTTCATTGCCTGTTGCTCATTGATGCTCTCTTACAGATTTCAAACAGGTTTGAGTTTGAAATAAGTTCACAGTCTTGTGAATAATCTTGAGTCATTGAGATGCTGTGAGTGGACCTTTAATGTTGCATGCACGTTTCCAGATGGTTATCAAGCAACATCTGTGTGATTTACGTGCTATGCTTTAGTTCCACATCATGCTGCACAGTTGCTAATCATTTTGTGATTTCTCTGTTGACTTGGATGGAAAGAATCAAACGGTGGCCAGTTTCAGTTGAAATGCAATAAGTGTTTCAGGAATACTAATTGTAGGATTTCAAACTGACATTAATTATACCTAGTAAAATAAATTATGGATCTTTAGTAGTTCTGCTGCTTGTTTCAGTATAGATGTAAGATTGTTACCTTGAGCTGTTTCTAATGACTGAATTATTCTGAGCCTACTTTATTTTTAACTTAAAATCCATTGGCATAGGCCAAGTCCATAGTTTTCATCATGTGTCTGAAATGTTTACATTGTAGAGCCCTGGAAATGTTTCACGGCAACATAAACTCACTGACAAAAGATGTAATAATATTAATTCATGAAATGTAATCATTTAATTCTCACCTTCTGTTCCTGCTTTTGTTTGAACTGCGAAAAACCCTTAAAATGAGAAAACACAGAACGATGCACAATATTTAGCAACTTAAATTTATTGACCCTACATTTTGTTAGATGTACACTTAAAGGGCACCTATTATACCCCTTTTTACATGATGTAATATAAGTCTCAGGTGTCCCCAGAATATGTCTGTGAAGGTTCAGCCCAAAATTACGGTGACGCATTGCTGCCACACACACATTATTTTTTTTCCACTCAATTATGTCATAATAACGAGATGTTGTGTTTTCTCGTTAAAACGACATATTTTCTTGTAATAATGAGATGTTTTCTCGTAAAAACAAGATGTTATGACATAAAAACGATAAAATTATCTCATTAAAAACTACATATTTTCTCGTTAAAACATATTTTTTCTTGTAATAACGACATTATTATATTCATATTTCCATTGGTTGTTAAGTCAAACTTCAGTCATTCATATAAAGAAATATTCCAAACCCTGAGTCGATTATTCAAAAATAACTGTTTTGATCTGATCATAGCCTAAACGAGTCATGGGTCTGAGTGCAGTTATTGGATAGCACTATATTGTAGACAGATTGGAGATTAATCCTAATAAACATGCTGCTACAATTAAAACTATTACTTTAAAATACATTTAAAACAGTGTATTCCAATAATTTCAGCAGCGTGCAGATTCTCATTTATGTGAAACTGTGGCGACAGCAGCGCGGACAGTCGCTTAGCTCGCTCACATAATGTAGCCTACCATATTTGTGACCCTAGACCACAAAACCAGTCAAAAGGGTTTTTTTTTTTTTTTTATCATCTGAAATCTGAATAAGTAAGATTTCCATTGATGTATGGTTTGATAGGAGATACAATATTTGGCTGAGATACAGCTATTTGGAAATCTGGAATCTGAGGGAGACAAAAGATCCAAAATATGAGAAAGCATCTTAAAGTTGTCCAAATTAATCCACCCCCACAAAAGCCAAAAACCTCCCCCGCCCCCCCCCAAAAAACAACACACCACAAAAAAAAACCCAAACTAACAACAACACCCAACCACACCAACAACAACAATCCCCCCAACACCCCCCCAAACCCTATAAAACCACCCCAAAAAAATCAACCCACCCCAAAAAAAAACCCACCCAACACAAACAAACAAACCCCCCCACAACAAAACCACCCCCACAACCCAAATCCCCCCCCCTCCCCCCACACACAACACAACAAACCCCCCCCCAAAAAAAAAACACAAAAAAAACAAAAAACAAACCACCCCCCACACACAACACACCCCCCCCACATCACACACCCCCTCCCCCCCCCACACCAACAAAAACACACCCCCCCACCTTCCCCCCCCCCCCAACCCCCAACACCCCCCCCCCCCCCCCCCCCACACTCCCCCCCCCCCCCCCCCCCCCCCCACACCCCCCCACCACCCCTCCCCCCACCCCCCCCCCCCCCTCCCCCCCCCCACCACCCCCCCCCCCCCCCCCCCCGCCCACACCCCCCCGTTGCAGAACACGACCATATAGGGCCCCGCGCCCCCCGTCCGACCCGACGCTCTCACGACATTCGCAAGAGATCAGATAGGCCCGCCGCACCCGCCGGCCCACCCACCCCCCAAGACGGGGCCCCATCATTCCCAGACAAACCAAACATAACCCCCCCCCACAACTCACCCCCACCGAGCCGGGCTGGCCCTCACAAACCCCCCCTTTGGCTTGGCCCTCCCCACCACAGCGGACTTACCCCCCCGGTGCAAGCGACCCAGGCGCCACCCCCGCCAGACCCCCCCCGGTCCCCACCCCAACCCCCCACGGCCCGGTGGGGTTCACCGCCCGCCCCAGCCCCACCCGCCGACCGGTCGGGTCCGGCGCCGACGCCGGAGGTCCCCCCCAGGTTACCGTCGCTAGACACCGGGCCCCCCCCCCCCTGATTGGCCGCAGCGTCCCAACCCCCCTCTAGTTCGTCCGTCTTTCCTGGTCCTAGGTGGGTTTCCCGGGTCCCCCAGCGTTTCTAGGCGCCCCCCTCCCACCACAGCCCACCAGCCTTCGCAGGTCGCCTATCGACACGCTCGCCGCCACACACCCTCAGGTTCCCACGAGGCCGTGCCCTCACCCCCCCCCCCCCCCCCCGTGGCCCCCCGTCCCACCCCGCCCGAACCCGCCTCCTGGCCCCCCCCCCCCCGCACGCCCCGCACCTCCCCCCGCCCACACCACCCCCCCGCGCCGATCCGCCCCGCCCCCCCCCCCCCCCCACCCCCCCCCACCCCCCCCCCCAACCACAGACGACCCCCACCCCGCCCCCCGTCCCCGCTCCACACATAAGAGAAAACCCCCCCCCACCCCCCCCCTCCACCCAAAAGACACCCCCCCCCCCCCCCCCCCCCCCCCCCCCCCCCCCCCCCCCCACACCGACAAAAAAACACACACAACCGCCACACACACAATGAAAGTTCAGTAGCCATGCAGTCTTGACAAATACGCAAAAATTAGTTTTGATATATTTACGGTAAGAAATGTACAAAATAACTTCATGGAACATGATATTTACTTAAAATCCCAATGATTTTTGGCATAAAAGAAAAAAAAAAATCGATAATTTAACCCCATACATGTATTGTGGCTATTGCAACAAATATCCCCAGGACTTAAGACTGGTTTGTCGATCCAGAGGGTCACAATATTATGGAGTATAACGGGAAAACATTATCGTTTTATAACAGAAATAGGTTGTCATTAGGATAAAAAAATGTGGTTTAACGAAGAATAATCTATTTGTTTTTACGACATAAATCTCGATATTACGCATAAAAGGAATGTCATTTTTACAAAGATAATGTTGTATGTCATGTAGCAACAATAAGAGTATAGGTTTTTATGCAAAAATGTCATTGTTACTGAGAAGAAACATCTCGTTATTGCGGAGAGGACGAGGAAAAAGATGCTATGTTCGCGTTATAAAACGACATATCTCGTATATATGAGCATAATGGAGTAGAAAAGAAATAGAGTGTTTGTTAGGTAGCACTAATGTGCGTCATCGTACCGCACAATAGCCCACAGAACAGATCATTTATTATATTATTTTGAAATTGCCTATTTTGAGTGGAAGCAGAATCGGGTGATTTTCGTGGCAGGTAGTCTTAAATGAAAATAGTGGTTCGTGCTCCGCGCCCTTGTTCAGAACACGGGCATGTGCACTTTACAGAACTTGTCCCGCAGATACTTGATAAAGGACATCTGTTTTTTTTGGTTTTCATTAGGTCGTTCGACTTGATGCGGGCGCTGCGCAGAACCGAAGAGAGAGGACCGATAGCAGGTTTGCCGACTTGAAGCAGCCATGCTGGTTGAGAAGTTATAGTCCGAGCGTTGAAAGCGGCGCCGACGCCACTGGCATCAACGGACCACGAGTACAGCGCATTTCTGGTTTAGATTGTATTTTATTGTGGTGTTTGCCAAGGCAGCCGGCTGACTCAAATGGAGCGGCAGCTGATTTTCGAGAGCGACGTCGGCCGGAGAGCAGTGCTGATGACGACACAGATGGATTTATTCACAGAATTGGACATAATTTCAACTACTGACAACATACATGTGAGGGTGTGGTTCTTAACACTCTTCAGGGTCCCAAAGTAAGCTCACGACACAAATACTGTTATGTTATATAGAAATCAGTAAAATAAAGTAGCGTATCTTTTTTTTTCTAACGGACAGACTACAGCAGCGCCTGGTTATTATTGTTTCGAGTTCAGCGTTTATCAAGCAGCGGTGGCTGAGTAAGAAGCGCATAATGATAACCCCACATTATCGGAATTTAAGCATCGTTCATTGGAGTTTTTCATTTTTTCCTTGCGCTCCGCTTCAGTTCTCTGAACAGGCTGCCGCCAGCTGTATATTAAGAAGTATGTACGCCAGAGGAGTGGGTTGTGCAGATCGGGCTCAATGAAAAAACCTTTCTGAACCGTTGTTGTATTGCCCAAGAGTGGACATGATTATCTTATCTGTGCTAGAGAGCGAAACAAAACCAGGGAGAGGGAAGGCAGCTACGGAGGAAAAGCAGCCGAGAGTGTCCGAAGAATTGAGGCGCCGCTGTGTCAATGTCGTCGCGACAAAAAGCACAGCGGGCGGGACATGACTCACCGATCAGTCCTGGCGCAGCGCTGCAGTGAAGGAGAATCGCACCACACGGGAGGACAGGTGCATCTCAATAGAATACGGAAGTCGTGGAAAAGTAGTTCAAGTTAATCAACTCAAATGTGAAACTCGTGTCTTAAGATAAAGTTCATAGCCACGACCTGAACGTAGTTGAGAAGTCGCGTAGGTTCTTTATGGCTGCTGATATGGCTCACATTGCACAGCAAGCGCGCCGCCGGTGCCCGCTAGTCTGCCCGCCCTTATCGCATACGCTTCATAAGCCCACGTAAGAGACACCGTTATTAGGAATGTTGCATTAGGCAAGTCTGTTGCTGAGTACTGGAGGTACTCACACATATTTTGGGGGCTATTTGCTTTAATTAGAATAGCCCGGCGTGGGCAGGAGGTGATAGTTTTAGAGGCAGCGGCAATGGGCGGGGGTGGAGGAGAGTATGAGAACGCCTCGGTTTATGGACAGTGGCCTTCAGCTACATCTGCATTATTTGGTCTCTTGTTGTGCGTATTTTCCATTAGATTCTCTATGGGGTTCAGGGTCTGCGTGAGTTTGATGGCCGTTCAGAGCAGAGCCGACACCATGGTCAGTGTAAACAACTTTGGTGCGTATTGGCACACAGTGGGGCAGGGTGCCAAATCCTGCTGGTTTTTTTTTTTTTGGTTGCGAAATGAGATGCAGCATCTTCAAAGCTGGTCAGCAGAAGGAAGCATAAAGTGCTACAAAATTTCTTGTTAAACGGGTGCAGTGAATTTGGTTTTCAAAAAACACAATGGACCAACACAAGCAGATGACATTGATGGGCACCGACGCAGAGATAATGACGGGACAGGACTGGTGAGACAAAACTCTTAACCATGAACGTTCAGGGACAAATGGGCTATGAGTTTATCCACCCTTCCTCCAGACTCTAGGACTTGGTTTCCTAATGAAATACAAAACTTGCTCTCATCAAAGAGGACTTTGGACCACTGGGCAAAAAGTCCAGTTCTTCTTCTCCTTAGCCCAAATAAGACGCCTCTGGAGTCTGAGGGTCCGCAGGAAACTTCACAAGAGGAAGCTGAGATTGTAGCAAAATTCCTTGGACACGTCTGTTGTGTGGGGGCTCTTGAATGCCTTGACCCCGCCTCAAGCCCATCCTTGTTAAGTCATTCAAATCTTGAATCGCTGTTTTGATTGAATATCCTCCTAAAGCTGCGCGTTCTCTCGGTTGGTTGGAACTTTGTGTTCGCACTTTTTCGTTGCTCAAGTTGTATGTTAAACATGCTTGGGTACAGCACTTGTGAACAGCCAGATTCTTGGCAATGGAATGTTAGGGGGGCTTCCCTTCCTGGTAGAAGGGTGTCAATGATGGGCTTCGGGACAACTGTCAGATCAGCAGGCTTCAACCATGAGTGTGTAGCTAGTGAACAACACTGTACGCAAGAGACCATTTGACGGTCAGGAACCTTTGCAGTGTTTTGACAGTTGATTAGCTGATGGCAAGTCACATCTTCTAATTGATGCGATGCGTGCGGAGGTGGCTGCAGGTTTTGTTACATGGAAGGCCCCAGCGAGCGCATCACACCTTTCCCGACCCCAGACTTCCACTACATCCAGTCTTTGTGCATGGCCGTTGGTACATCCCCAGACCGTTCACACTTGCGTGGAATTCTTGACATAATGAACTGTGTCCACAGCGAGCCATACTAAATTTATTGAGATGCCCCGTATTATGGTCTATCGTTGACTTGCTGAAGCGACGTATTAAAGGCCGGGTGTACGGCGTCGAACCAATCTAGACACACTAATATTTTATTTGATTTAAACAAAATCCATATTCAGAGATAGATTAACAAACGTCACAATACCTCAATCAATACAGGGAGCCCGGGTTGCGCGAGGGAAAACCACCAGGCCCCCTTGGAAGCCCCCTGACAACTACTCCTGATCCACTGGGTTAGCGCATGAACCCCCAAGGCATGTGAAAGATAGACTAAACCACCAACTGCGTGTCCCAGTAAAGCAAGCGCCGAGGGGAGGAGGGGAACTTGTGGGCTTAAGTTAAGTAGGACAAACTTTCTTGAACATGAACACCCATTCTCAGGCCATTGGTAGCTGTTAAAGTGATCTGGTGGATATTATAGACAAATTTTATTCAGTGCGCCGGATAAAGGCCACGTCGGCATTTCATATACCTTACAGACAGTGTTAGATTCTAATTCGACCTTATTATGATCCGAAAAAGGGAGGGGTGCAATGATAGATTTCTACATTTAGGCAGGGTTAGTTTATAGTTAGGGTCTTGAGAATGATTTGTAATTGCGATTCAAGGCCATTGGCATTCCGATGCGTAGGGACAAAGAGTCGTAAAACCCTACGGCAAGCAATTTGCGTATCTCTCTCCGCTTGGAATTTCTCAATCTCTCTGCGAGAGAAAAGCCCATCTTGAGAAGGGCGGGGATGTCTCCGACCTTAAAGGACACACTTCATGTGACCCGCCCAGTCGGTGGGTCGGTCAGATGCTAAGATGAAGATGTGAGAAAACGCTTCAGGATATCAAAGCATTGTGCCAGGCTTCGGCCTTGTCCTTTCCATTTCAATCAAGATTCTCCGACTCAAACTGGTTCTTTCTCCTCAATAACTTCAGCAAAGATCAACTGGAAACCTTAAGATTGCATCAGGAATCTCTTTCAGACATACGAGACTCGCAAGTATCAAACTTAGTCTTATTAATTGATTGCTACACTTTTTTTTCAAAAGGTGGTTGAATTAAGAATCTGACATATCCTCAGGTTTAGATCTGCAAAGTGTTCCATAAAATTCATTCTCTATGCCTCTTTCTATGCTGAGTTAAACTTTAACCCTTTCCTATACCAACTGTATGTGTGTGTATATGTTAGACCAGTTTATGTGTTTATGTAGTATGTTAGACTAGTTTAAGTGTTTATGTAGTTAATAAAACCTTACTTGTATCACACTTGACGTGTTCATTGTTTGCTCATAACCGGAGTCACTAATCATGCAGATTTACGCTACAAACTTTTAGAATTGTACAGTAAGAAAGTTATTTCCCTTAACCAGGAAATTAACGTTCTTAGAATTGACAGACAGTTGACCTGAGAGGTCAGCTAAATATCTACAGCGGATCTAAAATATGAATAGTTAATTATAACTAGTTATGGTTAATTATTCATATTTCCTGTCATGAGCTGATTCGCTACAAATATTTAAACTTTTGCTATGTTTTTTTTTTGAGTGCACACATCCAGAGCACACGGACAGAAAGTGGCTGTCACACAGCATGTGAATACTTTACTAAGTTTATTTTGTGTCTTATTGCACTTAAACTGCCAAACACACAAGTTTGTTAAAACACAGAAGTTACAAAAACAGTTGGTTATTTCTGTGAAGGTAAACAGCTGGGAGAGAAATTGCATGTTTATATTAAATCTGTGAATTAAGTGGACTGCAGCTAATATACAGTACCGACGCTGGTCTACACTGTTAATATGAGCCCAAACAATTAAAATAAAAACAGCAATCACTCATGCTCTAATATTTATGTAGTGCTAATAAGAACCCATTTTGTACCTTATTGCTGCTTTTAAATGCTCTAGCGTGAAGATAAGCATGGTGGGGATTGTGTGTGGCTCACTCTGGGCGGGGTCTCTGCTAATACAGCAGTGTCAGTCAGCAGTCGTGGGCGGGGCCTGAACAATGTGATGTCACATTTTAAAGATTCTGCAAACAGCTTTTTCTGAGACACTGCTTACGATTTAAAAAGAGTAGGTGGATTTTTATCATTATAGGGTGAATGTGTACACACACTTCCAACACAACATTTATGTTCAAACAACGTTGTGAAAGTAAATTTACATATAGGCAAAAAATAAATAAAAAACAAAAATGACCAGTTTGGGTAAGTGTCGGTATGAGTTCTAAAACCATGTATTAATGTCTTACAAAGTTAGCTTCTCAAATAAAAAATATATTTAACCAAAATGAAGACATTAAATTATGGGTAACCCTTTACAATAAACATCCTTTGTTAACCTTGTTAGTTTATGTTAACTACATTAGTTAACAAAAACAAAGAAAAATTAATTCTAAAGCATTAAATATCCATAGATAATGTTAGTTTCATCATGTACTAATACAGTTTTAAAATCAAAATGTTTCTTTTAACATTATGTAATTAATCTGAGCTAACATGAACTAACAATAAACAATTGCATTTTTATTAACTAACATTAACAAAAATTAATAAATACTGTAACAAATGTATTTATCATTGTTAGTAAATGCTAGTTAATGGATTAACTCATGTTAACTTAGGAACAGGCACGTGCACACAGACATCAAAGAGGGCTTGAGCACCTGCCCTTTTTCTTCCTCGAGAGAAAGTGCCTTTTTTGCGGGGGGAAGTTTTTCTGTTTCATATATATATATATTTATATATATCTATATATTATATACACTCGTGTTCGTGTTTTCTGCTTGCGTTATTAGAAATTGATGGTTTTGTTCTGACGGAATCAAGTAAAGGATTCGGGTCAGTCGAATGACTCCAACTTATTAACAGTGACTCGGTGCAACCTTAATGGCGGTTTTAATTTCAAATTTGAAGGGGTCCTATTATGCTTTTTTAACTTTAGTTAGTGTTTAATGTTGCTGTTTGAGCATAAAAAAAAAGATCTGCAAAGTTACAAAACCCAAAGTCCACTTCAAAAGGAGATATTTTAATTACTTTTCAAAAACTACAACGAACGACTCGTTTGGACTACAACGCATATTTTTCCGGGATTCGTGATATCACAAATACCGACGAATGGCACAAAACCTGGTTGAGCTGCACTAGAGAAGGCAGAGAGTGTTATCACTATGTCAGAGACACGCTAGCTTTCCCAAGCGACGAACTTGAGTCAGTGGGTTACAATCATCTGGGTTTTTTAAAATCGCGCTAATTGATTGTGATATTGCATATTTACACAGTAAGCTCGCAGGCGGCTATGCAGGGGCGTGACATTTCCCGGACCAGGCACCGGAAAAGTGCTGCCAATCACAGCCACCACACACTGGGACACCTAACCAATCACAGCACATTTTGTATTTGAGAAGGGGGGCCTTCATTTGATACAGGAACTATTCGAACCGTTCATGCCAGACTGGGGAGAGAGGTGTTGTAATAATGTAAAATAATGTGTTTTTCGAACAACCTAGTATGAGTGTCTGTTCTAGTACATCCCCCCCAAAACAAAATCAAGACCTTGTAAAAGAGCATAATAGGACCCCTTTAAAGTATATTTTCATTTTTTTTTTATAATTTCAAATATCAGTATTCAACGTTTTATGTTTAAAATAACAAAATATTATTTATTCATTTGTAACTGCAGGTTAAATGCATTCATGTCCTGCATTAAACAGTGTGTAAATGCATCTAAAGGCCCCTTCGAATGCAGCTTCTGTGTTTTCTCTGCATTGCAAAGGTTAATTGTCAATACTAATTTGCTCGATAACAGCCCAAATGACTTATTCTAATTGACTGTTTCAATTTAAGAATTTGACTGAAAAGATGCACATTTTTAGAAAAAAAAACAGCTTTATAAAAAGGTAAAAAATAAATGTAAACTTATTGAAAAAGATTAATTTCTATCACTGCAGAGAACTGACCACCACACAGAAAGGTGGCTGACAGAGTCAGCTGTCCACGGTAGTCCTTAAGATATCAGCACAATAACACACTCATCAAAATATCGTCTAATTACCATTATCGATAAAATCCCAGAAAATCTTGATATATTTTGTCAATATCGAACACCCCTAATATATTTAATGTTTTGTTTAGAAAAAATAAAAAAAAAAAATATGAGAAGTGCCATTTTTTTCCACTTGAGCCCCTGCCCCTCAAAATGTCCGTGCACGTCCCTGCTAAAGAAGGTTATTGTAAAGGGTTACCCGATTATGTTTTAGTGTCTTCTGGTAAGTGTTTCTCTGTCTGTAAGGTGAAGCTGAAAACATACTGAGGTCACTAAAAGATTGTATGTATCACTTACCCAGTAAAAGCAACAGATTCTTGTAGATTGTTCTCATGCATTTTAGGCAATTTGTGATTCTTTCTGCTTTCATTTGAGGATGTTTGAATAAATGTTGTTCCTGGGAGAAAAACATCAGTTCAACTTTATCAGAGTCTCATTATCCAATTGCTCCTCCCACTTTTCTCTGACTGGAGCTGAAAAGTGGGTAAAAATGTTCCCACACACGCACACCATCTTGTAGCAACAAAACAAGTGAACACATTTTTACTGAAAACAATGATACCTTGAAACTTCAGTTTAGTTCTGTCAGGACCACTATCGTCAAAATGATAGATACTTAGCATAAAGTTTGGTTTGGCGATATGGTTCTGTTCTGGGCAAAAACCTCCCTGCCCATCCATGCAGCCTGTCATGAATGAGCAGGGAGAGCAGCAATAATAACCCCCCCAACACAAACGATAGGCCAGAACCGCCCAAACCACAACCAATGGCATTCTGAAAGAAGCATATCCTTCTTGAATAACAGAGACTGGGGCAGCAGCAACATACAGGAGAAGGCAGCGAAGGGGTGCATTTCTTTATAAGCAGCTGAGCAGCAAGCCCCTTACGGGAGGAGAGTAGCAGCGAAGGGGTGCTCTTCTTTATAAGCAGCTAAGAAGAGCAGCAAGCCCCTTTAATGCAATACCTGAAAAAGATGCAGAAAACCCACTAGAATTGGCAGCCTAGTTTGCAGCAACAATAGCGTACTGCAGCCATAGAAGTGAGCAATGAACGGATCAGAGATCACATATTCTACCTTGCCTAAAAGCTTCAGCATCCATTAAAAAAGACTACAACAACAGCATACAATAACTCAAATCAACTCATCAGTTTACAGGCTGGCCATCTCCCTTTGACATTTGTGCTTGTTGTGTTACGTGTCCTCAATCTGACAACAATCTGAGCATAGACAAAAATCCTTACCAATACACTAGATAGCTTTGCAACAAGCATGTTGCTTGCTTAAATCACAGCATGTTGCAGTAGTCAGGAACTTAAGGAAATAACATTCCCAATACTAGATGAGCCATAAGCAGCAAGCATATTTCAAGAACAATGGTCTGTGGCCTCTACAACCCACAACTTAAACATTAGCTTCTTGCTGTTGCAAGTTTAACTAAGTACCAGCACTTGCAGTAACAAACAATAGCTTAAAGCAAGAAGCAAGTCTAGCGACAAACATGATACTGATACTAGATAAGACTTAACAAGCAAGCAAAATCCCAATACCCAAATAGCTTTAAAGCAAAAGACCTTCTGAAATAGCATAGACTGAGGANTGATACGGAACACTAGATAAGCCCTAACAAGCAAACAAAATCCCAATACCCTAATAGCTTAAAAGCAAAGACCTTCTGAAATAGCATAGACTGAGGCAGCATGCCCTTTAAGAAGAGAAGCAGTGAAGGGGTGCTCTTCTTTAATATGCAGCTGAGAAGAGCAGCATGCCCCTTTAATGCAGTACAGCATATGGTCAATACCCGAAGTTTAGGCAACAGCATGTTGCCCTTATCCAGATAACATTGTTAGCATTTGAATAACCTTTAATAGCGAAATTTACATAGTGTGTGTTAAGTAACAAGCATGTTACCGATACACTAGATAGCTTTAAGCAACAGCATATCAAGGACTTAAACACAGCTTGATGGAAATAATCATACAGATAGGATGTGTTTAATGAAACAGCATCCTCAATACTAGATGAGCCTTAATAACAAAAAAATCTTACATTTACTTGGTTGATACATAATAAGGGTTAATAATAATAACAAGCTTTATTTTATGTAGCTGTTTCGGTTTTGTTCTGTTTGGATTTGTGTTATGTCACTGTTGTTGTTTCTCATTGTTGCTAATATGGTTATTGATATGATTTCATAATCCCATTCAGCTATAGTCATAGCCTAGTGATCTAAAACATGCAGTGAATTTGTCTACTGCTGTCATGAAATGTGAATACTAAAGTAGAAAAATGAAGTCTCTAAAGGTAAAAATGCAGTAGAATTGGTGAAAATGAAAATAATGGATAAAAAGAGTAAGTTTTAAGAACAATAGAAGAATTTATTTAATATAATGAATTATAAGACCTCAAAATACAAACCAGTTATATATTGAGCACTGTAATTCACAATTCACTGTTTCTAATCCATACTGAAATGTAAGAATATATTTTCCAGTCTCTATTTTACAATAGCTTGTGTTAGTCTGTACTATGACCTGAATCTGTCTGAGTACAGAAAAAAAAAGAAATCTTTGACCTGTGAAATCACTGACTCCACCCAACACACAACAAGCAGATATCTTGCTGCTTTTAATGAAGACAAACATCAACTTGACATAAAGGAAACTTCACAGGTAATCTTAAAAAGACCCTTTTTATGTAACTTTGTTATATGAAACATGAATGTAAGCTGCAGCACACTAAATTAAACATTAGAGTTAAACATAAGCTGTAGTAACTACTTAGATTCACTAAGTTTTACTTAACACAGGATTGTCTCCACAAAAAAAAAACATCAGTGCCAGCTGTGTGGAATGTTAGAAAGACAAATATTATCTTCAGATTAAACATTGTAATGACTGAAAATAGTAGAATTATGATCTGTATTTATTTCAAAATCTACAATTTACTTATGATGAAGAAAATTAAAATAAAACTGTTACTGAAGGAAAATAAATAAATTAAAGTGATATCAGGAGTCACGGAAGATGATCATCTGAATATGAAAGAAAAAGACAGGAGAAGTTGTCCTTTGTACTGTAATGTCATCTCAGCGGTGAATGATAATCTGAAAGAGTTCTTCACCAACGGCGGCTCTCGTAGCGCTTTGTAGACTCTGCTCTGGCTGTTTGTTCATGTGTTGTGGATGTGGAATGGCTGTGAGGATCTCTGAAGGGAGGATGTGTTCTTTTATTTCAGCTGATTTCATCTAAAGCTGTGTGGCTGCAACTCAGTTGTAGTTGTGTTTCTGCTCACCTCTTTTTTCTGTTCTGGTTCTTTCTTTCAGTGATTCTGCTTGTTAACAGCAGGTTTATCACTAGTGTCACGGTTCACTCACCTGTTTTCATTCACTCTGTCAAGCGGACTATATTAGTCACTAATGCAGTGAATAGTGAATATAGTTGTGGACTCGAGGACATAATCAAAGAAGACTTGCGAATCGACTTGTCTTTGACAACCATGACTCGAGACTTGACTTGGACTTGAGCCCCGTGACTTGTAAAATCTTTATAGCCTACCTTCTAAAAACAAAAACCAGAGTTGTGATAGGCTGGTTACTGAAGCGTATGATCACACTGGTATGTCAGTGTTTTCAACCACATAATGTTTTATTTAAAGGGTAGGTTCACCCAAAAATAAAAATTCTGTCATTAATTACTCACCCTCATGTCGTTTTAAACCTGTAAGACCTTCGTTCATCTTCAGAACACAAGTTAAGATATTCTTGATGAATTCTGAGAGCCAGCAATGTAATTACCACGATCAAGGTCCAGAAACGTAGCAGGGGAGATGAATTGTTGAATAAAGTCGTTATTTTTGTTTTCTTTGCATACAAAAAGTATTCTCATAGCTTCGTAAAATTACGGTTGAACCCATGATGTCACATGGATTATTTTACCGATCTCCTTGCTACATTTCTGGACGTTGATCGTGTAAGGACCCTTGCTGTCTATGGGAGGGTCAGAGAGCTCTCAGAATGCATCAAAAATATGTTTAATTGTGTTCCAAAGATCAATGAAGGTCTTACGGGTTTGGAACTACATGAGGGTGAGTAATTAATGACAGAATTTTTGGATGAACTAACCCTTTAATGTTTCAGACCTTTAAAATACACATCATCACTAGAAACCATTTATAATAGTAATAATAATAATATACACTGATGTATATGGAAACAGCAGTAATAAACCTTCATGTCAAATGCACATTGTATGTAGCTATAAAGTTCACTCTATTTTTCTTCCTGTTTACCAGCCACTCACTTTCATGTCTTTCAGAAATGGATGAATTCACGTGTTGCAAATCCGACAGGCTACAACATGGTAGCGCACATAGCCCCCAAACTAAGCCATCAACTCTGATCATTCTAAATTTGTTTGAGCCACAAAATACATTGACATACATATATTTGAGAATAATGAATAATAAATCGTGAATAATTTTGCATGCCTCATTTGAATGGTGTGCCTGACATGTTCGGTTTATTTGTGGCCATGACATATAACTCATAAACTCAACATATTAACTCAACCCTATTAGGTTTATTAAAATATTAAAATTTTATTCTAAATGAAGAATAACATAAAGACAGTGCAGCGTCATGATTATAACTATATTATTGCACTCCTCTCCGTGACAGCATGAATAAGAATAGCCTATAAGAACATAAAATAATATAGAGCTACAAGAAAACACATTTATTAATTCCTTCAGTCTACTAAATCCATTCACTGATGGTTTCTTATTTTTATTTCAGATTTGTAGCCTATATATTATAACTATTGTTATATAATTCACATTTTCAGCTTCATTACAGCAATGTCTATTTCTGTAGACCTACGTCAGTCGGTGGCGATAAATGATCGTCTGATTTACGTATTAGCAAGTTATTAAATATTTGACTCAATTGATTCTTTAAAATCACTGAATCATTTACAGATGAAACAGTGAACATGAAAGAAATGATTCCTTCACTTAGGCCTACGATTTGTAAACAAACAATGATTCATTCCTCCACGAAACACCACTAATTATTATATCTGTATTATTATTATACTTAATTTTACTTACTATAGACTATTAATGACTTGAAATTTACTGTAGTAATTAATACAGAGACACTAATTTGGGCAAACAGCACTAATGACTTGTTTAGGACTTGAAGCTTAAACTTGAGGACTTACAACTCGACTTGGACTTGTCTGTCTTGACTCGGGACTTGAATGCAAAGACTCGAGACTTACTTGTGACTTGCAAAACAATGACTTGGTCACACCTCTGCCAGACAGTCTTTGAGTTCGGACTCTGAACTCTGTTTATTCACAGTATAATGCTGTAGGCTGCTTCATAGCAAACTGCAAATATTAGCCAGAAGGCATTGTTTTCAACAGTATATTATGTTTTTAAATGGTATGTTACTATAGAATGTGGCCTTTTTAACCACAATGTTTGAACAATGTAGTAGCCTGACTGTTTGATCAAAGCAAGTCTTCAGGTGTGGTGACTAAAGTGATTAAAATGATAAAATACTAACTTATACATGAAGCACTTAACGAAACATGCGTAAATATGGACAAATATGGATGACAAAAGTTGAGTGACAAAAATGTTCACTCTGATCATTATATCAGATATATAAGAATGTTACTGTAAATTGAAGTAGCCTACTGTTGTCACAGTCTACCCCATAGTTTGTTTGTTGTTTAAGACTGTGATAGGGTTTTACACTGTAAGTAATATGAAAGACATTATTAATTTAATAAATGTATTTCAGTCTTAAATATTACTCATGCAATGACTTTCTTAATTTAGGAAGACTATCTCACCTTTATGTTCTTTGTGTAATCTTGATCCAGAAGCTCTTCTACATTTATTTTCCTCTTGAAAATACTCTAAACGAAAATCTGCTTCCAGAATCATTTTTACACATTGTGCATTTCATTAAATAATTACAATAAATAAACTCATGATATTGTTTATAGACTGTAACACTGGATTTTTCATAGCTGATGACATTATAAAATTGTTAATTGTTAGTTTTCAAGTGGGTGTGAAGACTGCAAGTGTGTGTAGAACTTCTGATTAACCGATAAGGCAAACTTACAACAAAGTGTTGTAAAAATGCAAGTGAACTTAATTTACACACATTGTACATGTAATGCTGTGCACTTTAAAATAAACTCTTAATTTCTGTTCAGTAGTCCCTATGAATGACAGCTTAATTGTGCTGCTTCTAATTAAGTGATAAAAAGCAGTACATCTCAGTACCAATAACATTTACACAAATTATATGTGATATCTAATTACCTTACAGAGTTAATCAACGTTTTCCTCGTCATTTCATGTTTTCAGGGCATGTGAGTTCCCGAACATGATGAATGATGGGATACGCTTAGCCTCAAATACTACAGCTCTGAAGCAGTATTAGAGATAGTGTGGATTGAGTGTGCATTAAAGGCGCTGTGTCATAATTTGTAAAATTATTTGTAGGTGGCATTTGTAGATGTAGAAGGAAAGACAACTACAAAGCCGTTTGCACCGCACTCTTTTGTCACTTAATATTTTATTTTGGTGTGTCAATCTATTTAATTGCTTAGTATATGAAATCATGATCCACACTCACAAAAATAGTCTTTTTAAAGGTCCCATATTGTACACCTTTCTGGAGTTTTATTTTAGGTTTTGATGTCCTTATATTTGTGACATACCATATATTTGTCCTTAAGAATATATATTTGCGGTATAAGTACCAAAAACCATCTCAATATATTTTTACAGCTCCTCTCTCAGGAGCTCTGCTGAGAACAGGTCGATTTTGGCCTGTCTAATTAATATTCATGAGCCTCTCTTCTGATTGGCCTGTTGATTTCTGAGTGACGCACGGCCAGGCCAAACACAGGTAACTAGGGTCAGCCGACGTCACAGCGCTAACTGGAGGCAGCAAAACAAAGGAGAAACTGGAGACGGCCCATTCAAACCAGCACAGATTCAGCTACATAAGGAGCTTAAAATATCATCTTGTTGTGATGTTGGGGGCCAGAATCAACGTAATACAGCCTCAAATTAGAAATTTGATGCATCTGCTGCCACTGCCAGACAAAAAACCGACGACAGCTGTGGTTAAACACGATAAAACGAGACTGGACAGAAAGAATCGTCAAAAATGCTTGCGTTTGCAGNAGAACTTTGATCGCATATCTGCTGCCACTGCCAGACAAAAAACCGACGGCAGCTGTGGTTAAACGCGATAAAACGTGCGGACTGGACAGAAACGATCGTCAAAAATGCTCCGTTTGCAGCGCACACTTCTTATCAGAAAAGGTTCAATAAAGTATCTTTTGTTGTTATGGGCGCGTCTACAGATTTCGTGCCATATGTCTATGTTTCTTGCATCTCACGATTATGTCGTGTATGAAATAATGTTTGTGTGCATGTGTGTAAAACAACAAAACTGACAATTTATATATAATCATTTGTAATTGTATATACATTGTTTTGATTAATTGTGGCTGGAACAATAATGTAGCTGTAAAAATAGTTTCCTGCTGAATTGAAATGTATATACATCTTCATCATGACTAGATAGACACGGTGAGTTTGTCTTTACTTCACACGTTAGATGTGATCACCTCATAGTAACAATCCTGTCAGATCGTCCATGCTTTGAGTGAGAGTGTAACGTTACAGGTCGGCCGATCTGGTTTCGTGGTTAAAGTAAACCTTTTCGACATGTTTCCGTGTTGTCGTTGCTCAGCAAAAGCATGAACGTGATGTTGTCTGGGGGTTTGGCAAAAGGAGAGTGGGGTGGTGCTCATCGGGGTGGTGACTGAAGGCGGTGACTGTGTAGTTCTGACGTCGACTTTTTACGGAAGTCACAATGGTTCTTGAAAAATCACAGCTACTTTATGCAGGCTGTGTGCATTTTACTGTGGACTGACTGTTTTGAAACTTATATGGTAGTTAAATAGCCCCTAGACCTCAGTAATCGTGAAAAAAGCCAGGAAATTTCAGTTTTGACAATATGGGACCTTTAATATGCGGAGCCTGAAGCGGAATGTGAATAATATGCAAAAGGAATCACGCTACATCAGTGAATCAATGCTTCACCCCCGTAACTGATGGAGCAGAATGAAATCTCTGACTGTGACAGAAGAATGAACTGATGACCCATAGCTGCATTCTACTCCATTTTAGGGGTGCGCCGATCCGATATTCAGCATCGGTATCGCTCCGATATTGGCATTTTCTGCGGATTGGGGATCGTCCAGACGAGACCGATCCAAACCGATATGTGCGTATACTATTCTGTGTTATTTCCCCCCAAAGCCACAAAAACTATAAAGGACCATAAGGTTTCCTTGCACTGATATTTCAGTGTTCTGAAAGCTTTTTTCCATAGTTTAAGTGAGGTACAGATGATATTGTAAGTCAATTTCATGTTAAACTCCTTCTCTCCGCAGCGCTGTCTGTCATCCTCCATTCATTAGATTGTGTGTACAGCAATGATCGACCTACACATTGGGTATAGAAATTCTACCTCATTTAAAAAAAAAACGTGCTGGTTCGGATCGATATCGGTTTCTGAAAAAGTGTTATCGGCCAGCCCTACTTCCATTTTACCAGTAATGACTACATTGCTTTATATATGATCCAATTCCAGAATTTGAGGTGCTGGTAAAACAATCATGGAACTTCCTGTTTCAACCACTCATGGGTCCACCTGATTTGAGGTCAGTACGTATGCAGCAGGACAGGTCCTAAGACGTACACGTCATTCCACATCACTTTACTAAATTACCACATTCACACACACACACGACACACCCACCCACCCCTACTTCGTCCAAAAGGTAATGTGTTTTCTGAGTGGCTGACTCTGGGTCACTGCTTTTTTCTTTCCCTTGTCTGAATGGCTGGGGCTGTGTCAATGATGTGACTACCTTTATATTGAAAGCAATAGGAGGTTGTGTGTGTGCCCAGTGCATAACCCTCACTGAGTATCTAGGGCACCAATGAGAAGTCACCTTCTAAACAAAGCCAACAGATTTAGCCATGGCTTTCAAACCCAGCGTACAGAAAACAAACAAGTGCCAGTATGTACATAAACGGAACACAAGTACTCTTTGATTGTATTTTTGATCGTTGCTATAAGGGCACTACTGTTCAAAGGTTTGAAGTCATAAGATTTATTTTAATACTTTATTCATGCAAAGATGTATTAATTGACCAAAAGGACGCTAAGACGTGACTTGTTACAAAAAAAAGTATATTTTAAAAAAATGCCATTCATTTGAACTTTCTATTTATCAATGAATCCGGAAAAAAAAGTATTATGATTTTTCACAATATGTAACCCCGCACAACTGTTTTTTTTTTTCACAAATGCAAGTAATAAGAAATGCAAAAAATCATAATAAACAGTAAAAAAATTTCACAATATGACCGTTTTTACTTTGTTTTGAAACCAATAAATTTCGCTTTGGTGAGAATAAAAGACTATGAACCTTACCTTCAAAAATAAGAAAAAAGAAAAAAAAACAAGAAAAAAAAAAAAAAAAAAACTTACCAACCCCAAACTTTTGAAACAGTAGTGTACATGTATCAGAAGTATGTCTTTGTAGTATTTAAGAAGCTGTGTCAACTTAAAAACAGTTCAACTTTCTAAAAAGCATCCCAAGAGTCCCGTGTTCTGTTCCATTCAATGTGTTCAATCTCTTTTCAATACAAAAATGTGTTCAGATGTTTTTAGCCTTCGATAGGCTTGACAAATTTCAGAAATGTTCTGAGCTAAACACTGTCGTGACACATGTGAATTTTATTATGCAGTGACAGAAAGCACAGAAAATCATCCTTAAGCCAGATAATAAGACATTGTTAGCCAGTTAAGCTTAGCTAAAGCTGGAGCGAGTATATTTAGCATTGGACTAGTTAATTTACAGCAAACACGTAAGCCTGTCATACTATTAAGGACTACAGACACAAATACTCATCCAATGGAAAATGATATTGTGGTGTGGAAATGGAGTTAAAATATTTACATAGCTTAAAAGCTTATCCAGCAGTACAGAATGTGTTTTCACATCCTAATCACATCTGACTGCATATGGATGCAAGCATAAAAGCCTAATTTCCTCTTCTGACCTCATGTTATATAGAAAATATTGTTTGTAATGTGTATCTGCCATTTGTGGGGGTCTATTTTGGTCGAAGTGATGGAGAGAGAGCAGGTGGGGTCACTGGACAGCTGTTGAGCAAGAGGCTTCGTTATTTAGGCTTACTGCCCGCACACACCATTAAAGGATGAACAACTCGACAACAGAAAGTGCTCAGAAAAACACATTGCTGTTTCGAAACCTAAGATCAATTCCTTCACAAGCAGGGTTTTTTTTTTATATTTATTTTTTTTTAAAGAAAGCACTTCTAATAAACAGGCTTTCAAGGCACCACATGTCTATGATCCTAGAAAATATCCGCTTACAAATACCTCATAACGCATACTTTTCCTGTTCAAGGTATGGGCTCTGGCACTACATTTGTTTTTTTTTTTTGTTTTTTTTATCATTTGCTCCTTAGTTTTAATTAAATTAAAATGAGGGAAATGATTAGTACAACATGGCCATAATTTAATAAAACAAGGGAATTATAAGTCATGGAAATCAATTCTTATTTGTTAGCTATGATTTAACAAAAAAATAATTAAATACATTTTTTATCAAGTCAATTGAATTATTATTATATTTAAATAAATTAAATAATAAATGAATAACACCAGCCGACAAATTCTAAATTGTGGCCACAATAAATAATTTTTGTTGCATGTCATGTGCGGGGCTCCGTACAAATGTCATTAGTTGACAAAAATGACAAAAAGGGACATTTATAAATAAATCTAGCCCTTTAGCCACTCCTTCAGACCCTATTTTTATTCTTTCCACCAAACAGCCTAACTGAACAGCAATTTCATTAATAAAGGACAAAATCTAGGATCAGATGATGGTATCTAAACAGGCAGAATGTTATGCAAACATCTGTATACATTATTTGGTTTGCAAACTTATTCTATATTATGCTATAATCAGATGAGATGTGATCATTTAGGCTACACCCAGTGGAACAAGCTAAATAAAGTACAACATGTTCTATGATGTTAAAAAGCATTCACAGCAACTCCAAGCAGATCAATTAATACACACGATTTGCCTAGAATAGTAAGAATGAGCCATTGAGAGAGTTTAAGGAATTCGTCAGGAATGGGAGGTAAGAAATGCCCTTTAGGATTAAATACCACTTAGTTCAGCAGTCTATATAAGCACTTTCTGTCACTGTCTTTCCATGTCTGTCTCATATCACTCAGCCTTATTGGCCATTGCATAGTCTCTCTGAACTCTCAGTCACTGATACTTACTGACCCACTTTACTTACAGTTAGAAACCAGATATACTGGGATTCGGAGTTCATTTAACATACACAGACTAAAGAGGACACACAATTCATTAAAATTACATGCTTTTTCATATTTCACCTTTCTGGAACTCTTAAACTTTAAATAACAGAATGAATATGAGAATGAAAAGTGAAAAAAGACAAAGTGTGTCCAAATAACTTACTGTAGCAGTAATGCTCGTATCAGATGTGCCTCACTGGGGAAAGTGGACCATGTTCACTAAATTTCAAACCATGAAAGGGTTAAATACAGAGTAATACTTCCTGACAGATGTATTCCTTCTCTCCCAAAGAGAGATCGGCTCTGAAAGGGTCGAGGCGAACAGCACAAGAAGGGAGGACAGCAAAGGCCATGTGGTACTGGCACCCACACACATAAACACACACACACACACAACACACACACCACAAGCTCCCCTTTACTGGTCATCGACCCCCTCTCTACAGGAGTACTATGCGGCAGCTACAGCTTCATGTGAAGACAGACACCAGAGGCTTTCAAATATAGCACGGTGCTTTCCCACCACAGTCATGCCATAGCAGGCCTCACAGATTGGCAGGGAGGAGAGTAGTGGAAATGTGATCCTGTGACATGAAAGCACAAGGACAAAGTGAAGTTTGACACACTGATGTGATGTGTTAGTGTGCTAAAGCATGAATGCAGATCACAGTAATATAAGAATGGAATGAAGCATTGCAGGGATACAAGGTTTTATAAGGAGTCTAGATGAATATAACAAATAAGAGATCACATTCACATATTAAATTCTATGAAATTTCAGAATACATGTCTAGTTAACAAATCAAATGTGTCTCCTGTGTTTGTGATCGAAAAGATTTTTGAATGTGCCTCTTATGCTTGCCATTTAAGCATTTATTTTATCAAAAATATAGGCCAATTTAACATAGCTGTTTTGATATATTATAAAATGAAATTTATTTCTGTGATGGCAAAGAAATCTCAGCAGCCATTACTCCACTCTTCAGAGTCACATGATCCTTCAGAAATCATTCTAATATGCTTACTGGTGCCCAAGAAACATTTCTTATTGTTTTTGTTGAAACCAGGACACATTTTGTCAGGATTCTTTGAAGTAGAGACTAAGTTTAAAAAAACAAAAAAGCATTTATTATAAATTTCACAGAGGAAAAATATTGGCTGACTAATTGTCCTGGCCGACATACAAATCTAAATCACTAGACTGGAACTTACTGCTGCTGCAAAAAAAACACTAAACCAAGAGAGGGATCTCTGGAGATAACATGATGACAGTGTGCAGGACAGAGTCTATGTGTCAGGGTAAGATAAAACAGATCATGGCTGTTTAAGATTACTGCATTCTGTAACAGTGAGGAGTAAAGAGGAACAGCAAACGAGTGTTTGACAGATAGACACATCACACAAATAATACAAAGAAAAATGAAAAAAAAGCCACAATCCTCACTTGTGCTGAGCTCCTGAAAGAGATCAGAGCTCCACCTAGTGCCCCTTCTCAAACCCTCACACACACATTTACAAATATATATATTTTTTTTTTCATTTCCCTATTGTGCTCATAATGCACTTATTGCAATAGGTCAAGTAAACAATTCATCAGTAAACTTTGAGGAAAGTTTACTTTGTACTGAATTATTCAACAGCCTGGGCATTTATCAGCATTTTACAACTCAATTGTTTGTGGGCAGAACTTTTTTGGGGGGACACCCTCAATAGGAGAAATAATTATTTCATATTACAAAAAACTTTTAGAAAGCACATTAGACTATATAAAAGTATACAGACTGTCCTCATTTAGATAAGTAAATGCATGTTTGTGTTTATGTAGGCTAGATGCCATCAAATAGTAATTAAACTGATGATGACTTTATTCAACTGGGTAAAAACCAAGACACATCAGTGGAGTCCAGTTTTCCACATTCATTTGAATTTTTGTCTTAACACTTCGACAAGCTCCAGGAAATTTTTTTAAGTCAATTGTTTTCCATTTTGTGGAGTTGCACTAAATAACCCCACCCACTGTGAAATCTCATTGGTCCAAAATGCCACTCCTCATAACTTTATATTAAATAATCAAATATAATGAGAATGTGATGCGTCACTGTCCACAGGACATTTTTATTTTCAGTCCAATAACTACAGTGCTTGTACATGCTTTATCCAACTAGTAAATAACCAGAAATAACAAAATGAGCAAAAACAATTTCAATGCAACAAACACGAACACTCAACCACTGCGTAATCAACACTTTGTTTGTGCACAGAAACAGGTTTTAAAAATGGAGCTGCACAGAAGTCAGTCATCAGCGCTATGAAAGGAACATGTTATTCTGCTTCACTTTCATGGCTCAAAACAGTTTCAAACAATTAAAAATACTAATGGCAATGTATTTTTGCAGCAACCTTGGAGCCCTGAATCAAGTTTCTCTGTGTTACTAAGAAAAAATAGAAATATAAGACTACGCAAAGCAAGTTTGGCAGAGGATGCATATTTATGGGAGAGGGGGAACAATTCCCCAACCTCCTTTACACACATACACACTTTATCACAGAGAAAAATGAGAAACAAACATGCTTGTATGCCTCATTAAAATGGGCAAAAACAGATGAGGCTCTATAATATATTTCTTAATCTTCTCTGACATGCTTAACAAACAGAAACCAGACTAAAGGCAGAGTGCAAATATGCATGAACAAAGACTCATATTGTGAGAGCTAAAATATAGACTAAAGAAACAACAATAAACAACCCAAGATAGAGATTTCTGGATAAGCTTTATCTGCATAACAAAAATATCTGCATATGACAAACAGAAAGATACTGTATGTTGAGCCAAAGCACTTTACCTCTCAACATGCTCTCGCCCTTCAGCATTTCTTTCTTTGCACCTGGACAGCAGAAAGAAATCTAGGAACCTTTAGACCATGTACAACTGACAGAAAGCCGATCCATCCCGCAAAGACTGGGAAGAAGTCACTGTAGAGACAGGCATGCCAAATGGGATGGTCTGGGAAGGACAGAACAGCCCAGTGAACTGAGAAACACGTGACATGTACCCAAAACCATGATGTGGTTTCACATCAGAGAAGCTTTGCTTTGCTGGAAGAGGCCAGCAGGAAGAAAATCAAGTACTGTACCCACATACAGACAGTGGACCTTGCCAAAGTTACAATGGCCGCCCCCAAACCATAGGCACAAAAGGATAACGAAAAGCTGGACAACTCATCAAGAACTCAAATGAATGGAGATAACAGTTCATTAGAGTGCTGCAATGTTGATAGGAACAAATCATGATGAAAAACTTTTAATGAGGGTACCAAGTGGGTCACGGTAGGAAAACATTTCATATAAATAACATGGATCAATGCCAGTTGGTCCATCTGGCCAGACACACAATGAGTGCAGCCTCTTTATTCATTAGGACATCTGTATCTTCCTGTGTCAGCAACAAACTGAAAACTAAGTTCTTGCCAAAGACAACATTTACAAATAAACAAACATACAAGGACACTTAAGCTTTACTCTCACCAACTATTAGTTTAAAATTATGTGATAATCGTAACTGAAAGGTCAACGTAATGTTATTCCTGACATACTTTAATGGACAGAAAAAAAAAAAACATTTCAAATGACCAATTATATCACAGCTGCCAATCTGTTGTATTTGGGCAAAGCTGATATGAGTCTTTTTTTTTTTTTTTGCATTGATGACAAGCCACTATTATAAGAAAATAATAATCAACAAAAAATAATTCTAAAAAAAAAAAACCTTTTTATGATAACCAGAACTGATTTTTAAATTGTTTTTATTTTGCTCTTTTGACAATAATCAATAGATACGCATTAGACTATGACAATAAAAAAATTCTTTTGAATAGACAAACAGTATATTGATAATTCTACGGTGAGAATCACCATCATTTATCGCTGACCCATATTAACCCAAAATAAAAAAATCAACCCAGTTGTATTGTGCGTAAATACCAATTATGTTATTTTAACAAATTTTTTTATGGTCCCATAAGGACACCTTCAGATTTTAGGCTTGACAGAAATAAATAAACAAAGTAGTTCTTGTACTACTTATATGATATAATTATTATCCCCCTTATGGGGGATTAGTTTTTTCCCCCCACCCACTATTGTTTCAAGGCTTAAATGTAAAACCTATTCTTCTACTAGCTCAACAGGTAACATAGTTGACATTATTATAGACAGTGGGGGTCAGATCAGATTAACATGACTGCCTGCACATCCCTGGGTATCTGTGTGAATGTCTTTTTCTAAAGGTAAGAGCATGCGAAAAGAAATTTTGTATCACCCGTCCTCTTTCTTATGTCCTTTCCTCAGCAATTCTTCTATCTCCCCACCTAAAAAAAAAAAAAAAAAAAAAAAATCCACAAGGAAACCATGGAGACAGCTCTCCATTACTGCATTATGTTCTGATAGATATACGCACAAAGATCATGCCTAACTTTGATAACACTACTGAATAAAAGGCAGTGGTCTCAAGTAAAACTGTAACAAAAAAGTGCCCCATTTTCTAGGCACACATTTAGATAAGTGATCTATTTCCTATACACATTTGAGCTACTCTAGTATCAAACTGGTAAAATGAAGTCAACATGATAAGTTTTACCAAATTATAGTGTTCTGGCTGGTGTTTTAAGGATGGTTGGAAGAGTACTCACACATAGCAGGGTCCAAAAGTCTGAGACCATACTGAATACATTTGAATGTAATTATTTTTTTTAATTATTAGACTATAAGAGAATGCAATAGACTCTCTTTTTTTTTTGACGCATACAAATTTGCTAGTATATACAAACTTTATGGAAACTTTATGCAATCCTTTAATGCATGAGCACCTGGAGTGTCAAGTAGCAAGATTTTCTTACCCAAGGAAACAAGGAACTTGTTGTTCCCTGAACGGGGCGGAACGCTCAATGCATATTCACAGCACCCTAACAGGGCAGAGAAGGTTAAGCACAAAGAGAGTAATAACCTGAGCTCAATCGTCCTGTTCGCCTGAGAGAGAAGGTCCTGCCTCAGGGCAATGGGCCACAGAGCTGCTATCAGCAGCTGAGACAGCTCTGAACCCCAAAAATGGTTCTTCCAGAGTGGGGCCACCAGAAAGACTCTGTGTCTGTGTTCCCTGACTCTTCTGATTACCTGTGGGATCAGAACGATCGGGGGAAAAGCATACAGGAGGAGGTTGGGCCAATCGTGGGCCATTGCGTCCTCGCTCTTCAAAAAATAAGATGGGCAGTGAGTTTTGTCTTTTGATGCAAAGAGGTCCCAGATTCTCTGAACCATTTGTGGGTGGAGCATCCACTCCTCTGAGGGGACGTTGCTCCGAGATAGCATGTCTGCTCCTCGGTTCAATATGCCAGGCACATGTGCTGCCCTCAGTGAACGCAGGTTGAGATGTGCCCATTCCATGAGGCGTTTTACAATCTCGAAAAGGCATTTCGAGGTGAGCCTGCCTTGGTGATTTGTATATGACACCACCGTCATGCTGTCTGATTGGACTAGCACGTGGTGTCCCTTCAGGTCCGGTAAGAAGGTCTGGAGGGCTCGACATACTGCCGTCAATCTTGAGCCGACTTTCTGCATCCGACCAGGAGCCGAAGGTCGGTCTGCCCTTGCACAGAGCTCCCCAACCAGTGTTGGATGCATCTGTCGAGACAACCTTCCTTATGTGAATCATGCCCATAGTCACGCCCTGCTTGAACCACTGTGGGTCTTTCCAAGGGGCCTGAGCTGTCACACAGGCCTGGCTCACCCTGACACGCATGCATCTGCGATGCCACGCATGGGGCGGAATTTATGGTTTTAGCCAGTACTAAAGGGGTCTCATGCGGAGCAGGCCCAATTGTTGTTTACTTGATTTAACGTGAAAAAAAAAAAATAAAATAAGTAAAAATTTACATCTGCATGCACTTTCAACACAAAATACAACTTACAAACTCCTTAGCCTATTATAAACATAGAACTGTGTATTAACAAACAATAACAATCACCATGCTATAGGGCAGCTAGCCTACCTAAAATAACTGCATAAGTTTAAAATAGGGATTCAAACTGGAAATAAGTAAACCTGTATAGCATCATAAGCCAAATAAATAATAACAAGAAAACGTTTATATCGCACACGAATAAGAAGCCTTGAGCCATGGCAATATCAACCTTGAGGTCAAATAAAAAAAATACAAAGTTTAAATGAAGTAAGAATCAGCAAACAATGTGGAACCAATTGAATAAGAAACAAATGTTTAAAAAAACCTTCCAAAATCACCTAGAACTAACGCAAGGTCTTTCAATCCAATACTGCAACAGGCCGCCTTTGCTTCGTTTCGAAACTAAATCATCCACCCTTGTCTTGTCTGTCTCACCCCACTCTCTTGTCAGGCAGCTCGACTCACTCTCTCCTCACACTGATAATTAATCTGATCTGTATGCTGCTGTCATTCGCATCGCTGCATGACACAGCTTCCTGTTTTTAATTGTAGTGTCCTGTTCTTCTTACTGCTCAATTATTTTTCTTATTACTATAAAAAAAAAATCAAACACCGTGGGGGTCTGCCGTGGCGGTGGGAAGTGATTTAACCGTTGGTGCGGCTTTACCAACGGTATCACCGTCCGCACCGTCTCTCACTGCAAGCCTAATGGCCATTGCATGTTCTTGCGTGACTACCGCCTCCATGGAACTGATCGACGAAACTGCCCCCACAGCGATGAATTCGTTGTTTGGGAGACAGTGAGCTCCTTGGCAATATTGACCCTGAGATCCCATCACTCTAAGTGGCTGAGGAGGCGGGAAGCTATGGGTATTAGCTCGGCCTCTGAACTGGGATTTCAGACTGAGCCAATCGTCGAGTAATTCAGAATGCGGAACACACCATCGTCTCAGATGGGAGAGAGACAGTCCATTCACTTTGAAAAGTCGAGTAGTCAGGACAGTTCCGAAGGTAGACGTGTGTTTTATGCCCCCCCCTTTAGACGACTCTCAAGAATAGTCTGTGATGGGGGGCTACCTGGATGTGAAAGTAAGCATCTTTCAGATCCAGAGAAAAAAAACAGTCCCCTGGGTGGATTTGCGAGAGGATCTGTTTCAGTGTAGTCATTCTGAACGGCCGTTTCATGAGGGCACGGTTCAGGTGTCTGAGATCGAGGATGGGCCGCAGGCCGCCATCCTTTTTGGGGACGAGGAGCCTGCGTACTCGATTGGGTGGAACCATCTCTAAAACGGCTCCTTTGTCCAGTAAATTCATCCCGTCGGATCATAAGACGTGAGCATCCTTCTGCTTCACTAAGTGGGAGCCCGCCTTGCATCACGGCGCTTCGCAGTGAAGCTGGGGTCCTCTGCCCCACTGTTTTTTCCGCGCAGGTCCCTGGGAGGAAGAAAACGGGAGGGCGTGAGAGGCGGAGTCGCTCTCTCAGAAGAAAGTGATCCGAGAACGCAGAGAGGTGAGACTCATGTTCACACAGTGTGAACAATCCATCTCGGTCAGAGCGGCATCTGCGTGGGGCTTGCCCAGAGAGGAAACACACTCTGAGTGGCCGTCGTCAGTGTGCAGTGCAGTCCTGCACAAGCCGCAATGACGGTGCAGCATTTGAAACAACGCCACTGCTCTTTTAGAAAATGAAATTTGCTTTAAGCTCACCAGATGGCGGCAGGGGACGAGCTGGTATCTGCGCAGGACTCTGAGGCGGCTCGGAGAGCGGGTGGGAACAGCAGAGTGGCGCAGGCGAGTTAGCTTCTTGTCCGCAGCGAGGCGTGTCAACGGTGACCGCTTCAAGTCCCCTAGATCAGCGAAGGGCAGATCGTGGTCACTGAAGGAGAATTGATCTGAGATCCTATAGCGAAATGCCCGCTTATATAGCCAGATGGCCCAGCCCATTCTGGTGGGCTTCGTTGCCATAGGCTCGTGCAGCTTTTTCATTTACTGCATGAACCAATGGCCATGCAGTTACACTGCGTGATTGTAAAGGCATCAGTCCTCTGAGAAAACAGAGTTTTCTCCATAAGCGTCTAGTGACGCATTACGAGTGAAGTGTTAAAAGGGAACTTTCAGACCCGTTTAATGTTGGTGCTAGTAAAGGTTTGAGAACTTATGGCCTGGTTTCACAGACAGGGCTTAGACTAAAGACTAAAAAAAACATTACTGGTGTGCATCCTGAGACAAAACAAAGGCACTGATATATATTTTAAGATCAATCAGTGCAAGTGTCTTTCAGTTGAAACAGCTCAGAATTACATTTTAGTTTGGGGCTGGTATTAAGCCTTGTCTGTGAAACCGGGGGTATAAGTAACACAGTTTGGTAATTTTTTACACTAAGGTCTCATTTGTTGTACATGGAATGATCATTTTCTTGACATTTTTTGTATTAAGTGTAGGGCTGTCGCGGTGAGGGAATTTCCCTTGCAGTAATTTTAAGTGGCTCAATAGCACGGTATGCGGTATTATCGCCATATATATATATATACAAGGCTGTACGTTAATTTTTTTTCACAAAGCACTGGTGCTACAGAGGTTGAAAGTTTTGTAGCAACAGGCCAAACAGTTGTAGCACAAGTATAAAACGTCTGTTATCATGTCTGAAAACAAACACAAGTAATGGAGTTCATCACTTAAACAGGCACTGATGTTCCATGCAGAGAGTGCAGAAACATAACACCTCTTACACCTTAAAAAAAATATCAAATAAAAAAAAGAATGGCAGATATTTAGGCCAAAGTGAGCAAAGATACAAATCTTTGTCATTATTTCATCTTTGTTATTAGAAAATAAGAACAAAGATATATTATAAATACACATAATATACAAATAAAACTAACTGTGCTTTATTTTTCAGGTACAGTATTTATTTAGCAGTAACATTCAAGAAATTGAATATTATAATAAAACACTATATACACTATATACATCAATTATACTTTTTTAAAGCAACTGACTGATGATAAGTTCAAGAGCAGTGAGTGAATTTTTTCTTTGTTTTGCTGTTTTATTAACATTAAAAGAATAGTTCACCAAAAATGAAAATTCTGTTATCCGTCTTTCAATTTTGTCGTAGTGTTTAATTTTTCTACCACCACCATTTATCACTCAAGTTGTTTGAAAAAAAAAAAAAAACCTGAATTAGTTTATTTTGTCTGTTGAACATAAAAGTTATTTTGAAAAATGTGGAAAACCAAACAGTCCACAGCGACTTCCATAGTATTTTTTTCCTACTGTAAAAGTCAGTGTGGACAGCACCTGTATGTGGTTCTTTCTTCAAAATATCTTATTTTGTGTTTAGCACAAGAAATAAATTAATACAGGTTTAGGACCAAATGTGAGTGAGTAAATAATGACAGAAATTCAATTTTTGGGTGAACTATCCCTTAATGAAGTCGCAGCATTTTAGTACTACTGTCCCTTCAGAGCTGCACCCGTTTTCTCTCAACAGTTTACTTTCCTTTTAAGACATAACCACCTGTGTTTTATGTAACCCTTGTGTGTTTTTGAACAATTAGAGCACAATCATCAGACGCGAAGACACTTAGTCAAATAATCAGGCGTTTTGAAGTCTCTCAGTGTTGAGCGCGCTTCATGCGTACTACGTCCTAAACAGCACACATCAGAAACCACGTGAATTAAATGTTAACCCGGTATTGCTTTCAAAAGCAGATGACAGTGTAGTTTTAAATGTTTAAAAGTAGTTAAATAGTGTAAAATTTATTGCGCATAAGTGAGTGTCCCGATAGAGTACTCTACTACCGCTGAGTTAACACTGATTTGAATGCATGTGGCCGTTACACATTATAATTGAGACGTAGGGAGCAACAGAACTGTGATCTGACAGAATGTGCGTGTAGTACGATACAGATGAATTTCTTCACAAGCAATCGTGGAGACATTCCCAAAATTCGTCACATCACACAGCCCTAACTACCAAGTAGGCTGTAATCAATCTCACACACAAAAACAAGCACAACGAAATCACTTCACTATTAAGCAGCTGTGTTATGAACATACAAAACTGTACCGCACGCGTGAATTTATTCATCGCACAGACCAGTTTTTCGTAGCACGTGCGACCTGTACAGTCCCGATATATTCATAAATCTATATATATACAGTGGGTACTGAAAGTATTCAGACCCCCTTAAATTTTTCAACTTTTGTTTACAAAATAAAATTGCAGCCATTTGCTAAAATCATTTTAGTTAATTTTTTTTCCTCATTAATGTACACACAGCACCCCAATATTGACAGAAAAACACAGAATTGTTGGCATTTTTGCAGATTTATTAAAAAAGAAAAACTGAATATCACATGGTCCTAAGTATTCAGACCCTTTGCTTGTGACACTCATATATTTAACTCAGGTGCTGTCTATTTCTTCTGATCATCCTTGAGATGGTTCTACTCCTTCATTTGAGTCCAGTTGTGTTTGATTATACTGATTTGACTTGATTAGGAAAGTCACACACCTGTTTATATAAGACCTTATAGCTCACAGTGCATGTCAGAGCAAATTATATTCATGAGGTCAAAGGAACTGCCTTAAGAGCTCAAAGACAGAATTGTGGCAAGACACAGATATGGCCAAGGTTACAAAAAAAATTCTGCTGCACTTAAGGTTCCTAACCTTCCCTCCACCAGTCGGGGCTTTATGGCAGAGTGGCCCGACGGAAGCCTCTCCTCAGTGCAAGACACATGAAAGCCTGCATGGAGTTTGCTAAAAAAACCCTGAAGGACTCCCAGATGGTGAGAATAAGATTCTCTGGTCTGATGAGACCAAATAGAACTTTTTGGCCTTAATTCTAAGCGGTATGTTTGGAAAACCATGCACTGCTCATCACCTGTCCAATACATTCCCAACAGTGAAGCATGGTGGTGGCAGCATCATGCTGTGTGGGTGTTTTTCAGCTGCAGGGACAGGTCGACTGGTTGCAATCGAGGGAAAGATTTATGCGGCCAAGTACAGGGATATCCTGACGAAAACCTTCTCCAGAGTGCTCAAGACCTCAGACTGGGCAGAAGGTTTACCTTCCAACAAGACAATTACCCTAAGCACACAGCTAAAATAATGAAGGAGTGGCTTCACATCAACTCTGTGACTGTTCTTGAATGGCGCTGCCAGAGCCCTGACTTAAACCCAATTTGAGCATCTCTGGAGAGACCTAAAAAGGCTGTCCACCAACGTTTACCATCCACCCTGACAGAACTGGAGAGGATCTGAAATGGCAGAGGATCCCCAAATCCAGATGTGAAAAACTTGCCTCTTTCCCAAAAAGACTCATGGCTGTATTAGATCAAAAGTTTGCTTCTACTAAATACTGAGCAAAGGGCTGAGCTGAATACTTAGGACCATGTGATATTTCAGTTTTTTTCTTTTTTATAAATCTGCAAAAATGTCAACAATTTTGTGTTTTTCTGTTAATATGGGGTGCTTTGTGTACATTAATGAGGGAAAAAAAATTAACGTAAATGATTTTAGCAAATGGCGGCAATATCAACAAAGAGTGAAACATTTAAGGGGGTCTGAATACTTTCCGACCCACTGTGTGTGGATATATATCTATATTAATATATTATAGATATAAATATTTTGTGTGTAATGTGTTACGATATAACTAACGAGGTCATATTCAGAAGACGATGAAACCGAAACCAAATAGCGTTGAAACATGAAGTGAATAAACCGAAGAGAATGACAAAATAACGGTCCACATAACAGAACATAAACCGGACAATAAGATCGTCAGCCTATATTGTTAGCCTATATGTATAACAGTTTGCCTAGTTGTAATCTGATCTTCTAATCTGACTGGACAAGAGACTTTCTATTGATATTTCCACCTGCGCGCGTTCTAGGCGGGCTGTCAGTCAGTGCAGTTACAGTGTTGCACCACAAGGTGGTGGAAAGGGACTGTCATTCAACTACACGTTCAAAAACGCTGATTCATTCATTCAAAGAGACGTAATGAAACACGCTGTTGAAATCATTTTAACTTTGAGCGCCACTTTAGAAGGCTCAGCTGACCAGCTATGCGTCGATGCTAAGACAAGAGATTTCGCTTTCCTTGGACATGACAACCTATTTTCACAAATATATATGACTCAGCCTGGAGGACAGATGCAAGTAATCGCACGTGCTCAGTCGATCTCTCTCTCATTCACTGTCTGTTTAGGCTTGCAAATCTACGGAGCCTCTGTACAAATCAGCATGGTACACATTATGCTATCATTACTAATTTGTTTAATATTCAGTACACATGCATGAAGTGTAAAAGGAGAAGGGCATATCCTTATGAAAAAAGAAAACACGCAAAAATCGCAGTTGCCGCGGTTCTTGCATTCCTCTGCCGTTTGCTCGTCAATAGTATTGCGATATTGCGGTTATCGCGACAGCCCTAATTAAGTGCGTGTGTGTTTGTGTTAGTAATCCTATACGTTATGAGGACCAAATGTCTCCACAAGGATAGTAATTCCAGTAAATGTTGTCCTTGTGAACATTTTTAGGTCCACAATGAGGAAACAGGCTTATACATCATACAGAATGATGTTTTCTATGATGGCGAGATTAGGTACTTTTGTATGTAAGTGATTTTGCATTGTTCTCCAGACTCTTACTAATAAGCGAGTTAAAGTGTTGTAACTGTGTATAGTGTTGGGTATTTCTTGAGCATTAGTAAAAAGCTTTTTGTGTGTATTTGTTTTAGAGATTGTTTTGTCAATAAACGTAGAGGGTTTTCCATTTTGTGTTTGTGTTGATTGTAACTAGGCAATTAAGAGATTTTTTTTTAAATACAATTTGAAATATACTAAATTTCAACTTCATTGCCAGAGATATATGACATTGAAGTACATTGAAATGACATTGAAGTATATTTTAGTTCACATTAATTGCTTATTTAGAAGTACATATTTACCATATTTCAAAGTACAAATAAAATATACTAAAGTCCCACTTAAGTGGTTCAAAAATATCACTCAAAAGTTCAACTAATTGCAATTAATGTAATTTTAAACTAATATATTTGAAATCAATTACAAATAATTAGTGGTCGACCAATATGGGTTTTTTGACAGCCGATACCGATATCTTGGAAAGCAGGGTGGCCGATATAAAGCCAATATAATTATTTATTTTAAATAATATTTAAGAAATTTGAAATCATTTAACAATGGATTAAAAAATAAATGTGTACAATAAACCTACTTATACTTTAGAAAAAGTATTTTTCCACAATAAATAAATATTTAAATAAAAATTATTAAAAAGGAAGTAACACTGGACCCAACAGGGCCTCTCAGTATTCTGGGCATTTGTGTGCATTGGGAATATATTTTTTCAAATAAAGCCAAGGTAACACTCATTATACAGCACACAGTGAAAATGACATGGATATGACATTGGGCAAAAGCATGAAGTGCAGCATAATTTTAAATCACGAGTTTAGTTTGTCGATCGCACGTCTCCAGTCCGGCTGAACTCTCCTCATGTCCGTACTCAATTAGCACGGACCATAGGACCGACTGTCACAGAACACGCGATCATGCAGGTCGCATGCACACTTCACAAGATCTCACAACTGGATCCGACCAAGTTTGCAAGGTTTTTGAAATTAGACGTTCATTAGACATTCAAAAATTTGTTTAAATTATATAAACGTGTATTTGCTGAATGTTGACGGCAAATGAGAAAGTATTATAATGTGTGCCTTTAATAATATTAAGGGTTCATATATCAATTTCAAGTTTTCTTTCTCTTTGAGTGTTACAAGCGATTGGCATAGATAAGATCCCTGAAGTTGCAAAGAGATGTTCAAAGAGATATTCTTTATCAAAGTTAAGACTCTGCCACACCCCCCTAAAACGGCTCGTTCTAACATGCCCCCACATATCTACCTCACTACGTGGAAAATTTGCATAATGCATAATGCACACAAAGAAAGGCGCTGTGGTTTCAGTAACCGCAGTTAGTGTTGAAGCCGCCATGTCAGGGAGATGCTGTGTGTTTTTAGGTGAAAGCAAAAGCATTTTATTTGGCTTTCTGAAAGTAGATGCATTTAGGAATATTTTTACTTACAACAGAACAGCAATGCATTTTTTTGGACGACCGTTTTGTGAACCTAGGAGAGAAGGTAATTCTGACTGGCTATGACAATCTGTCTTCTGAATCAGCTACTTTTTGTTACTATTTAATTATTTGCTTTGACTGTCAAATGCGGAGTTTGCGCTTGTGTGTGGTGTGTAGAGAGAGGAAGAGAGCCAGAGGAGATGGAGCTCGAGAGCGGAGGGGGGGTGGGGGGGGGGGTTCACATCACAATTGAGTCAGCTTTCTTAACCGTGGCTTTTGTTCCTGCAACCCATACCAGCTTCATCACGGTGGCTGTCATGCAACTCTCTGTTACCCTCTCGGGCTCTGTCTTTACATTTATTTTGAAAGCTGAAGCTCGCTATTATGGTAAGGGGCGTTACATTTCCGACGCTTGCTTGTGGTGTTCGGCCAATCACAATGCATTGGTCAGCTGGCCAATCAGAGCAGACTTTGCTTGTCGGAAGGAGGGACTTTGTAGGAAACGAAGCGTGGCATAGAGGACCTACAATAACGTACAGTATTTGAAAAAATAATGTGTTTTTTGAACATTAAGCATGTCAACATATTCTGTTACAAATACACAAAATAATTATCTTTAAAAAAAAGCATCATATGACCCCTATAAAGAATCGTTATAATCAGGGTTTCTGCAGACTTGAACAAGTTAAATTTAAGACTTTTTAAGACCTTTTTAATACCACCTTATATGAAATTTAAGACCTAAACCTGTAATGGAATTTTATTACATACATATATGTAATATTTAATGTGTATAAATTAAAAAGAAAACAAAAAATCATTGCTGTAATAAATTATATTTATTACTAAGATATACAGTGAACTTTTCATGTCAGCAGACAATATTCCATACAAATATCCCTGCAATATAACTGCATCACTGAGATTTTTGGTGTAGTAAACCATTTATTCTGAAGCAATATTTTCATCAATGTTCTATCAGCTTTTTCATGCTTAATTCTGCATATTTACCTTTACAAAGGCCTATTTTTAAGCTTTTTAGATGTATGCATCATCTTGCATGTCAAATTACTACAATTTATCAATAAATTCAATATACACTATAGGGCTGCTACCAGTCAGATTAAATTATTTACACTGCAAATAACAATAATTACAATTACTGCAATAAATAATGTTATGAGATTTATGTTTTAAATGCATTTATGAGTATAGAAATAAGAAATGTTGAGGGGAAAATGCATATTTTTCAACAAACTTCTCAACTAAACTATTAGTAAGTGACGGTAAGTCACTTAATGAGTGAGTATTGAGTCATTCATTCAACTGATTGAGTGTTTTATCATGCTGGTATCTTAAGGACTTTCGTGGACAGCTGACTCCTAAAGTTTTTGATATTCTTCATATTCTGTGTGGTGATCAGATAAGTTTAAATAGATTTTTACCTTTTATGGGCATTTTACCTTTATAAAGCCATTTTTCTATAAGTGTGCATTATCTTTTGAGTCAAATTCTTACATTTAATCAATAAACAATAATAAGACATTTGGCTGTTACCAATCAAATGAAATCAGTATCAACTAAATTCATCTTTGCAATCCAGACATAAGCTGCATCTGAAGTGGCATTTAGATGTGTTTACACTGTTTAATGCAGAACATGAATGCATTTAAACTGCAGTTACAAATGCATAAATAATGTTTTGATATATTAAACATAAAACATTGAATACTGATTTTTGAAATTATTTAAAAAATGAAAAGATACTTTAAATGTGAAATTAAAACCGCCAGTAGGTGGCAGCAAGTCACTGTTAATAAGTGAGTCATTGCGATTGAACCGAATCATTTAAACGGTTGATTCATTCAGGAACAAAACACCGTCATGTTGCTCAGAGACGCAAAACAGCGCTGTGGCTCTGTTTGGAATTATTTTTGTTGGCGAAATAGTGCAAATAGGCAATATGGTGTCTAAAACGTAAGTCTCTTAATAAAACTTATAGTTTATTGAACTGTTGTAAAAAATCAGTATCACATTTGTATATAGTAATTTTTGGAGAAAAAAGGCACTCTTCCGTGTGGACTTGAGTATAAATATACACATTTTCTGCCCCATGTCTTGAATTTGTGATCATTCTGAATGTATTTTAATAGACTGAATCATGCAGTGATCAGGCAGAGCGCACTGCAAATGCGCACGCACACTAGACTTCACGTAATGCGTGCACTCTGTAGGTGTTTTGAACGTTATTGTTTTTTGCGTCGTGAGAATATTGAGTAAAATAGCTCACTTGTCATGGTGTTAACTATATCATGTTATGAATAAACTAAACATTTTGAATTTTTACCTCAGTGTGTTTCTTCTGAGTTTATGTGTGCTGTCACGCTCATTTGTTCTGAAGTCTCGAGACAAACAGAGTGAGCCTCAGCGCGAGCTTGTATTCTGTATTCTGCTAACTTACTGCAATTCTCTGATGACGCAGTAATTTACCGCGTCTTCGGTCTGTCCAATGATTGTAAAGTCATTAGGTCCGTCAGACTTAAGATATTTTAGCGGTAATGAGACCAAAAATATTTAAGACCCATCGAATCCGAGTTTAAGACATTAAGACTTTAAGGCCTTATATTAGGAAAACGTTATTTAAGACATTAAGACTTTTTAAGGATCCGCGGACACCCTGTATAATACTTTTTTGTATACATTTTAATTCCTTTGTTTAACAGTTCTATCTGATTATTAGATAGACTTCTATCCGTAGTAGACAGAACTGAACGACAACAGCGAACAAGTGGGAGAATGTGAGCACTATGTGCTCAGGCGCTGCCGCAGCCGTTCTCATATTGGTGTCCAAATAAAAGTCCGACGCGCTGTCAAAATAAGTCCCTCCTCGAACACATCGGCCAAACAGAAAAACTTAGCAGTCGATGGCGGTATCTGAAAAATGGCAGATATCGGCCGAAATATCGGCCTTGGCGATATATCGGTCGACCACTACAAATAATATGCATTTAGTTGGTCGAAAACATGACATTTAAACTAAGTGTATTGCTAACTGCCATTAAAGTATATTTTAGTTAACATTAATTGCTTGTCAGTACATTAGTAGTAAACTTTAACCATATTTTAAAGACACTAGAACCAATTATGAACGTACATATAAAGATGTACTTAAGTCCTACTTAAGCATGTCAAAAACCACTCTTAAGTTCAATTTATTGCATTTAATATAACTTTAAAATGTGATACATTTTAAATGAATTACAAATACAATGTACTTAAGCGGAGAAAATAGTACATTTAATTTGCACTTGCATGTGTTCTTTTAAAAGTATATTATATCCGCAATAGGTACACTTTATAAAAGTATACTTAAGTGCACTTCTTTTTCATAAGGGAAAACACAGAGATAGTCAGAAGCATTAAAATGCTTGTGACCATGTAATCGCAAAGAATGCTCCACAAAAAATGCTGTGCAGTGTCTTGTGCATGCAAAAACTGCACGACGAGAACAGAAGGAGCTAAAAAAAATAAAATTCAACAAACACATTGTTATAATATATTGTTTTATACACAAATATAAAAATATATATATATAGATTTTAAGTTGGAAAAGACAATCAGTTACTTTGTGAACTTTAGTTCCCAGGAACATCCACAAGATGGACAAAAATGTCGATGCTGTATAAGGAGGGCAGATGTACAGTATGACAGGATGACTGAAAGTAAGTGTTAATTCTTATGTAGCAAAATATTTGGCCAATGTGTGCATTTGACACATGCATTTGCACAGTCTGGTCTTTTAGTGAAAACACAGTAAATCATCCAACCCAGTATGCATATTAGAACTAGTAGATCACTACAAATCACTCAGTAGCACCACCATAATCCAAAATTCACTATCTGTGTGTTACTAGCTTACAAGTCCTAAAGACATTGTCAAAATACCACACAACATGAGCTGTGAATGCTTTAACATGGGCTTGACACTATTGGCTATCTACTACGCAGTGCATCTAACAAATGAATGAAGAGTAAGATTTTAAACATGATGGGGTGGTTCTCCGTTGCTCTATATAAAAGTGTGTGTGTGCATGTGTGTGTGCAATTTAACATGCACAACTTGGGTGGAGGTTTGATCTCCCTCCAGATTTGGCTTTTTGCACTCTTACGAAGAAAATTCTGTAGGGAAGGCTTAATTGAAAAATCATGTTCGCTCTCTTTCTCTCGCTCAACCACAGGCTGAACCCATCACCTCTGCAAAAAACAGCCTCTTGCCTCTTTTCCTCTGTGACATCCACTTTGCTAAGGAAGTTTAGTGCCATTTGCAGAGGCAATAGTTTGCAGCTGACAAGGCCGTATAAATAATATAATGAACTCCTGACCCACCTGACAAATAGATATGAAAAACAGAGTTGCATTTTGGAAAGACAAATCCATCCACAACACAGCATGCAGAAGACAACCAGAAACAAGATGTGTGCATCTAAAGTGTGCTGCCATTTGTTTTTAAGTGCGTCCTCATGACGTCCAGGGATTACTAGATAACCTCAGGTGAATTCAATAAAAACTTGGATCAAAACAATGGCAATAAAGGATCTCATTCTCATTTTGTATTTTTTGGCTAACTGATTTCATTGGCATCATTTACTTCAAGCTACAATAAATAACAGAAACAAAAATCATCCATGTAAAAGTTCCGCTAATAAAATTACTGCTGACTGCCTGCCAAATTCGAATGATTTTGCGGAGAGCAAAAAAGGGCTATCCAGCCAGGAAAAAATTGACACAACTGTGCCTGCATATTCCATGTTAAGAGACTAACCAAATGCAATTAGCAAACCACACAGTTTAACAACTGTCTGGAGTTGTTAACTTTCATCACGTGGGCAACAATGTTTTAAACAAATGCAATTACATAAATTTAAACCTCCTCAAAGCATCTTAGATTGAATAAGCAAGCATCCAAACAGCTGATGGTGCACAAAGAATCAACCTAAAAGCACTTTTGTCTTTAAATCCCAACAGCTGCAAAGGGAATGAGGGCATGAAAAACAAAGACATGACCCTTCCTAACCTCTTAAACGGATGTGCTTTTCTACTGTGACACATATACATTTAAAGGGGTCCTATTATGCTTTTTCACTTTTTTAATTTTAGTCCGTGTGTAGTGTGTATGTTTGGGCATAAAAAAGATCTAGAAAGTTACAAATTTCAAAGTCCACTCCAAAGGGAGATATTTCGTTTTTTTTAAATCCCTTTTCAAGAACTACAACGAATGGCTCATTTGGACTACAGCGTTTGTTTTCCGGGCTTTGTGATATCACAAAGCAGCTCATTGGAATATCATTACAAATAATTCCCGCCTACAGAAATTCGAATGGTTTTATGTGTGGGAGGGCGAGGTTGTGGTTAGAACGCTTGGTTGAGTGAGTGCATGAAGAAGAAGTGCTGCTGCAGAGTTAGTGCATCAGAGAAAACGAAGAAGAGGAGCTGCTGTGCTGTAGCATCACATTTTCGGAATGTCTAGAACAATTCTTACAAGTATAACATGATGTAGCTGGGCGCCGCGGACAGACGCCGTCAGTGTGCCTACACTCATAGAAAATAATGTATTTGAATTTTAAAGACGTGGCGCGACGTGACGCTGCGCTTCTCGTCTGGTGTGCGACCGCCTGAAACACTGTTTTTTTTCACCTCCGTGCCCAAACGTCTTTGTTTGGGCTTCCGAAAGCGGTTGATGTCAGGAAACAGTGGTTGCAATTTATTTTTTAACTCTGTTCCTGAGCATTATAACCCCAATTTGCTTTGTGTGCTGTGCATTTTACTGAGGACAACTTCCACAACATGAGGGAGTACAGTGCCGGATTCGCCAAAAGCTTTTGTTGAAAGACGGAGCAAGGGGCGTGGCAGTACTGAAACACCATCTAAGCTGTTCGCCAATCACAACGCACTGGGACAGCTAACCAATCACAACACATTTCGTTTTTCGGAACGCGGACTTCTCAAAGCCCGGAACTAATCGAGCGTTTGTTTGCAGGATTGGATAAAGGTCTTTAAGATGTCAATTATGTGAAAATAGCTTTTTCGAACGCACCAAGCATGATAGCATGTCTAGTACACCCCAAAACAAATCAAGACTTTGTAAAATAGCATAATAGGACCCCTTTAAACAATCAAAAAACACAAGAGCAATAACAATTGTGGCCTCCATTAGCAGACAATGTCTTCATTAGGCCTTACAAACGGTGTGTTTTTCCCAGTGTACTCCAGGATTGTGTGGCCCACTGCCAGAGAACATCGTGAGCAATCAACACATTTGGGATCCTCATGCGAGCACTAAATATAAGTTTTTAACTATTTGGGCAGAAGGTATGTCAGTGTGTAAATATGGTGCTAAGTCTGTCCATGGTCAGGAGCTCATGTGCATGTGTGTTTATACTTCGCAGTGAGTCAGAGATGTTCTCAACTCATAATTGTGACACATTTGTTCTCTCTAAACTAAGAAAACATGCCCTCCAAGCTTAAGCTTTAAAGGGGTCATATCATTTGGAATCAAATTTTCCTTGAACTTTCCAGAAAGAGTTCAGTGTATTATGAAAACATACTGTAACTTTCAAAACTCAAAACTTCCTCCCCAGTGTAAAAAAGAAACTAAACTGCACACGCCTTGTACTTTTGCAACTTTAAAATGTTAGAGAAATGAACACATTTACACATCAGCAACTCCCGTTTGGTATTCAGAAACGCATAAGGAGAAATCTGGGGGAATACTATTATTCCTAATAAAAGACGGTTAAGCTTTGCACTGTTGCTGGCTGTGTGTAGCACCTACAGCTCTGCACTTTCTTCTGAATAATCACAACGTTATTTTTAACAAGATTCCTGATCAATTTCAGTCCTACCTTCGCAATATGTGGACATTTTAATCACATATTATTTTGTGAACATGTCACAGCAGCTAAAACTATAGACCTGACAGCAAATCCACAGGTTGCAAATAAGTGCGGCAAAGTGTTGTATCTTATTTCACATGCAAATGTGGTGTTTACACAGAAGATCTAAAGCGTACGTGGCAACAAATAGCCTATTTAGGGTGCAAAAAAAGGAAAAATTACATTATAAGGAGAAAAAATACATCTTTCAACGGAGAAACAAAGACAAAGACAAAAGGCACACACACCAAGCTATGGCCTACATTGTTTACAAGCAAAATGCAAAAATCAGGTGCTTGTGTTACAGTACAAACAGAGGAGCTGTTTCACAATCTTTTCACAACAGTGAGGGCCACACCTCAGGAGCCCCAGCTGCTCCTCATACCAGTGCGGGGGAGATTTAAGGCCCCACACTGGTTCACACTGCCTTCAAACCCCAATGCTGGGTCTCTAACAATGATGTCAGCCCCTGCACTTATGCAACAGAGTCAGCCATGACTCAGAGAGAAAGCAGGAGGGTCTACAGGGAAGTTCTGCTCTCGGACAACACTGGGACTGTGTGAGAGAAAGCTCAGGGGCACTAGAAAGGGAACAAAGACATTTTTCTCATTAAATGTTCTCATAAGCTGCATTTATTAGATGATTGTTGAAAGACCAATTTTCTGTAACTTTATATGTGCCTGTTATGTTTTTATAAATTTGTAGGCACACTTAAAGGAAATATTTATTTGTACATGTTCAGATTTTATTCCACATAGCTTCTCAGAGACTAGGATAGAAGAGTTAGTTCATCAGTAATATTTAAAAAGGAGAAAGGAACACAAAGAAACTCAGTGTTGTTATGTACTGTCTTCCTGTCAAATGAATAAAACAATGACAGCCTTTGTGAAGGAAATTACAATATTAATCAAGGGTAAAATGAGAAGTATACTGTTGGTGACAAGAAAACAATCCAGTCTCATTGCGATGTCATGGTCTCTTCTTGCTTACGCCAGAGCAAGACTACAGCTGCTATTATCTTGTTCAGAGAGCTGATCCTTACTCTGATTAATGAGCAGTTGCTTCAGAAGGCCCTGAGGGTTATGTCTGCTGAATGATGGGTATGGGTGTTACTGTGCCAACCTCGACACATGGTCATTCCCACATTATGCAGACCTATACTCAATGAGAAGTGTGCGTGAACTGAAACAACAAAGCTACATGAACCTGATGAATTACTCAGTTTTATTTTCACATGCAAAATATTTTAGGACAAATATTTATTTTTAAGGCTTATATTCACAAGTACAATTTTTGCTCTTAAATTTTGTAAATAAATTAATCAAAATTGAATCTGAAATGAAAATGAATCCTAAATGAATTATTAAAAATGAATCCTAAATACTATTAACTAATAAAAATGTCAAATCAACAACAAAATTACTACAAATTACAAAATTTAAAAACTGAATACATAAAAATAATAGAACATATATATATAAATAACAAAAACTATAATCATATTAAAATAACACTGCATTGATGATCTGCTTACTTTCTCAGACCACATTGCTAAATCTGCCCGGTCCTGCAGATTTGCTTTATTTAACATTAGGAAGATCAGGTCCTTTCTTTCAGAACATTCAACAACTCCTTGTTCAAGCTCTTGTTCTGTCCTGGCTGGACTATTGCAATGCTCTCTTGGCAGGTCTTCCAGCCAGTTCTATCAAACCTTTACAATTAATCCAGAACGCGGCAGCAAGATTAATTTTTAATGAGCCAAAAAGAGTACACGTCACACCTCTATTTATCAATTTGCACTGGCTACCAATATCTGCTCGCATAAAATTCAAGGCATTGATGTTTGCCTACAACCACCACGTTCTGCACCCCTTTACTACCTAAATTCATGACTTCCGACTTATGGCCCCCTAGAAGGCTTGCGTTCTGCAGTGAACGTCGCTTTATTGTGCAGCCAAAGAGCCAAAAATTCACTTTCACAGACTTTTCATTAAATGTTCCCTCCTGGTGGAATGACCTGCCCAACTCAATCCGAGTAGCATTCTTCAAGAATCGGCTAAAAACACATCTCTTCCATCTTTATTTGACCCTCTAACTCTAGCACTCTCTATTCTATTTCTATTCTTTAAAAAAAACTTGTCCCTTTTAGACTTGCACTCTATTCATTTGCTGCTTGTTTTTCTTAAAAAAAAACAACCTAACACTAGCTTTTCTAATCTTTTTCTATTCTATCAGTTTTTCTTTGATTTATTATATAATTAAAAAAAAAAAGCCTCTACACTAGCTTGCTCTATTCCTATCTGGTTTTCTTTTTCTGTATTATATTATTAAAAAAACCTTGCTACATTCTTGCGTTTCGCACCTGAGCCTTTTATAGCACTTGTATGTCATTGCTCTTTTGTTGATTTTGATTACTTCCATTGTCCTCATTTGTAAGTTGGATAAAAGCATCTGCTAAATGACTAAATGTAAATGTTAATGTAAATGTAACCTTAATCAAACACACCTGAACAAGCTAATCAAGGTCTTCAGGATACAGGTAGATATTTTTTTTCCAGAGTTGGACCTAAACTCTGCAGGACAGTGGCCCTTCAGGATCAACGTTCCCCACCCCCTGCTGTATACTATACTATAGGGATGCTTAAAATTATTTTAACATTTAAAAACTACTAACATTAATTTTATACCATCACAGTCTGGTTTTCTGGGTCTCTAATTCACAGTCCATTAAGAAGTGAAAATTAATACAAATTATAGTTTTAAAATGATTTGAAGCAGACAAGGAATGAGCTTTGAGAAAATATACATTACAACAGTCATCTGACTCAAGGACCACTGACGGAAAGTGAGGTTAACCATAAACTTACTAGACTAGACATCCTGTTCTGTAATCCACATCATGCTCCTTCCACTGCCTGATGTTGCAAAATATAGCAGCCTATGGAAAGACAGCTTTGTTATGAAACATAAAAGCTATGATCAGTCACGAGGCGAAGCTCCCCTGATCACTGTGATGAAAACATATGAATGGACAGCATGATCCTTTGACTCTAGTTTGGAGAACGAAAAATGAAATTTGCCTGATCCTATACTGGAGAAAACATTTACACAGTTCACCCAAAAAGGAAAAATCGCTTAAAATGTGTCCTCAAGCCATTTAACTCTTTCCCCGCCATTGACGAGTTATCTCTTCTTTTAGAAGAAAACGCTTCCCCGCCAAAGATTAGTTTTTACGGTTTTTCACCGTTATACACTCGGGGGTGCTATTACACATCTTCTGAACGAGTACAAAACCTCCCGAACAAAAACACACGTGAACAGGACGGAGAAACAAGTGATCTCTTATGTAAACAGATGCATATGAAAAATAATGCGATCATCAGCAATAGACAGCATATAAATGAAAACTGCATAATGTTACGGAGTAAAATGTTGATCCAGGAAGTGGTATATGTCTCTGCAAGCTTTGGAGGTGTTGATGGAAGCGATTTACTGGATTTATGCTTTGATAATCATACTGAACATTATCCAGATGTAGTTTTTGATAAATTTTATTTTCTCAACTTTTTGCTCAAAACTATATTGAAGTGTTGATAAAAAAAAGTTTTTGAAGAATTTCAGATTTGAAGAAATTTAGCATTACATAATTTGTTCACTAATGGATCCTCTGCAGTGAATGGGGTTCCCCAGAATGATCGTTTAAAACAGCGATAAAACCAACCCAAGCATTGCCATCACTCCAGTTTTTTTCCCCCCCCCCAATCAACTAACGTCTTGTGAAGCAAAAAGCTGCATGTTTGTAACATACAAATCCATTATTAAGACATTGTTTAACTTCAAACCATTGTGTCTGGCTAAAATATGATTCCTGTATCCATGATTTGCTTTCTCCAGTGAAAAAGTCATCTTGTCGGAATCAAGAGAGAGAAACATGCACAGGTGAAAACAGTCCAAAAACCTCCTAAATAAATATGCCAGTGGATTTTGATGTGAGGACAACAGGCAAAGGACTTCTTCAGTTTCTTATGATTGATCATGGACTCATATTTGGCCAGAAGCAAAAGTTTAATGTTAAAATGCCTTGACAGATTTGTTTCTTAAAAACATGCAACTTTTCACTTGTTAACTGATGGACTGCAGTCATGCGAACTGATTGTGGATTATTGTTTGTTTTATTCCGTTGGGGGGGGGGGGAAAACTCACATTCTGACGGTACCCCATTCCCTCGAGAATACATTTGAGAACAAATGATGTCATGCTAAATTTTTCCAAATGCGTTTTGATGAAGAAATAAACTCATTTACATCTTAGATAGCCCAAGGGTGAGTACATTTAAATTTTTGGGTGAACCATTCCTTTAATAAAATAAATATTTTGAAAAAGAGTAAGAATGATTAGCAATAAAAACATCCAGACAAAAAAAATGTATGTATGGATGAGCAATTTAAAATATAACTTTTAGCCTGTTTACACCCTAATGGAGAGATGGACACGTAAAAAGCATGCTGAACATTTAATGTCTTTGGAGTATAAAACAGACCTACATCACTGGGCCACTTGTCTGTTTCAGTCTATACCAATCTCTAAGCACTTCATTTTCTCTCTCGCTCTCTCTGGTTGAAGATCTATGCTAATAGCTGCCAGCATTACAAAACCCATTAAACTCAGATTTTAAAGGCCATGCAGGAAATCGTTAAAGCTCAGGAGGGTTTCCAAATGCAACCCAGGCACACCCTGAATACAAGTAAAAAGACCTGATAACAAAATGCTCCTATTATTGTTTTGCCACTTTTTATTTTATTGTATACTTTTATCATATGCATATTAGCCATTTCTCAACCAAACTGACTTGACAGCCTGTTTCATAGCCTTTGTAAATGCAAAACAAGGTTTCATAATTCAAATGTAATGGTAAGAGATTATACACTTAAATGTATTACTGTTCGCTTACAGTAAAGGGCAGGGCAGATCACAAATGCTCGTTGTCAGCCATATGCATACATGCATTCTAATAAAATCCATGTGTTAAAAAAGTAATGAACTTGGATTCAAAACCATGCATGTTATTTTTTTTTTTTTAAATCAAAATAAGGTTTACGTTTAAAACATATTTGAAGGTATAAGAGAAAGTGTATTTTAGGTCCTGTAACTAGTCCACTTTTTCATTGACTTCTTATTTTCAAATAAAATACATACAGTCTCTCAATAGGATGTCATACAACTGATTGCCTAATTATATAAATGCATTATGCAAATGTTGTTTAAAATAGTTTTAGATGGTCTACAGCATGTCACAGAGAACAACTTCCCATAACCAATTCCCACATGTAAAAATGAAGTTGTTTCTAGCAGAACTAAATTCAAAAAGGAACCACAAAGTCATAAAGCAGCATCAGTGATGGTGTTATATTAGATCAACGCAAATGAGACTGGATCATACAATATGATGCGCTTCGAAACCTCGCCCTGTTCTTATCTTACGGATACACTTCAATAAAGGTCAATACTTTAGTTCACGGTCTATTTTGCAAACTTTTCACGTGTGAGCACAACCATCATTCAATTGCTAGCGCATCCTGTTCGCTCTTTAACTCAAGAAACCTTGAAGTAAACTAAAGAAACATTACAAAATGATAGTCGTGCTGTCCTAACTGCAACGCTTAAAGTAAAACTAAAGAAATAAGAACATAAAAACGATTCAAAAATACTTTTCTCGGAAATCGATGAACAAACTGACAAAAACAAACCACCAACAGGTTTTGATGAGGAGAAGCAGCTTTAGCTCATTAACACTATTTATTAATTCCTCAAGAGTATTTGAACACAACCCTACTTCGGTTGTGTTTATTGTTTGGTTAATTACTGAACACAAGAATAAACTCACATTGGGGAATTACGCACAAGCGAAATAATGTTTAAAAGGCGTAACAGCCAACGAACTGTGCGTACGCGAGTTAATTAATTTAACAACTTACCGAGAGGTACTTGTCACTGATGTTTAGGAGTTATTTCCAAACTGTAGTTCGTGAACACAAAAGCGGCATCAAAGAGTCTCTTAACAAACGAATGAGTCGCGTGAGTGCGTCTGTCATTCACGCTCACCAGCGCGCGCCTCGAACTTGCATTTGTCCTCAGCAGCAGCTTCCGGGCGACGTGAGTGTAATCTTAAAGGCATAGTTGATCCACCCAGGGGGGAAAAAATCTATAATAATTTGCTGAGCATCATGACGTTTCAAACATGTATTGCTTTGTTTCTTCTGTGGAACATTAAAGGAGATTTTAGGGACTAACAGAGACAGTCACCGTTCACTTTCTTTGAAATCAATTAAATTGAATGGTGACTGAGGTCATTTTTTCCAAACATCTCCGTTTTGTTCCTTTTTGGGTTGAAACAATATAAGGGTGCATGAAATATAGCCAACAATCGCTAAATTGAAATTGTAAATGAAACCATAATAGACATAACAATCCCTTATCATCAGTTGTTCCATTATTCATTATTTTGAATGGATACACAAACTGTCAGATGCATCATTGTGGTTTGCAACCAAATTCCCAGCAATACAAATTCAGCAACAGCAATAAAGACTTCGTTGTATTCAGAGAGCTGAAGTTTGAAAAGACAGTGATTGTTAACTGGCGGACAACATGAATTGAAGCAGCATGCCAGCGTAACAAATTTGAAACAGGGAAAACATGTAGTTACCACGTATGAAACAATGGATCCAGAAGAGCTAAGGCACTGGAAATGGAATCGTTCCAACACTGGTTACTTGCATTCATCAGACCTGGAAACCTTGCAGTGCATTGACTCCAAGAAAAGTCGCTCTGAAGACATTGGTATTGAATCTGTCCATCCAGTTTATGAGTTAAACACCTGTGTTGGATGCAACACACTCAAACAAATTGATGCATTGTATGCATCATTTTTTTTTTTTTTTTTGCTCAACAGTCAAATATATTCTCTGTGAGTAATTGTGAAGTTTACATATAATACATTTGATTTCATTAATATAAGACCCACTTCAATCCTCATTGTGAAGAGAAACAAAATTCAGATGTTGAACACTGTAAATAATGTTCCATGAACCGTCATTTCACATGCAGCAGAAGGGAAATTTGATTGCAAATCCATTTGGTATTTTGATACATAGGAAACAGATGTGACCTTCCTCAGCAGCCTGCTCTTTATGTCTTGATATTGCATTTCAAGACCCATGCAATGCTTGCAGGGACTCCTCGGAAACTAAGCAATAAATTGAATATATATTATATATATATATATTATATATATATAATATATAATATATATATATTAGATTCAGAAGATGTTCGTTATAATCACTGTGGGTATTGCTACTAAAACTACTACAACATTAAAGTGTTACTGAAAACTGAAAATTTAAATTAAAAATTAAATAAATGTCAAATGTATTCCATTTATTTTAAATGAAATAAATATTACAACAACAACTTAGAAATTTTATGAATATTAGGGGGAAAATGATAAAATTACATCAAATTACTGAAACTAAAATTACAATGAAAACTGAAATTATAAAAATAAAAATATTAATAGAATATTCTAAAATAACACTGATTCTAATGTTCTTTTGAGGCTAAGAAGACAATGATTGAATGAGAACAAACAAAACTCACTGAAACTACAACCTTTTGAAATGAAGACATAAAAAAGGATGTGTAAGGTCAGTTCTTGTTTTTCAGCCATGGCTGATCAACAATGCTCTTTTGACTCAGGCTGTTGTAATGCTACCAGTGTACCGAGGTGGTCAAAGAGGTTCGGTTCCTAGGTCCCAGCAGTGTCTCATTTCCTCAGTTTCCAATAAAAGACATAAATAAATGTGCAGACTAAGGCAGCTTAAGCACATAATTGTTACACTTTTCATTCAAAACGGAAAAATTCTTTATGTGTATAATTACATCACACACACAGAATACAAGTTCACTAAATCAGTATTATTTCAGTTTCAGCAGTGGTGTAAAAGCTTGAAAGAAAATCACCCAGTTTAAGATTACAACAAGAGAATGTTATGAAAAGGAGGATGCTATCAAGCAGGTCAGTGTTAATTATGCAGAGGAAGACGTCTTTATCCTGGCCTTTGTGAATCTGAAGGCAATTTTTAACTCTGACGTCAAAGAATATGTTAATGTAGTTTGATTAAAGAATGTATTGTTCAGCACGTCATCTTTACGTTTCAGTAGATAAAGCCTATTGCACTTAAAACATTAAACTGGCAAATCACTATTAAAAATATGTAGCATAGGATATAACTTTAGAACCACTGCTTTTTTTCCTGTGTAGGTTTTATGTATTAAATACAGTACATACACTAAGAAAAGCCAATTAATTATTCAATAGTTTTATGCACTGTGATAATCAAAGTGACGGCCACTTGAACACAACACTCTGTAAAGCCCAAGCTCTGGAGGCCTTTTTCTTCTTTTTCTTGTGAGGCTGTGAGACAGAGAATGAAGGATGGATGGCTCACATGGGACAAGGAGGAACATATCTAAACAGACAGGAATGAAGAAGCACACATGGAGAGGGAAATGAGAGTGACAACAACAGAACTTATTGCATGGATCGTGTTGATGAGTCTCTGGGTTAGAGAAGAGAGCAAGAGCCATATTGAGTGTGAGCTAGAGGAGGTCTATTTTGCCTACAACAATGAATCTCCATGCAGTACAGATTTATGGGAGCTAGATGCTATTAGATCAGACATAACTTGGAAGTGTGAAGAAAAAATCCTAATAAAAAAACCCAATGGAGCCAGGTTACACCATACTACAGTATCCAGATAACAGGGAAAATGTGTCTTTTGAGAGCGAAAACCATGAATCATAGGTTCAAGTTGACCGGAGAATTACAAAGCTTGATGGAGTATTTCTTGCTGACCGGTTGTCCTTGGCAGTTTGCATGTGCACTTATCTCCAACTTTATGATCCATTAATCTCACATGGCGCAAAGGCTTTGGTTGTTTTGGTTCTCCTTTGTAGAGAAAAAAGATAAGAACCCTAGTTTATACTGGATCTTAAATTAAAGCCCTTTATTCTAAAACTCTGTATAAGCTATAGCAACAAACTTCAAAGTTTTCAGAGAAGTTAGGACAAAAAAAAGAAACATAATTGTAACACAGTTTGTAGTTCGGGAAGAAGGAGGCGGGAACCGGCGAACATTTGAACAAAACTTTAATAAAATAAACAAACACAAAATGAAAGTAAAACGACAGCCCCTCGCAGACGACTGCGCACACAAAACAAAATAAAATCCAGGCCTGGTCCTCTCTCCTCCAACACCGTCGTCACTCCTCCTTCTATCCTTCCGGAGCTCCTCCGTGGGACTCGTGGGAGTCGTGCATTAGCATTTACTCCACCGGCCTCCCTCCATTCCCACGGCTCTCGGCCCCGCCCCTCTCGTCACAATAATATAATAGAAACACAGCAAAATATTTGTGAAATGACATGTACAACAGTCCTGACACAATGTATTAAAACAGATGTACAACAGCAAATATCTTAGATGGCTAAAAGGACTGAATTTGTGATAAAACACATCACATGATCTTTATAATAATACAAATTGATAAAAAAAGTATCTGTAAATGTGTTATGCTCATGCTGAGCAGTGTCAGATGTCTTTAGCCCCTGCTGAGACAAAGCCTGTGTTTACCTAAAAGAAAGCAAAGGAAAAGAATACGAAATGCCTCAAATATGACCACCATCCCCCACCCATTGAGTTAGACATCATAATAACATTATTGCTCAACTATAACATGCCCGTGGCTGTATTGTGTTTATGTCAAATGTTCTCATCCAGTTCCTACTTTCGTATTACTCTCAGATATGCATTATTCAGTCAAGCCCATTGAGAGGATGAATACAAAAAGATCTCATCCTGTATGTGGCCTCCGGTTACTCTCACTAAATAATTTAAAGACATCCACCCACTCATATAAACAGAAACATTACAGATGGAGAGAGAGAAACTGACAAATAGGCCCAAAAACAGAGCGAATGAGTGTGAGATGGTTGAATGTTTTGGTTATCTATTAATAGAACTAAAGCACATCCAACAAACCAAACAAAAAAGTGATTTCAACTGTACATTTCACATTTAAGCTATAGCAATTAAATTCACAATGCATTTATCAAAAAACAATATGTGACTATTTAGTAACAGGTTAAAAATGTATATATTATACAATATATATTGTATAGTAAGAACAAGAAATTTAGCCCATGTAAATTAGTCACCCATTTTCTTATGCACCATTGTACAACAATTCAATAAAGAAAGAAGTCTATTTTGAGTATCCCTCATTTTATACAAATTATTGACAAAAACATATTGGTGTGTCATTCCTAAATTAATCAGCGTTTTTGAACAATTGGTTAACAGAATGATTCAATGACTCTCTCAACCATTGAATTTCATTGCTGAATGAATCAATGTTTTTGAACGAACCAGTTGACTGGTTAAACGATTTACTCATAAAAACAGTCACGTGCCGACACCTACTGGTGTAGTGATGTCTGCAGAAAGAGTCACTAAAAACTGCACTAATGAACAGTCTCGCAGTCTGACTGGAACGAGCAAACAAGTAAAGTTATACAAACTAAGAAAACTTAGCAGTGTTTTTGGACTGTTTAATTAACATGAAATTCAAGAACTGAAAATATAGATGGTAGGCTACTGATTGACACCTTGGGAAAATCATCAGAAGGAAGGGACTGCAACAGAAAAAGAATTAGAAAACATGAAATGAAAGTGCTAGAAATGGTTTATCACTCCATATTTCACATAGACTTCAGCTCTGTGATGTGAGGTGGTCCATAGACGTTCTTGGTGAGCTAAATGGTGGGTTCGAGTTTAGTGATGGGGCCAAGCTCATAAATAGGTTGGCCAAACCCTCCTATGGAGCTGGGCTTGATTTCAAACATGCTTTTGATGAAAACAGTCACCAGTCAACTGCACACTTTTTGATCTTTTTACTTTGTGAAGGCTACCAAGTAAATGTCTGGCAGGGGTAAATAGTAAACCAGTAAATCCTTGTCACAAGTACAATCACTTTAAACTTTCTCCAGGCCCAGGGCTTGGGACAAGAAACCACTCCGTAATCCAACATTGAATGCATTTTGGTAGTGAATCTGATTGAATCACCATGGACATGGGTATAGGATACAAGGATTCAGTTGCATGACTATCTTGATCTGGATTGAAGTACTGACAGTAAGTAGTTCACAGTGGTGAGTGCGTGATCTGAGATTGGTCTGAAAGGTCGGTTAGTTGGTGAGATCAAACGTATTAGTTAAATGCTGACAATAAGCAGCTTTTTTTTCTGTGTCCGTCTAATTGGAAAGAGCTCATGGCTGTTTGCCGCCGACTGAATGCTCAACTAAGGGTCAGTTTTGGAAAAGGCCACTGGCTCTGGTTCAGTCCGGGGAAGGGTAATTCTTTAGCCTAACCTTTTCTTTCTGTAACCGGAGACACAAACACACACCCACAAACACTCATCAACTGACAATTTTGCCTGTGACTTTAATTGAACTTGGCTGGCGATTTATGCTTCTGACCTTTTGAAATAACACAGAGAGGCATGAGAGGGAGGCAGACAGACTGACAGAGAGAGAGCTGAAAGATTTACAATAGGCCAAACATGCATATTCTGTTCATAAAGTCTGTCCAGAATTTTCAGAGAATTTTCAGCATTTGTACATCATATATGTTACATATTTAAGTGTTGGCAAATTAGAAGCAATGTCAAAACAGCTCTCAGCTGAAGTCTAATTTGCTAATTTAATTTCACACTGTCACATCCTCTTTGCGCCTCACGCCAATTTGATAATCATGGCTGGATAACGGTCCTGTGAGATCCATTTCCTATATCCCATGTCAAGCGACAAGGTTTAAAACAGTCATGATTTACAAAGAATAACATTAGATGTCTAAAAATTGTAGAGGGGTTCCCGAGTAATACACTGCATGCATTGAGGGGCCTGGGGTCCCAAGTTTAGCCTCCTTTGGCTTTGGAGACTCCTGCGCTCTGAAATCTTTTTTCTTAATTAATGAACTGATTTGGATGCTTTCCTGAGAGCAAATTTCACTTCTTTCCCCACTTTGCCTTCTTTAAAAATCAATTTATAAAATGCGATATTAATTCATATAAAGTGATAGCTTGAAAATTAAAAAAAAAAATTTGAATAACTATAACTGAATGAATGTTTGATACATTTAATCTTTATCACAATATGGCAAAACCAACTTCTCAGTGAAAGCGGGGAACAGTTTTAAATAATGATTCAAAATAAGGGGTTTATGAGAAATGAGAGTAATGAGAAAAAGGTTTTCTTTATTACTTGGCATTTGTTCAACAAATGTTTTTGATTATCATTTATAGGTTTGTTCCAGAAAGGATTCAACTTAATTAATACATGAATTGAATGCATTGTAAGAGAGAATCATCATATTTGTGTCAGAATAAGTTACTAGTCCTGACATGTGAATCGTTTTGTTTTATGCATATCTTCATACAACTTTTAAAGAGGAAATAAGCATTTAAGTTTCTCCTTTTCATATTACACATGAAATTAACCAAAAGCTAAAAATAAAAACAACAGTCCATGCAAGGAGTTTATTAATGAGCAATCTGCTATAATATACAAAGGAGTTTCCTCTCAAACATTTCATTCACATTCACCCAATACTTCAAAGACACAAGTACTGAGGTGCACATAAATACTTCCCTTTCTGTAAAATATTCAAAAAATAGCTTGTTTTGAATTTAAATATTGTTCAAAGCTTTTTTTAGCAGGATAAAAATGTGCACAATGTAATATAATGAATATATTTTTTAATGTAGTACCAAATGCAGTTGTATGCAAAACATTTTCCTGACCCCAGTTTACATCTTTTATATCATGCAGAGAAGGCAAATCAATTCCAACCCAATACAAAATAATCATGTACAGTTTCTGTATGAAAATAGAAAAAAGATATTAAATGCCATTTACGTTATATGCAACAATATAATCATCCGTTTTGAAAAACAAAATTGTACAAAATGGTAGAAACAATCTTAGAACTACTTACAACAATTATTTGATTCTAACTTACAAAAAGTAAGTGTGATGAATGTTAAGTCTTATATTTTTTCTAACCATCCACTGATTACAGAACATCTATCTGCATGAATTCATAGTTTATTATTATGCTTATGGAATATATTGACAATAATATTACTATAACATTATGGTATTGCACTCTTTATCCATAACAACAACTATATTCAGAGTAAATGGATGCAATGACTTTTTCTTGAGTTTTTGGCCACTATTGCCAGTTTTTGGATGTGCTAAATACTAAATTAATTTTAGTGCACTTTGGACTGCATTTATAAAACTATGTGTTGGATATAACATTGAGGAACTGTGTCTACCTCAACTTTGCAAGTTGAGTCTTAACAGAAAGCAACCAAGCAATTACAAGTGTTAAGTGGTTAACAAGCACTGCATCCCATAGATATACTCACAATGTGAGTAAGCTTTCAGAATTGATATTGGACTTAAAATGCAGAATACTTTGTATGTGCATAAAGAAACACATGTAACACTTTCTGACATTTGTGCAACAAAAAGCACACCACACGGCACAATAAAAAGAATCATTCATTGTCCGAGTATAATATAGGATTAATAGACATAATCAGATATAATATATCCACAATGATTGTAAGCAAGCAAACAAACTCACAAGGTAAAATAAAAACACTTTTTTGAATATATTTTCATTTGTACAGACTGTTGATAGCTTGATAAAAATAAATACATTTTTCTTTTTTTGATTGCATTTCGTGATGAGATAATACATTATCAGATTGCTACACTGAAAAGCTCAAACTGCATATGAGATATATAAAAACTTGAGTGAAGGAAGTCAATAACTATGGGAACTGACTATTGAAGACACTGCAGTTAAGATTTCACACAAAATATTCTTAAATCTTTGCCTCGCTTTAGCTTTCTTCTTAGCTGCCTCATTTGGGTAAAAGCAGCCAATTCCATTTGCAAAAAATATGATTTTATATTGCAGTTTTACCACAGTGACATACATGGTTTCTCCCACCTGTAAAACAGATAATCACACTTTCCTTTTAACATTTCTTACAAAAATATTTCTGTGATTAAAAGCACAGTGTAATGTCACAGATTCAGCTGCTACCTCACCAGTCCAATTCATTGCTTTAATACATCAAGGCATCTTTCCTTTCTCTCATTGGTAATACTGCAGAAAATGAGAAGTGCAAGCTTTTGTGTCTTTCTTGTCGCTCTTGGCACAATGACACTGTGTTCTGTGAAAGTCCGACAGAACTCCAACATTTGCTGGTGCAGAGAAACTTTAGAAAATTATTAAGTCTATACACACTGATTTGTAGCTATTTCTGTAATGTCCGAGCTTTACTTGATATACATTATACATTCATATCTCATTGATAAACAACTTAGCTACTTCATCCATCACCAGGTCATAGAAGTTCTGAAAATTAGTCTTAATATGTGGCATGAAGTCCATCTACCTGCTTATGAACTTCTGTGACTATGTATTAGTAAATTGAGTCCAAGCCTGCATCATGTCCAGTTTCAGATGAGTATTTGTTTACATTGTGTATTCCAGTAAGGTCAAAGAGTTTGCTTTGACAGTGTCCAAGATCAGACTCTCTCCACACGACTGGGGTCATATGCATCTGAAAACGATGCACAAGTTATATTAGCTATTTTTGATTCAAAACCACAAGAGAATTGACATGTAAAGGACCATCAATATAGTACAATATATGTCTAACAGAAAACCAGGTTGTTAATATCAGTTTATTTTTTGGAGAAATATAATTTGGGGTGCCTCCAGGACCAGGGTTGGGAACCACTGATCTATTCTGTGCTGATTTGTCATGGCAATGAGTATGATAAATCAGACCACGCTTCCCTCTTGTGGTGAAGAAACTCATTGCTCATTACCCTCAAGTATTAAAATCAGTTATTGTGGCTTGGCACCTCATAATGCTACGGAATATGTAATGGGAAAAAAACAATCCCTATTTTCCATAGAAGTTGATTATCTGTCTCTTTTTTTGTTATACAATAAAACATATTACTGAAGGTGACCTCTACTAGGGCACTACATAGAGTGGACTGCACAGTGCACACAATACGAATATCACAATAGCATATAAAACAACACTAATATTAAAAGCAGACTAGTAAACAACAGCTAAGCTATATGTACACTCCTGGGCAAAAAAAGGGGGGGGGGGGGGGGATATTAGCAAGAATTGCACATATACTTGTAGATTAAGTCCCTATTACGGGATAGCCTTTCCCTTTGTTTTGTTGCTGACTACTTTTTACCGGAAGAAGAGTCAATGTTATTCCATTCAATATTGATGGTTTAAAAAATGTCATGAGTAGTTGAAAAATGTCTCCCAGTAAGTTGGTGCTTTTATACGGTTCAAATCTTTGACCAGGACAAAACATGAGCCTGATGGGCTTGTTCTCAAGTCTCTTCTTGGCTGTCTTAGCAATAACATCTGATTGTTCCTCTTTAGTTAACAACTTTTCAATTGTGGGAACAAGCCATTCTGCAATATTATTTCTATACTCCAAAGCATCACTTGACTTTTCACAGTGGAGCAACTCACCAGTACCAAGAGCTGAAAAATCTCCCCACATCATGACTCACTGTGGTAGAGATGCCTTCATTATTGTATTTCTCACCAGATCTTCAAAGACTTCGCTCTGGTGCATCACTGTGCACGTTGTGTTTGAATGTAATTCATCAGTCCAAACTACTCTGCTGAACAACTCTGAATCAAACTTCCCGTATTCTGCCAAAAAACCTAATTTTGTCTCTATTCTTTTTTTCTGAGGCAAGTAATGTTTTTTAGGGAGTGCATTTGTTTAATTCTTGTTAATTTCCTTAAAAGTAATGTATGCCATTAAAATATTTTTTTTGCCCAGGAGTGCACTTTTACTATACATGCAGTCTGTGAGATTTACAAACTTGGTTGGAGTTCAGTGTACTGACCTGAAATAAACAGCTTGTCATCATCCTCAATTGCAGACATTGTATTATCCATGCTGAATCCTTGTGGCAGAGTGATCTCTCTCTTTGTTACCACGCCACTGCGGGGTTGTGGGATTGGACGTGCCATTGACTTTGGTGGCTGCCTTGATCTTGCTAGTATCACCTCTTCAGCTGAAACTTCCTCCTGAGCTTGTTCATCCTCTTCTTGCATATAACTGGTCATGTCTTTGTTTTCTCTGACTGCATTCTCACTGTATTGGTTCTCTTCCACTAGTGTTTTATCCTCTTTAGCTGATTCTTTCAGTTCTCCTCCCTTTTCTTCTAAGTCTGTCTCTTTGGCCAAGGTGATCCTGGTGATAGTTCTTACTAATGACTGAGAGCTTTCTTCCTTTGCATAGACAGTGTACTCCAGGGATGCTTGATCATTTGTGGATGAGTGGGACAGAGGAGGTGGGCAATATGCCTGCAAGTCCTGTGGCGCTTCTGTTATCTCAGAATTAACTGTCTCCTTCCTGTCTCCCCCACCTACACTAAGAGTCAATTCCTCATCCTCGGTCAGTGGAAGCGACAAACATAAGTTACTTGGAGGAAACTCTGGCAGCTCCAACGCCGAGGAGGCTCTCTGGCAATGCTTTTCAGTGCTAGGTAAATCTTCTCCAGACTCTGGATCCCCTTCAAATCCTACCTCTGACATATCTTCATGACTTTCCATAGACCTATCTGGCACTTCCTCACACTCTCTACTGACATTCTGTTTCTTCTCATTTAAGCTCAACTCTTTGGTTTGTGTTTCCAATTCTGGAGCATCTATGGTTTTCAAATTTCTTTCTACCGGTTTGTCATCAACCTGATCAACAACCAAGGCTTCAACTGGCACTGCAATGCCAAGTATTCTGGCGGCCCGTTGTTCAATGGATTCATTTTCAGGAATACCTTCGGCACACTGGACTTGGTACAGGTTACTAAGGTCGTCGGTCTGCATACTATTGGCCTTCTCTTGACTCAGAAGAGTCTCAAGATGTTCATCTGCCAAGGTCTTTTCATTACTCCAGCTTAAATAATCTGAATAACAATTGTCATCATCATCATCCTCATAATTAGCCATAAACCTACAATGAAGACTCTTGATCACATGAATACGCGAGGACCTCCCACATCTAGTAACGTCTGTGTTTTCTCTCCCAGCTCCCTTCTTGTTGAGGGCTTTGGAGTTGAAGGCATTATTATTGTTCAAGCTTTGAGTACCCTCAGCAAACTCAGGACTGTGCCTGCTCAAATCTCCGCTACTGTCTGATGACGTAATCTGCAAAGTCTCACACATCTCTGAGTTGTCTGAGGGGCTGGTTAACATAGGTGACTCAGGACTCAAGCATGTAGGGGATCCAGAGGTCACAGTGTCTGGAATAGCAGTGTATACTGTTAAACCAACATCCTTAAGCAAGCACTCCTTTGGCACTGGGATATCCTGCCGATGTACTGCTGGATCAGTGTCCCCCCTCTGCAGAATCTCAAAGTTGACATAATTATCAGTTTTGGTGACAGGTAACTCTTGCATCTGGCTGTCAAATTTCACCTTTGCCTTGGACAAGGAACTTTTTATACCTTTGTACTCTTGATGGCCTCTGTTCCCTGAATCAGACATTACATTTAAGTTATTGCCTTTCATTTGCATCTCTGTGACCTGCACTATATGTGACTGCTGGTCAGTTTCCTTCTTCATGTGAAGTGGGGTGGTTTCCTGTCTTGTATTATTGACTTCTCTGTTTGAGTCACTCAGCTCCAGAATACTGTACAATGCCTCATCCAGCTCCTCTATATTCGGATCAACATTTGGATACTTCCCAGTATGATCCTGTATCTCCTTATTAAAAGACTCAAGCTCCCCAATAGCATCCCATTTGCGTCTGTTCACTGGCTTTAGCAAGAACTGTCCAAAAACTTCTTGACCATCTGCTGTTTGGTTTGTCTTTTTTAGCAAAGGTTGATGGTCTGGAGATGGTGGAATTGATGATGATTGGGGTAGAGTCGGGCTCCTTATACTTGAACTACTTCCAGTCCTAGTTCTGGAGAATGCACTATTGCTGGAAGGGTTGAGATCCTTTTGACCTATCATGGGATATCCGTAGTTGGCACTACAGTTGGTTTCACCTTCATTACCAGTGATTGTGTAAGGGGAGGAATGGTCATTCGTCGGAGGATGGGTATTTCTGGAAACTTCTGGAGAACCCGTCTGAGTTTCCTGGTTTCTGTACTGATCTCCAGGCCAGGATCCTACATAGAACAATTCATTGTCTTGGCTTGGACTAAGTGACCTAGTATCTACAATCTCTTTCCTCAAAGGGGAACTTTTAATGGCTGGGGAGCTGCTGGACTGTATTTGTTTCTCTTTGATTGATGTTTTTAAAAGATTTTGGTTGTCATGCTGCACCACTTTGTTTTCTATTGAATTAGTCACTTTTTCATTGTTATTTGCGTCAGAGACACTTTTGTTAGCTTGCATACTAATAGGGACAGATACCAGGCAAAACATTGTCTCTTTGAGCTTCTTCTTTGAGTTTTTCTTGTTCTCAGACAAAGTTTTTGCCTCAAATTTCTTTACTTGTGTCACTGTCTCAATCAAATCCTGGTTTGAGTTCTGCTGCATTGTCATCTGAAGAGCAACTATATTTCCATGGGTAGCTGGATGTCTGTTGCAGTTTTGGTCAGGTATTGTGTTTGAACTTTCTGTCTCCTTCAGCACTTCCTTGTGTATACTGTCCTCATTAACAGAGTCACTAATGTTGCTTTTACCTGGTTCAGTGCGGTCAAAGGATTTCTCAGTGAGAGGAAAGGCACTGTTGTTAGACTTCTCAGATAAGAGGTTGACCGGAATCTCATTTCTGATGTTTCTGATTTTGTCTGCATCCGTCAACGAGTTTCCATCTATCCCTGCTCCTGAAATGTGTCTGACACGGGGGTCGTCAAAGGGAATATACTGAACATTTCCCATCCGTTCTTCACTGTAACCTGGATACGCCTGTCTTCTGCAGGGCATACTTCTTCTTCCATCTCTGTAATGGTCTGGCCAAGCCATCCCAGTCTGCCTGATAAACCATTCTTGCACTTCTGTCATTGCAGAACCCTGCATATATGGGTCACCTCTATATTGGTGGTTACCCATAGAGATAGGATAAGTTCTGTGACCTCTATTAACTACAGGCTGCCTCCTGTACGATGGAGGAGGGATATAACCGGGGGGCTCCACACCAGATCCAGCAAGTTCTTGTACAAAGTATTCTTGCCTTGAGAAGGGCAGTGGAGTTCTGTCTCTTGCACGAGGAGCAGGCTCCCCTGTGAGCATCTCTGCGCTCCCACGCATCTGCTGGTGCACTTCATAAGATGGAGGTCTGAGAGGTCGGCTGAATCTGGGTTTTGATAGTGGTGCGGACTGCGCACCTGATCGGTCAGTCCACCGCTGCCTGTTCTCCCCATCATTAAGATACTGTCCATGAGGGTCTCGTGCATGGTGGCCATTTAACTTATAGCCTCCATATGAATCCTGCCCAGCAGTTGGTATGCTAAAGTACTGGAGGCTTTCAGATTGCAGAGCCATTCTGGGCAGCGACTGGGACTTGTTTTTGGTTCTGGGTGGAACAGCTCCTTCTGCTGTTCGTGGCCTGCGTTGCTCTTGTGCCACCTCATTTTCAGATGGCTGACGGCTCATGCTGGTCATTGGGCGCCACTCCTCTGTTCCCAAACTTTGGTACTTTCTTTCAGCTGCAATTCTCCACTGGTGCAGAGCCATCTCTCTCTCCCTGGCACGTGCACTCTCTGCCCGTCGTTGTCTTTCACGGTTATGTTCCTCTGTGCTTAAGGCAGATTCTGGTCTCCGTTGCATGCCTTCTGGTTTGTTGGGAACCCCTCCTCCACTTCCACGTGGGTCCCTGAAGTCTGCATAATCCAAAAGCACACTAAAGTCCTGACCTCTTCTTCGCCAGTAGGACACATCCTGCTCAGATCTCAGCTGAGAATGTATTCCTCTGTGGGACTCAAAAAACCTGCATTAAAAACATACATATAGAATTAAATAGAGGTCAGTTGTTATATTTGATAAGCCATACTTTAACAGACACTATATCTTTATGACTTGAGGATGTAGGATGAAGGACTTACTTTAGTTTTCAAACAACTACACATTTCTTGTATTTATTAAGAAATATTATTAAGAACATACTTATTCTTCATGTTGGTGATTCTAAACATTTATCAAAGGTCATGACCCAAAATAATAAATACAAATAATAAACTGGAACTGACAATAAAAATTGTGCATAATGATATATATCAAAATGTATATACTTGATTGTAAATAGATTAAAATAGCAACTTTCCAAAGGGAGGAGAAAATGCTTCCCACATATTGTCCAAATCTTTTGATGTTGATATCAAATGTCATGCATATAATCAAACTCATTGAAATGTATGTATTTATCACTTAGTGTATTGGACAGATGTCAACACTGACTTTTTGCATTTTTACTTTTTCCATTTGCTTGTGTATAATACTTCATATCCTGGGTCCCGAAGCAAAGATATGAACCACTGAATTAGGTAAGACAAGAAAAACTGGATAAAAATCAACATATTTGTGTTCAAATCCCATTATGCAAGCACACAGGTAACATCACACAAACACTAAACGGGGAAAAAGTATGCTGACAGTGTTGTCAACAAAGCACAGCACCTCAAAGGGCCCAATAAATTGGGAGGCTTTAATGGTGCAAAAAAAAAAAAAAACAAGATAAATGAGCATTTTCTCTTAAGCAGGAACACGACTAGCTTGTGTGGTGCAAACCATTGAGTCAGCACTGAAGGTCTGTTCTCTCATCCAATATCTTGGCAGCAGAGAGCATATGATCTGCATGTTAAACAATCCTGATTATCTATCTATCTATCTATTGAAACAAGGACATTATGACTTACTTACTGATCAACATAAATAAAAAATAAAAAATGAAACGTTCTCATGTAACCTTTTTTTAAAGCAAATTGATCTCTGAAGCTGCTCTGCGACAATATGACTGGCAAATGCAGATATTCACATTTATATTCATCATGTTTTATTAATAATGGTGTTATGTAAGAGATTGTTATAAGGAATGGAATATTTATCTGACAAAGGGCTCATGGGACATGTAGTTTACTGCTGCCTCTGCCTGCAGAACTAAGCATGCTCAGTAGGGCGTGCTGCGGGCTTTCTGACAACATTTGTGTTTATTCCACTATGGTCCCGTGTGAAATGAGAGGAAATAAAAACCGCACTGCAAAATCTACTAAACATAGTTAATGAATTCATCGGGCACAGGAGGAGTGAGGTAGGAGAGAGTGCAGGGAAATGAGTGAGACGGAGGAAGCGGAGTACATGAAAATGTAGGAAGTACAAAGATTTCAGAGGATGAGAGAAAGTGCAAACAAAAAATAAGAAATGGGGAGAGAAAGGCGACAGGGGAGGGATAAAAAGGGAAAAGGCAAAAACTGGGATCTGTCCTGGTGCGAAAGGGAAGTCCTTGACAGCTCCTACCTTTACATAACACTCTTCATCATGCAAGACAGCTTAAACCTCAGATCAAAGGGACGAATGAAAAAGAGGGAAAGACAGCAGCAATACAAGAGTGTGGGGCAGAAGATGAAGAGGTCAAAAACAACTCATCAGTACAACTTACCCACTGTCCGTGGTCAGGCTATCTTCTGGTAAACGTCCATCTCTTAGGTTACCGTTGTCCACGTCTTGTGTCCTCTGCTTTCTGACCCTGTTCTCGGTGTCACTGGGGAATCCCCTGGCAGGAGCTTGTCTGATGCCTCCGCCGCTTAAAACATGGTCCCCCTCGTAGCCATTCACGCCACTGTGTCCTTTACGCTTCTCAGCAATTTCACACCGGCTGTCGCTTCGCGTCGGCAGACATTTCTCATAGGTTGCGGGGTGGGGGGAAGACGAATGTGAGACAGGGACATTGTTGCTGTTCCTTTGAGGGACTTTGTATCCATGAGAGATGAGAAGGTCTTCCACGCTGTACATGGCTAAGCGGTGTGTTTTTGCTTTTAGTGGTGTGTGTGTCTGTGTGAGTGTCAGCTGAATTCCGCTCCTAGTCCAGATGAAGCAAGCTCATGAACAGCTGCACAGGAGAGGCCATCGCTGTGAAAGAAAACAAGACAGAGGGGAGGGAGAGAGAGAAAGAGAGAGAGAGACACAGATGAAGTTAAAATGATTCTCTCTTACAGTCTTTTTCATAAGAGGATTGCTGCTCACAGCCAAAACAAAACGAGAGAACCACGAGAGAAACAATTCCGGTCTGTCTATCCACTGATCCAGTCTTCTCTTCTCCCATCTGCCCCCTCTTCTCCTCTTTCCTCTGTTCTCCATCCAGAAAGGAAAATCTCACCAGATAACTGACTATCTCACGCTCAGATACTTCATATTACCTAGGTGTGGAATGTTGTGAAAAAAACTCAAGCCACAATCCAGACTTTAGCAAACAACTAGCAGTTATAAAGCCTCTGATGACTATATGATGAATAAAATGACAATTAGTAATGTCATTGATTAAAAACATATACCACAGTAAATTCTAATATGTAATTATTTGAAGTATCTCCAAAGCAGTTTGTTTGGATATTTGATTCTGTGTGAATTTTTGAATCTACAAGGATAGAAATCTTGAAATCACTTACAATTTGGACAGAACTGGCCCTTCAAGGAAAACAGGTTAATACAATTATTAAATAATGTCTTAATGAATATCTAAATGCAAAAAGTATGAAGTGTGTGTGAAGTGTGAGTGTTATGTTTTTGGTTAAGGGTCGGAAATAATCAACTACATTGCTAAAAAATCCAATATCCATCTGAAAGCTGCATAAATAAGCTTTCCATTGATGTATGTTTTGTTAGGATAGGATAATATTTGGCCGAGATACAACTATTTGAAAATCTGGAATCTGAGGGTGCAAAAAAATCTAAATACTGAGAAAATCTGAGATTTTTGGCATAAAAGATAAATCGATAATTTTGACCCATACAATGTTTTTTTGGCTATTGCTAAAAATATACCCAAGCAACTTAAAGGGCTCATATGATGCGGTTTTAAGTTTTCCTTTCTCTTTGAAGTGTTACAAGCTCTTGGTGCATAAAGAAGATCTGTAAAGTGCAAAGACTAAAGTCTCAAATCCAAAAGACATTCTTTAAGAGAGTTAAAGTTAAGAGTCCAGCTACACATACTAAAACGGCGTTCTAACACGACCCCCACATATCTACCTCACTATGTGGAAATATTAGCAAAATGCCGCCCAAATGTGCACGCAAAGAAAAGGCATTGTTTCAGTAACCGCAGTTAGTGTTGATGCAGCCATGTCAGTGAGACGCTGTGTGTTTCAGTGCGAAAGCAAAAGCACTTTATTTGGCCTTCCGGAAGTAGATGCAATTAGGAATCACTGGTTAACATTTATTTACAACAGAACAGCACAACCCAGATGTTCGAATTTGTGCAACACATTTTATTGACGACAGTTTTTTGAACCTAGAAGAGTACAAGGCTGGCTGTGCACAAACACTATTTCTAAAAAAAAAAAGAGGGTCAATTCCGACTTTGCTATGACAATCTGACGCTTCTGAATCAGCGACTGTAAGTATGTTTTGTTATTAGTTTAAGTATTGCTATTGACTGTTCAAATGCTGAGCTTTGCGCAGCAGAGTAACGCGTTGTGTGTGTGTGTGAGGGGAACAGGGTCACATCTCAAGAGAGTGAACTGCCTGTCAGAAATCAAAGCACATCAGCTGTCTTAACCACGGCTTGTGTACTGCATCATCACTGTGTCTGTCACACGACTCTGTTGCCCTTTCGGGCTTGAACTGATGGTAAAACTAACGACATTATTAACTGTCTTGATTAACTGATTGATAGCGATTATGGTAAGGGGAGTTACATTTCGCCAATCACAATGCACTGGGTCAGCTGGCCAATCAGAGCAGACTGCGCTTGACAAAGGAGGGGGCTTTGTTGAAAACGACAAGTTTGAGAGAGGCGGGGCATAGAGACCTACAATAATGTACAGTATTGAAAAATAATGTGTTTTTTGAACATTAAAGCATGTCAACATATTCTGTTACACCAAATACACAAAATAATATTATATAAAATAACATCATATGACCCCTTTAAGACTGGTTTTGTGGTCCAGGGTCACATATTACAATGATGGTAATTCAGAGTGATGAAACATAATCTCATAGATCAGAATTATATGCGAACATGCAACAGAATAAACAACCTGATCTCATGGTAATTCCTACATATTTTATGAGTGAGGTTGTACGAATTCGTATGAATTATCCACCTGTGAAAAATCGTACGTATTTTACAAGGTGGCAAATTCGTACGAAGAACCACACCTAACCCCGCCCCTAAACTTAACCGTCACAGAAATCATACAAAATCTCATTCGTATGAATTAGCCACCTCGTAAAATATGTATGAACTCGTCGAGAGATAGCATTAGAATAAACAGTAGTAGGCCCACCAGTGAAGACTTACAAGAACTTAGTATAGTGTAGCAAGCAACAAAAACAAAACCTGCCTTGAAAAAACAGAAATGGAACTGTCTGAGCAAGACTAAGGAAAGAGAGGTTACCTAATCTGCTCTGAACACACACACACACACACACACTCAGAGAGAGAAGGACAAACCAAAATTGCCTGCAATCTCCCACCATTATAAGTATTAAAGTTATTTCTTTGATCTGTTTAGGGTAAAGTCCAAACTAAAGCTTAGACTTCCACAATACCTAAATGTTCTCCCTGCTCTGCAAGCTGAATGATTCTGTAATCTCCCTAAAACAAGCTAAAGCAGAATCGTTTATGGAAAAATACATGATTATTTCATTATAAAAGAATCAATGCACAATTATCAACACCCACAACTTTGCTCAAATGAATTTTTAATTTCAGCATGACTTATTATTATAATTTTTTTTAATCTTAGTCTCAAATAAACCTTATAATAGTTACTTAAATACCAGGAAGTACATCAAAAGATTAGGTCAGGCTGGTAGGGTACACCATTCATTTAAATAAACAGCTCTTTCACAGAATGCCAGAACGCAAATATGATTTTCTCAAACCCATTAGTGCTGGAGGATTGACTTTTGAAAGTGAAACAGGTAACAAATGAGGTGACAGCTTACATGTTGGTGAGAAGTCACAGGTTGAGATTTTACTGATGGCATTGAACGTTCACATGATAAAACAAATGCATAAATATTTTCACGCCGCTATATTTACTGAAAAAGCGAAGTAGGAAAAAAACCTCATGTCTGTTTTGATCTAAATGATGTTTGTCAGAAGTAGAAGGAAGGACTTTCACATTTTCACACTTTCCAACCCAGATACTCCAGACTGATCCACATTCACCATTAAAGGCCCTTGGAGACAACTTCCTCTCACAGCATCATCTAGCACACACAGAGGTCAGAAGAAGCACCAAAAATAATGCCAACTTTTTTCTTTTTTCTTTCCTCTAGCTCTTCATGTTTTCACTCGCACAGAAGAATTCAGCACAAACAAAAAACGAGGGAGGTATATTTCCCATCTGTACTGCCACAGGGAAAACCCTTAATGGGAGTTTTATCAGTGCCATCCATTATCATTAGCTATGTCTTTCAGAAACAATTCAGAGTCCAACTGCAAATACACACATGCATATTTGAGCCCCACAATTTAGGAAAAATCTGACCAACGCATACTGCATATTAAGGTCCAAATATCATATTAAAAAAGGGAAAAGGGAAACGTTTGTTTAATAACATGGATGGATAACATGATCATCAGGTTTTACACAAACTTGCGTGGTTCATGTCAGCTGATGTGCTGCTGTCATTAAAGTCCCCATGAAAACAAAATTCTTATTTTTATGGACTATTGCAGTGTTTATTATAAATCATTTATTTGTGCACATCATTATTTTTAAATGAATGTGTCATCGTAATCTTTAATTAAAAACTTCCCCTCGCCCTTGCAATAACATCCCTCCTCTCCAGCAACCTGCATTTACGTCACAACAGGAAAGGTAATTGCAATTTCCGTTGCATGCAAAATAGGACAAACCAACCTCTAAAATATTTAAAAATTCATTTTGACTGTTCAAATTATATTCTACAGTACTTTTTACTCAAATTATTTGATAATATAACATGTCAAAAAAAATGTGGGTCTCATTATTTGCCTCTTCATCCCATAGCAACATAACAAAATTCAAAAGCATAAGACTTGGGCAAAAAGTGGAAACGATTCAAGCCAGGTCCATGGAGACTTTAAATGGCATAGAAATGTCTGCCTGCTTCAGAGCACAGCTGAAGTTTTAGCAATGACAAACTGCCTCTTAGAGCATGAGTAAATTCATAAAATTGGAGATACGTGATCTAGACTACTTTGCTTTTTTTTATTAATGACCTGCTTTATGGCTAACATATGTCGCAAGCTAAAAATGAACAATCGCAAGGCAGACACATGATGTCATAAGGTTTTCTGAGCCAAAACGCCACGATAACAGTGAATCATTTGATTCAACTCAGATATCAAGAACTTTATATTTCTTTTTCCAGCAATAAATGCTGAGGACCACCTCTTTGTGCCATTCACTTCCTGTAAAATCCTTTATTTGCAGCTAAATGCTAAAGATATAACCCATAAAGGCCTTCAGACGAGACTGATCTCTTTTCCTCGATCGACTGTAAGGTATGCCTGTGGAGCCAGCACTGCTTTCCCTCATAAATGAATCACACATTTTTAGATCTGGCCCGCCTTGCCCCCCCCCTCACCAGCAGGCCTGCGGAGCCCAGAGCTGCCGCCATGACAGTTTGGTGTCAACTCTTTATTCTTAGACTTAGTCAGATTTGTGGTATGTGTTTGTGAAAGAAAAAAAGACCAAAAGAGCCTAATGAAAAGACACAGCATTTTTTTTTCACTCAAAAGCTATTGTGCAAAAGTGTAATTAAGATTTACACCAAACCTAAAGTCCCTTAACTTGGAATTGACCGGACAGTAAAGTGAAGAAAAGTGAAGAGCCGGAGGAATGTCATTTCATAGGTGGAGCGAGTCATAACATTTTGATGAAGTATTACAAAGACAACATTTAGTTTTCTTTCAAATAACGTGAACCAATGAATCGTGCATAATAAGACCAGGAACATGCATTAGAGAGTAAATAAGGTCCGTTTTGATTTCATGTTGACAGAACAACTGCAAAGAAGCTCATGATGAATGACCTCATCAGACTAATGTCTCCTCACAGATTGTCTAATAACTGCCATAAACATGCACGTAATGGCCGAAGCAATATTAAGCCTGAAAGCACAGCCACTGTACCATGACACGGCATCATCTCTTTCACGGAGTCAAATGTAAACAGGGATTCTGAGTGTCCATGGTTAACCAAAAAACAAGCTTTATAACAAACAATACAATGTCCACCCTGTCCTATAAAAAGTTCTTTCAGAGCCTCACCCCTTCATTGTTCAATCCATCCACATGGAACTCGCCGTCCCTTAACAGGCACATGTTCACACTTGTACAACAGGCTCTCCATTGTAAACAATGTGACATCACCACTGTTGACCTCTGCTTCCTGAGGATGTGCACATTTCAAGGGATGGGGCGTAGGGATTGAATAAGCCTGTCAACCAGACACTGATACTAAGAGGACAGAGCCAAAACAGAGGGAAAAGCTTTTGGAGTCTAGATATCATCACTCTGCCAGTCATAACTCATAGGCCTTCAGAATTTTACTTTGGTTCTAAACAAGTAGCCTGGCAAACATCTACATGGTTTGTCCCCATCTCAGGTTGGCCCATTCATTTATCCTTCTTAGGGCCTCTTGTAGGTTGTGGGATAAGTTTCAGTAGTCTCCATTCTCTGCTACAAACCAATATATAAGCAAACCAGTATATAAGATTATATAATCTTACAGGCTACATACAGTATGAAAAGGAAACATATCTCTGAAGTGGGTTTCCTCTAGAGTGGACATATTTTTAGAGTGGAAATATATTTAGTCTAAGTTAGGCTTAAGTTTGGGTCAACAGTAATACTGTATAAAAATGTGCTGGTCCTTTACATTTACAATTAATAAATATATAGTATTTAATAGAAGAGTACACGTACAGCACACTACCATTCAAAAGTTTGGGGTCAATACAATTTCTTTATAAAGGAACTAATACTTTCACTCAGCAACAAGAATATATTCAATGATTTACAAAATGGGCCAGTAAAACTTCTTGTTATAAAATATATTACTGCTTTTATTGTATTTTGGCCAAATAATCAGCCGTGCTAAGCTAGAAAACAGTAAAAAAGCATTACAGTCCTCAAACTTTTAACTGGTAATGTAACAATATAGAAGAAAAAACAAGCAGTTTGTCATACAGCAGTCAACAATATTATTAGCACCACAATACTGATTTTAAGAGTACGTTTTAAGAGCAGTACAGAAGGTAATGCAGATGTACTGTCTATGAATAATAGAGGAACTGAAGAAAGATGTATTTAAAGTTAATTTAGTGTTCACAGATGATGTCAGTGCTTTCAGATGTTTTCTGAAGGGTGTGATGGTCATAGCTGCCGTCAAATTATTCATGCCTCTATTTCTACTCGTGATAGACCTAAGCTGCATCTTTTGAGGAAAAACACATTAACCAGCTCTTGTTTTGTTTGAGCTGTGCTGTGGCCATGAAGATGGCCATTTTGCTTTCTTTGATAAGCGAGTTTTCAAACAATAGACTACAAATATGGTGTCACCGGCGACACTAAAGAAATGCTTTCAAAGTCTGGTAATTCAATTGGCAGGAGGACCAGAGGATCATCAAAGCAGGAAGTAATTCTTTTCCAGGCTGGGACTAACCACAGTGCCAAACCTACAGTACAGTTCACAGTTCTCCATGTGTTTCACAATTTCATAATTTACAAAAAGAGTACAGAGCTTATTTACAACAGACTGTGTAAAATCTAAATCCACATGCCATCTTAATCAAATTTCTTTGATCAGATTTAAAACAGTTTCCTGAAGAAATTAGATTATTGGGCCATGCTGGGTACGTTTATTTGCTCGTCATTTAAACCTAACTAAACATTTAAAAGCATAAGATGCCATTTTTCTTCTCCTAATCCTGAAATGTGTTAGCTCAAAATGGGATCTTTGTATCAATGCGTGAATGCACTTTCAAGGTCAACTGCTTCTCTGTGTCTTGTGCTAGTAATGTGGCAATTTAAACTGAACAGAATGGTCAGGACTTGAATGACCTATAAAACAAATCAAAATGTATCTGTCTATTAAAATATATGCCTGTGACTGTCACTAATGGGTGATATTTTTCAATGTCATTTGAGACATTCATGATTTGTACCCCAATCTTTTTGGTTTATGACAGGAAACATAAAGGCCTTGAGGAAGATGATCCAACAAGAATGTATTATAACAATTTATCCGTGAGGAAAAAATGGTTGTGTTAGGCCATATAGCAGGTTAAATGATATGACCAAGGACGTCTACAAATGCATGCTTAAAAAAAGCAATAATCAAACACAGAAAACAACTTACAAAAATATTTTCTTAACACACTGACAATAAGTATAAGACTTACTCACAACAGGGTTCCAAATGAACTAACCCGCATGGCTGTACATAATTAGAGTAAGGAGACTTGACTTGACAGAGAGATGACAGTGACAAGGTTTATCAGTTAAAAACACTCTGATCAAAGGACTGGCATACATAAGCATTCTGCTAATTACGCTCTTATCCTGCCAAAGAATATGATCTGAAATGAAGGGGAAGAAGCTTAGAGACGATTCAACAAACAGCACTGTGTTAAGAGCACAGACAGGAAAACTTTGTGACTACAGGTGGTAAAATAATAACCTACAATTTAGTATTTACAAATAAACAAAGTAACAACACATAATATGCAGTGATCATGCCCTTCAAACCTTGAAGGTTGCAGTTATAATCAAGGGGGGGGAAAAAGGTGACCAGTGATCCTTATCGGTTTCTATTCCTCCCCTGAGCTTAATCATCTCTGGCTAATGCATTTGACCAGAATAATCCATACAGGAGCATATAGGAAAGTTCAGCAGTCCATCTGTTTTCCATATGAGTTTAAGGCCTCTAATGTATGAGTTCATCATACGCAAGGGTTATATACCAATCCTTTACCCTGCATGTCTTTTAATTACCATTTGGCTGCTATTTCATTGCACTGTTTCATCTGCAGATGGTTGCACTTTGCTTGTTAAATGTTTATCACAACCAAAAAGCTTCTGATCTTAAAGCAATTAAATAGTTGGCCCACCATCTTTCATTACTATGCAATATATAAGGAATTTGTGGGAGAATGCTCTTCTTTTACATATTATTGCAGCCAAGTGTCAACCAATATGTACAGTATAAACTCATACTACTGTAATTGATTCATGTAGTTTAGTAATATATAGAACTTAGTTTTTGATTAATTGTCCTGCACTCTAAAGAATGCTGGGTTAAATACAACCCAGTGCATGGGTAAAATAGGGACAAACCCAGCAATTGGGTTGTTTTGACATGGTTGGTTTACGTACCAGAAGGTTGGTGTTAACATGAACCGAACCGGCTGGTCAAAAGCAGAAAAAAAAACCGGCAATTGCTGGGGTTGTTCGCACTCTTTACCCGCACTGGGTTGCTGAACCCAGCATTTTTTAGAGTGTGAGGGCCGTTTCTGTACAAGAGAGAAAGTAGTTCTATATGTGTCACGCATTCCAATAATAATAACAATAATAATAATAATAATAAATGTGTCAGGAGTTCTTTTTCTGTGTTTTGTTTCCAATACCCTGTAGGCAAGAATTGAAAAAAAAACTTATATTGATGTTATCTATTCTCTGAATGAGCAATGGCCAAATATATACTACAAAATAAATGTGAAATCATTCACGATCTGCAGATGAACCTATGCAATGATTTGCACTATGCTAATACAAAGGAGATTGTGAGAATATTCTGTTTTCTGAATGAGACACCTCTATTCATGAATCTCTATTATGGAGGACTTGTACACTCTATGGATGTTCACAAATGAAACTACACTTTAAAATTAAAACACCACACCACTGCATAGGGCCAAACGTTCCACTGAAATTACTATCTAATACATCTGAATGACTTACCGGGCAGGTTTTTTTAGGCTAGGAAAGAATAATGTCATCAGTCTGCTCTGTAATGAACAGCCCTCACCACTTAATTCATTCAAAATTCCCTTTTGTGACCAACTGCATGTGTGCACCAGCGGTATCAGCACATTTCCAGGAAACAGACTCCAGTCTTTCTCCACGTACCACTAGATAAGTGATGCTCTATGATTCAGCTCTCTTCCTCTTTTGTCCTTCTGTTGCCCTCTTGTTTCTTTAAACTTAAGGAATACTTAAGTAGACAGCTTTGAATGTACATGTTCCTACTTCTGTGCTACTTGGTGAAGTATCTTTAGTGGTCATCCGGTATGCATTTTTCAATGGACGAAACAATAGCTAGAGAGTGGTAGAATGTTGATATACATGAAATGTAGGCTAAAGGCACGTTCACACCAAGGACAAGATACAGAGTATACGGTAGCTATTACAGGTAATTGTGGTAATTATCAGACATGCACATCACAGCTATAACAATAATAACACAGTGAAATGATAATGGAATCACTTTTAGAAAGATATTTGATGATAAAAAAACATTGACAGCCAATCAGAATCCACCAAACAATAACATGCACTGGTGTGGTTATATTATCATTATAGTTATCTTTCTAGTTTCTAGTTATGTATTTTAGTCTACCGCCAATCTTTCACCTAAATTACACCACTGTTTGAACATTTCTGGCCTCAACTTGACCTATTCACATTTTTTAATGTGAGTGACCATTTGTTTTGTTTCTTCACCTTTTACAACAGCTTCCAATGTCCACAGCTTTAAATAACCACAAAATTCTTGCTTTTGAAAACAAAAATCTTGTTTCTTCACCTTTTACAACAGCTTCCAACGTCCACAGCTTTAAATAACCACAACATTCTTGCTTTTGAAAACAAAAATATGTAAACCACATCAGAACAGACCTGCTTCAATAGTTCCTTTCCAACAGCCTCTAAAGAGGACCTTGGCAATAAAAAGGCCTGTTATACATTGTACCAATTCCATTCCGATCACAAAACAACGCTTCACACAAATAACAGCTCATTCTAACCCAGACTCTTCTAGCATCTACACAAGTCAAGGTCAAAAGTAGCTCTACTTTTGAACAGTAGCTTCCCAATTGAGTGGAGTTACCATCCGGCGCAGAGTTGTTGACCTCGCACCTCACTCTTTGCATCCCGCGAACTCACACAGGTCGCTTCCTCTGCACGAGAGGCACATGCCCTTTGATGTCACTATTCAACCGGTGTCAACACAACAGGAGGCTATTTGTCTGAACAGTTTAACAACAACTGCTGACACAACCAATAGAAGCTGCCTGATCTCCATTCACATTTAGGCCATAAGTGCATTGTCTTCAGGAATGTCAACTTCATCTTGCCACACAAGTTGTCTTATTGCCCCCCCGTCAACTCGGCAACTTTTTATTTTTAAACTTTTTTGTAACATCTAGGCTGTGTGCTATAGCCTATAATAAAGTTTCAAATAATGACAATACTTGTATTTTTGATGTTCCTAACAAATAACGTTCGCTAGTTGCTATGCTACCTCCTGACAAATGCAATTTGCATTGGCAAATGTCTATTTGTACCGCCAATAATGTAGCCACGCCCCTTTTCAGCGCTGCGTTCGTTGTCTTCTGTCGTCCGGTTTGCATTTCCACAGCATGAAGGTAAGATTTTATGAATTTATGAATGAACTTTTCGTTTTAAGACACCTGGGGCCCATACTACTGGGCATTTAGACATCCACTTCACCATAGCAATGCTTTATAGTTTCGTTTATAATCTACAGAACAAATAAATCGACTTATCATTTTGCTTGAGAGAGAAAGAAACGAGAGCTACCCTTACGAAAAAGAAGTTTATTCAAGTGTGCTATTAGTATACTTCTTTTAAACTAAAAATAGGAAAGTATACTTTTAGTCTACTTTTTATGTACTTCTCAGAAATGGGCTTTATGTACTTCTCAGAAATATACGTAAAATGATATTTAAGTATACTTGACTTGGAAAAAGGTCTAGAGAGTAGTATTTTAGCTATAATTGTGCTCGCTAGAATCCGTTTTCTTGTGGTATACTGCAGGGGGGGCGGGCTATAAAGGCATCTTCTGTAACAGAATTTACAAAAACACAATGCGTTGAGAGAAACCGAAACAGACAGATGATTACACAATGTATTCTAACAGGACATAAGAGCATAAAACAGGTTATCAAGAAGATGTACACAGTCTGGAATAAAATGCCGGACCATATGAAGGGTAATAATAGAGACTGTCAAGCTTTGAGGTGTGGAGTCGACTTACTACGTTGATTATCGTTCTGAATCCAATTCAGTCTTTTTCAGCTTTTTGTTCAAAATGTTGTTTATCTCTTTATTTTTTATTTATGAAACTGACCCACATTCAAGTGTTTAAAGAGAGAAAGAAGCTGCATGAGCTAGGGAATAAAGATGTTTGGTTTACAAGGCAGAGACCCGTGTCTTTTGGATGTTTGTATGTTCAGATATTAATGTAACAAAATATATACAAATTAATACCTAAATAGGGACATAGTAGTATACTTCAAGTATAATGTAAAGTTCACTTAAAAAAAACTTACGAGTATACTTGCAGTATAAAACTACTAAACTAGTAGTTTACTGAGACTATACTTCAAAGTGTATTAAAAATGCTTCAATTATTTAATTAGTAAACTATCAGTATACATATTAGTTCACTTTTAGTATAGTTTCAGTACAAGCTAAAAACATTGATGTAAACTAGTTTTGTACTTAAAGTTTACTACTGTTATATTTAAAGTATACTAGAAAGTGGGCCAATTTAGTCCCAAGGAGTATTGAAATAGTACACTTACAAGTATACTACGAGTACACTGATATTTGTATACTTACTACATAAAGTATACTTAAAAATATACTTGAACTTTACTTAAGTATACTTACTAAAATAAACTTGAAGTATACTACTTTTTGGTAAGGGTAGCTACTGCAAAAACGGAAGTTCAGAGACAAAAATTCTAAAGTTGGCTCGTGTTTGTTTCTCTGGCGCATCAAGTCTAACTTTTATGGTTATTAAAAAGTTTGAAAACAGTTAAAACCTGTTAATATGTAAAATATGTACTAGATATAGGAGGTTAGAAAACACCCCATAACCCCACATTTTATTTTTGGATTACACAAGCCACACTAAATAAATGGTGTGCTTGTATAGTGAAACATGAATGTTTGAAGCAATAAAAAATAGAAACAGTTGTTATTAGCTGTGGATTTGAGCACTTTTGTAATAGGATACAGTGAATCCATGTGCACATAACTTGACATCAAAGTTATAATGGCATGCTATGTGAAGCTTATTCCTCCTCTGCACTACAATCTGCTCATTTCACCCTTTCCCTCGCTAATGTAACACACATCTTGCGCACTGCGCCCGACCCCTAAGCACACAATTCACAGACAAGCAGCAAGCTGTCTGCCTTCTGAAGTATTTTTTCCACAGCGGAAAGCAACAAATTAGCTGATAATCATCAATGCAATTCGTCTCAGTCCTCAATATCATTCCAGCGGTATCCGCGGTCATTTATACTGTGATAGATGCAGGGACATTAGCCTACGGGACGATAGATGCAGGAGCCCGTTATCTCGCAAGTTCATCCCTTATGAGATGCTTCATCCCCTGCGTTTATTGAACGGGTCAGTGTTGCTAACGTCAGCAGCTGAAATCGCCTTTAATTCTGCAGGGTCCACAAGACAGCCTCGTCAACGAGCCTATTTTCTCACATGTTCATATATTTCGGTCAAATGTAACGTCCACGTACCTGAGATGTGCTCTTTTCGAGGTCCGTGTTTAGTTCGTGATGTAGCGTGTTGTTGAATCCGCTCTGTGCTGAGCATATCTGAGAGGAAGGTTGTGCAGAGGAGAGGGAGAATTCAGCTCAAATGTGTCTTGTGTGGGTCGGCTGGCGAGGGGAATGGTTCCTCCCAGCGTGTGGGTAAACTTTTACTGACGAGACTGTAATATACCCCACCCACCCCATCCCATTCCACTATTACACAAACCCATACTGGCTTATTCATGCTGGGCTGAACATATGATCTTTGATAAAACGGTTGAATAACGTTAAAAAAGCGTAAACAAACATCTAAATGTACTAGATCACTTTTTTTAATCCAGAATAAAATATGCTTCAACCAGATAAAGGGTGTTACTCTTCAAGCTGGGCGGCATACTAAAACCAGCCTTGGAGTTGGAGACCAGTTTAGGAAGTTTTTAGTAGGAGATAGACTTTGAATTAATAATATATTACATTTTTATTCATTTTGGCACTCTTTGCAAGAAAATATAGAATTTTTAAATAAAACATGTTAAAAAAATCTGCATTTTCAGTTGTGTTTGTAACTTTTTACTTCAGTTACTTTAAATGAAAAGTAATCAATAATGGAGTTAAAACATTTCATTTGCACCTATTCTTATTCACTTTAATTTTACATTTGACTAGCATTTATCCGGAATGCTGAATCCCTGACAATTTTCAAGCGACAGCTGAAAACTCATCTCTTTCGAAGCTACTTGACTTCATCATAAAAAAAAAAAAAAACTCTCTCTTTATTTATTCCTTCTCTTTCTAGCTTGTCCTTATTTGAACAATGCCTGAAACTTGATATTACAAGCACTTCCTGTATCTGTTTTCCTCTTTAAGAAGAATCGCTTTATGTATCCCCCAATTGTAAGTCGCTTTGGATAAAAGCGTCTGCTAAATGACTAAATGTAAATGTAAAAATTTAATCCATCTGATTTAATAGTTAATCATTTGGTACAAAATGTCTATTAGTTTTATGTCAGGAAAAAAACAGATAGCACACGTACGGCTGCAAGATGTCTGTTAAAGATCGTTTCATCTGGAAAGCATCTGCTGTGTACAAACTATAAATGTCTTTAAGATATCAGTTTTCCATACATTCTTATTCATAAGCATCTAAACGTCTATTTGACATCTGATAGGAAACTTCCTATAGATATATTGCAGATGTAAATGCAGATGTCAAATAGATGTTTCTGTGATGTACGTGTGCTATCAGGGAAGACATCTGAAATAGTATTGCCAAGAATAGAGAGTTCATATTAAAGTCAGTAAGTTGTTTACCATATATATTTACAAAGTGTTTGTAAGCAGTAGCATACAGGATGGCCTGCCAAGGAGAGGAACCAATTAATGACCATGTGAACAAGAGGCCCATCAGAAAGGTCAGATTGGTGAGTATCAGAGAGAAAGGGCTGTATCAAATAAAGTCAGTGCCATTGCTTTACAGTGTCCCATGGGATAAATTAAAATCTTACCATGTGGAAGTTGGCAAATTACTGTAATTTGTTTTGAGCATTAAAAAGTAAATCGCATTACAGTATACTGTAGTGCACAGTACTACTCTGTTTTACTCTAAATTTGCACAAAACCTCATGGTGGTTCTTCATTGATAACATACTGGATAGATATTATGATCAATTATTAGTACATTTATTGCTTTAATCCTTGAAATCAAGGCATTTCTAGTTGTTTGATCACAACCATTCAGTGATTCAAGTCAAATTCCAGGAAAGTGTGGGCTAAAATATTTCCTTGGATGCTTCATGTTCAGTAGCACATAGACACACACACACACACACACTCACACAAAAACACACTCCCCCATACCTGAGTGGCTGGCCATTCACAGATGGAAACCCGTTTGCTTTGAGCAATTTAAAAGCGCAAAAGGCTGACGGATCTAATAATATTGACACAGATGTTACATATAACAGAATCCACACAAGATTTTTGGAATGGGAGTGAGCTGTTGGTCTCAATGCATGCTTTTTACTTCTCATTTTGAAATCACCAGAGTTGATCTGAGCTGTGGTTTACTTGTGTTTCCAGTGAAATCATTAAGTTTGTTTTGTGACCCTGTCACCCTGCACTTACACATCTTGCTGAAGTTACTCTCAAGGTCATGGACCTTCAACTGCTTCAATGTTTGTGATAATTCCAACCGCCTTTAAATTACCTATAGTCACTGCTTATCTGTTTCCTGTCAATCCAGCCATTGTTTAAGTCTGCCTCCCTTCCACTAAAGTTCAGATAAACAGCATTAAGGAAAGTCATCTTGTACAAAAAGAGGTAGCATCCGGTGTACCGGTGTCCTTTTTGTGAAACAGAGGTACAAAAAAAACTTTTCCTTTGAGGATATGTGGAAATTCAAATAAATAACTACATGGATTGAATAAATCAACCACAAGAAGTCTAATAATGAATGAATATTAGTGCACCTGGAAACCATTATAAGAGTTAAAGCAATGTTGTGTCCAATAAAAACAGTATCTCAAGACATATACATACATAATACTAATGTGGGTCAGTCTCTCAAATATCAGTATGAAATTATAGCATTTTTAAGAAATATAAACGAAATACCATCTTTATAAAATAAAATATATTTAGCATAATAAATTAAACTAAATACTAGATGTGTGCAGAATATGATCAATGTATTACATTAAATTATATATGACATACAGACTAAGTGATTGCTAATTAATATCAGCTGAAGTGTTGAAATGTTTTGTGTGAACAGGAGCAAAGGGGAGATGCTTGGCAGCCTGAAACAGAACACAAGGTAATAGGCTTTGGAGGACAATCAATCAGCTGTGATAGCTAGCATAGCTCCAGCCCCTTTAGCTCAATCATACACACACAACTTGGCGTGGTGAACAGAGAGATTGTCTACCACTCAAGGTTTCAGTGCCTCTTGGCCAATGTGCTTCACCTTGGACTGTTTGCTCGCCTCTGATCTGGTTCACTTGGCATTTACAGCCTGTCAACTAGAAACTGTCAGACAGATTATTTAATTGGCTTCCAGTTAATCTGTAAATAGATCAAGGGGGCGCCGTTATACATATGAAACATGAAAACCTCAACTGCTTGACCAGACTATATCATCTGTGTTTAAGATTGAAAATTTGCGATCTGTAATTGCATTACATGCAAACTAAATACAAAAGCAAATGGACTCTAATCTCAGTTTTATATTTTAAAGATTAAGTAGGTGTTTGTGGGCTGACATACCTTGCAATGCTGTGGCTCTCTCATAGACATCTTATTATTCTGCCAGACTGAATAAAACACCAAAATACAGACGGTATTGTGGTTTTGAGTTGGAAAACATTGCAGGGGTTCGCTAGTTTCTTAATTGCATAAAAGGAAGTTTCCAAACGCAGATCTGCTGGAATAATCACCAGTGTTCGTAGACATATTCTTAACATCCACCGAAATCAGGCTCTGCACTTTTTGGGTCCAAAGTGAACCTATAATTTGGAGTGACTATTTTGGGGATTGCAGAATGGCCTGTGGTGACTGGACCCATGCCACCGCAAAGCCAAATACCAGGTCGTGGAGTTATCCATTCCTCAGACTTGTTTGACCGAAACGGGTTGACTGTCTCCACACTGATTGTTGTTGACACGTAAGTCTGTTAAAAAGGAAATTGAGAAACCAAGGGGAACATTTTTTAGATATTTTGGCCTAGTTTATTTACATACAAGTTTGAGCGATGATTGAAGGTGGCAATGCTGTTATTGCTGACAGAACTAATGTTGTTTGACACATTAGGCTTTAAGACCACATGGCAAATCATTGTTATTTGACCAAGAGATTTAAATAATTTCAGTTCATATGTCTATAAAATACCCAGCTATTAGTCACTTTAAATAGCATTCAGCATAAATGAAACTTGCTATGCAGGTAAATGCCACTTGAATGTCCATCACTGGAAACTTGGAATGTCCTATATCTAAATTAAGCAGCATACTGCTGCTGTCTGAAGAACAGGCATTGTTTGCTCCACATCTGTTATGGTGCTCCCATTTTTATCTCATGTTGTCAATTTTTCCTTCAGGTTAAAAGAAAATAGCTTGTGGGATGAGAAAAGCCATGATTTATGACACAATAATCTGTTTGAGAGACCAAACTGAAATAAACTGTGTAAACAATTAAAATATTTTTAAAGAAAAGTTTACACCACCCACACACCACACAAAACTTACAAACCCTAACCTTTGAACGTAATGTAATTATATATTATATATATATATATATAAATCTATAATATATAGATATATGTGCATATGCATTCATTCATCATTTTTTTTAAATTTGTGTATTAATCGAGGATACAATGACACAAAACAAACATAAGGCTATGTAAATAGGATATAATGGGAATTTTATTAAATAAAGAATAAAAAAAACAGATTTTGGAAACCACAAATTAATATTAAAATTATTAATTAATCAGACAAATTAATTAGTGGTTAATCAAAATGATTTGAGCTGTATGAAAACACCAGTATTTGTCAAACATATACTTCATAAATAGATCTTCTCCTATGCAAAGACTCATTTTTCTCCACCTTAACCGGAACAGATCTATAAAATGACTGAAGCCTTGGCTACCACCTGTGCTGACAAAAAGCAATAAGTATATGCTTAGAGAAAAATCGCAGTATCACTTCAGCCACAAAAGAGGTGCTGGGGGTGGACCAGGGCATCAGATCAAAGATTAAAGGCGGGGCCTAGTTTATGTTTCCACCTCAGCTGGGGCATCTGGATGTCATGAGGTAGGATGGACCACTGGTGTGGCAGAGGAGTTGCATTAAACATATGAAGATCATGTAGAACCCACTCACCTCTGAACTGCCTGTGCGAACAGCTGCCAGCTGTTGATATTAGGGCTCATGCTGATCTACTTTGATGTAGCACAAGCCCACAACCTCATACTGGGAACTTCTGTTCAAGAGCACTCTATAATGAAACACATCAGGGAGGTGCAGAGATAGCTTAGTTTGAATCTATACAAGGAATTCAAGATAAAATCTCAATCGCAGCTGAATTTTCAGCCGAATGTCACCTAATTAAACATCGTATTGTATGTCTAATGCACACAGAGAGTGAAGAATAGTAGAAAACTCAAAAAAGCTGACCTAGATCCTCAGCACACTTTGTCATGTCTTGTTAAGTGCACAGACATATTGAACTTAGAGCTAGGAGAGTGATCGAAGTCCTCGGGGATTCGTCATCTGCCACCGTGAAATTCTGTGCCGGTGCACATTATTACATAACTGCCATTCCGCCGTGGAATATGAAAACCCAACTGCTGTCCTTGATAGACAAGCACTGAACATCAAAGGCATATGCATGAAAATGTGATGTGCAAAACAATCACAGACTCTCTGAAACTAATACATCTCTTATCGTCATTCTACCAAATGTCACGATTAGCATTTTTTGACGTATTTGTCAATATCTAAGTCATGGAAAAATGATAAAAAAGGCCTGTTCATTTAGAGAAAGGCAATAAGCAAACACAATCATCCCAGTGGTGAAAGGATTCTGGAATGGGTCCAACAGCCACGTGCCAAATCCTTCCTGTTTTAATAGGCAAGCAATGCTGAGCATCTGACAGCAGTTCGGCCTGATGTAAGCATAGATGTCTATCAGACTGACCAGCTCAGTTAATATATCCCATACAGACTCCACCCGCAAGCATAAAGTATAATATTAATGTAAAAGCCATAAAAAGGGGCGGTTCCCCTTCCCCAATGCAATTACAAACTAGAGATACAACAAGTTCAGTGCATATATGCTATAAGCTTTCTCATTCTATGATTCTGATACACTTACAATGTTTTCTTTAATTCTTGCTGGATTCAAACTGAATTATGCGGAGGGATATAGGTGAACAGAAATATCAAATTGAATACATTTGATTACATAACAAGATACAGGCATATGAAGTTAAAGGGACAGTTCACCCAAAAATGAAAATGATGTCATGAACACGCATCTTAGGCTGACTCGGAGAGAATCTTTGTTTGCATAAATTTTACTTTTGTTTTCTTTGCACACACAATGTATTCTCATAGCTTCATAAAATTATGGTTGAACCACTGGTCTCACATGGACTAGGGGTCATATGATGTTGCTAAAAAGAACATTATTTGGTGTATTTGGTGTAAAGAAATGTGTTTATGCGGTTTAAGGTTCAAAAAACATTATTTTCCACATACTGTACAGTACATTATTTCTCCCTTCTTTCTTCTCCTCTCTACGCCCCCTTTTCTTGAAACGCCGTTGTTTTTACAAAGCTCATCGGTCTGAAAAGCGAGGTGTGCGTGATGGCCCTCGATTCATTGCATTGGGGTTGACCGCAATCCTCAACATGGTACCGAATGTACGGAGGCCCGCCCGCCCGCTACCAATATGGATGCTGTGTCCTGGAGCGACAAGACAAAAAAAACATTAAAACCCATTATAAACTAGGCATTTGTTGCATCTAGTGGGGACATAATTACGGATTATAATGACTTATACTGTCTTTTTTACGCGTTGCGTTGCATCGCGCCGCGTAAACATAAAACCATGTCTGCATTTGTGATCGGAGAAATGACAAACAACAAGTGCTACTCTACACTGCTCAAAACTCGTGTTTGAATCATCAGTGGCAAATTCTTTAAATATGAAAACTTACTTACAGTCTGTGAGTCAGAACAGCCGTCATTGTAGTCTACTCTACCATGATCAGGAAACAGTCCTCCAAAAAATGTGCTGCACACAAATTAATATTTTTCCCCCTATATTTGGGTTGAACTGTTCTGGAACGGTGTTGTAATACAACTTAACCACTGATTTCTAGTCATTTCCTCTTTTGGAAGGCCAAACAAAGTAGTTTCGCTTTCACAACGAAACACACAGCGTCTTCACGACATGGCGGCGGCGGCAACAATACTACAGTGAGAATCAAAGTTACGCCTTCTTTCTTTGCGTGAACATTTGGGCGGTGTTATGCAAATCTTCCCACACAGTGATGTAGATATGTGGGGGCGTGTTTAAACGAGCCGTTTTAGGAGGGTGTGGACCAGTCTTAACTCTTATAAAGAATATCTCTTTGGATTTGATACTTCAGTCTTTGCAACTTCAGGGATCTTCTTTATGCACCAAGAGCTTGTACACTCCAAAGAGAAAGGAAAACTGAAATCGCATCATATGACCCCCCTTTAACAAGTTTTCTTTACTCTACCTTTGTATGCCTTGAACGTGTCATTTGTGTTGCTGTCAGGGTTAGAAAGCTCTCGGATTTCAGCAAAAAAATCTTAATTTGTGTTCTGAAGATGAAGGAAGGTCTTACGTGTTTGGAACGACATGAGGGTGTGTAATTAAAGACAGAATTTTCATTTTTTTGTGTGAACGGTTGTGACTTTCTGCATCAAGAGCACCAGCAGAATTGCAAAAATTAAACAAATCAAAAGGCAAAAATAGCAAAATACCATTTTAAATGAGGATGTTTACAAATAATCATTTTAAATTAAAATAACAATTTTAATAAAAGAAATAGTAATTTTCATAAAACTACAATCAACATTTTAAAAATCATTTAAAATTGTTTATTCATGACTGCAAAGATTACCTAAATAAAAAGGGCAATTGAAAATTAAACAAATTAAAGTAACAATTCACACACCCAAATGAAAATTCTGTCATCATCTTTCGTCACCCTCATGTTACAACCGCTACTGCATGTTGCAAGTGCACCAGGCCAAGGCCCTGAGGGACTTGCACGAGGGTGGTCACGACCCGGAAGTTCGAAGAGAACTCCGCACCGCGACGGACCTTGCGCTACGAGCGACGAAGGTTACGGCGTGTTCTCTGGGTCGTGCGATGTCCACTATGCTGGTCCGGGAGCGCCATTTCTGTCTGGCTGACATGCGCGAGACGGACAAGACACGATTCTTTAACGCCCCCGTGTCCCAGGCCGGCCTGTTGGAAACACGGTGGAGAACTTGCCCAGCGGTTCTCCCCTGACCAAAGCAGACTGAGGCCATCAAGTACATCCTGCCCCATCGTCCAGCTGCTGCCGTCGCCGAGGGCGGCACCCCTGCCACCACCAAAACAAGAGCAGAGCTCCTGCAAAGCTGTGCCGTGGAGCCGGTCGAAGGGCAGCCGCCCCGCCCGTCCAGGCCCCCACCAAACCTGGTGGCAAGCGAGACAGCAAGAGGCCCGCAGATGGGCGACCCAGAGGTGGAGGGACATGCTATTCAGGAGATGGTAAGCACACCACTCACTCCCCCGGAGGAGGGCCGGGCGGAGAATCTTTTCATCTTTTTCCCACTACCCTGACCTCCGGTCGGTACCCAATCTTGACAAAAGCATTCTCTATTCTCTGGGTCCCCTGAGTGGACGGGGTGCTGTGGACGGTCCAGAGCCGTATCACTCTCACCCTCCTCTTTCGCCAGTGAGCAGCAGTGGGCGGATCGGGAGGACGAACCAACGGACTACCCACGCACCCTCTGCTCAAACGCAGGTCAGTGTTACACACACCAGACCCCGCCTCGGACCTGCTACTAGACGCCCGGGCCGGGTCCCTGCGTTCTTCCTCGCTGCCCCACTGCGGGTACGCCTGTAGTTCCGTTGATGCCACTAGCACGATGTCTGTGAGCCTGGTTGAGCTACCCAGCCCGTCTCAATGGCTCCTTTGAACCGTCAGGCTCGGCTATGCGATTCATCGCCCGGCGGCCCCCCCCAAGTTCAGTGGCATCCGCTTCACAACAGTGAAGGCTGCCGATGGTCCTGTCTTGCGGGCGGAGGTCGCAGTCCTACTGGCGAAGGATGCGATAGTGCCGTTCCCTCCAGCCGATATGAAGACGGGGTTTTACAGCTCCTACTTCATTGTACCCAAGAAAGGCGGTGGGTTATGATCAATCTTGGACCTGCGTGTCTTGAACTGGGCCCTTCACCGGTTACCGTTCAAGATGTTGATGCAGGAACGCATCTTTGGGTGCATCCGTCCCCGAGATTGGTTTGCAGCGATCGACATGAAGGACGCGTACTTTCATGTGGCACCCTTCCGAAACCACAGACCATTGCTGTGGTTCGCGTCCGAATGACGAGCATATCAGTACGAGGTCCTGCCCTCCGGCTGTCCCTTTTGCCCCGTTTCTTCACGTAAGTTGCGGAGGTACCCCTTGTTCCCTTGAGAGAACAGAGCATTCGCATTCTCAACTACCTCGACGAAGCAGTCTCAGGATCAGTTGTGCGAACACAGGGATTTGGTGCTCTCACACCTCAGCCTGTTGGGCCTTCGGGTCAACTGGGAAAAGAGCAAACTCTCCCCGATGCAGAGGATCTCTTTTCCCGGTATGGTGGGGACTCGGTAAGAGCAGGATGGCGGTCCCACTGAAACAGTTTCAGAGGCTCTTGGGGCATATGGCAGCTACGGCGGCATTCACGCCGCTGGGGCTGCTCCATATGAGACCGCTGCAGCACTGGCTCCATGGCCGAGTCCAGAGGTGGGCGTGGCAACGCGGCACTTTCCGGGTCCAAGTTACACCGGCCTGCCGCCAAACCTTCACCCCGTGGTCAGACCTTGCGTTCCTCCGGGCAGGAGTGCCCCTGGAGCAGGTCTCCAGGCATTCTGTGGTTATGCCTCAACCACTGGCTGGGGGGCCAGGTAAAACGGGCTTGCAGTGTCAGGGGTTTGGACGGCGCCCCAACTGCACTGGCCTGTCCTCGAGTTTCTGGCAGTGTACCTTGCCCGGGGCCGTCTCAAAGGACGCTTACGAGGCAAGCATGTACTGGTCTGAACGGACAACACAGCGACCGTTGTGTTCATCAACTGACACGGTGGTCTGCGCTCCCGTCGCAACTCACCCGCCACCTCCTCCTCTAGAGTCAGAAGCATCTGAGGTCACTTCATGCTGTTCACATTCCTGGGCTGCTCAACCTGGCAGCCGACAGAGCTGTCCCGAGCTGCGCTCCTGGGAGAATAGCGACTGCATCCCCAGACGGTTCAGCTGGTTTGGGGACGTTTTCGGAGCCGCTCAGGTAGACCTGTTTGTCTCTCCAGAAACCTCTCACTGCCAGTTGTTTTACTCCCTGTCCGAGGGAACATTTGGCACGGACGCACTGGCACACAGCTGTCCTCGGGGCCTTCGCAAGTATGCGTTTCCTCCAGTGAGCTTTCTTGCACAGTTGCTGTGCAAGGTCCGGGAGGACGAGGAGCAGGTCCTCTTGATGGCGCCATACTGGCCCAGTCGGACTCGGTTCCCCAAACTAATGCTCCTCGCGACAGCCCCTCCTTGGCCGATTCCTCTGAGGAAGGATTTACTGACTCAGAGACGGGGCACCCTTTGGCACCCGCGTCCAGACCTCTGAAAACTTCATGTCCGGTCCCTGGACAGGACGCGGAGGTTCTGAGTGGCCTACCCCAAGAGGTAGTTGAAACCATCACTTCAGCGAGAGCACCATCTATGAGACACGCCTACACTTTGAAGTGGAACCTGTTCGTTGAGTGGTGTTCTTCTCGCCAAGAAGGCCCCCGAAGATGGCCGATCGTAGTTGTGCTGTCCTTTTTGCAGCAAGGGCTGGAGCGAAGGCTGTCTCCCTCCACCCTGAAAGTTTATGTCGCTGCAATTGCTGCTAACCACGACCCCGTACAAGGAGGTCGCTGGGGAAGCATGACCTGGTCGTCAGGTTCCTTAAGGGGGCGGGAAGGTTAAATCCTCCACGGCCGCCCTCTATACCCTCTTGGGACCTGACTCTAGTGCTCACGGCACTACAGCAGGGCCCATTTGAGCCTTTGCAGACGGTTGAGCTGAAGCTCCTCTCAATGAAGACTCTGCTCCTGCTGGCATTGGTCAAGAGGGTAGGGGACCTGCATGCATTTTTGGTCAACGATTCGTGCCTAGAGTTCGGGCTGGCTGATTCCCAGGTGACCCTGAGGCCCCGGCCCGGCTATGTGCCCAAGGTTCCCGCTACTCCCTTCAGGGATCAGGTGGTGAACCTCCAAGCTCTGCCCTCGGAGGAGGCAGACCCAGCCCTAGCTTTGCTTTGTCCCGTCCGAGACTTGAGATGGTTTGTAGACCGAACACAAAGCTTTAGGACCTCAGGTCAGCTCTTTGTCTGTCACGGAGGCCGGCAGAAGGGGAATGCCGTCTCAAAGCAAAGGATGGCCTGCTGGATAGTGGATGCCATTACCCTGGCTTATCAGGCACAGGGTGTGCCCTGCCCATTCAGGTTGCGAGCTCACTCAACTAGAGGTGTTGCATCCTCCTGGGCGCTGGCTCGTGGCGCCTCGCTGACAGATATCTGTAGGGCTGCAGGCTGGGCGACCCCTAACACATTCGCTAGATTCTATAGTCTTCGTGTGGTGCCGGTATCCTCCTGTGTTCTCACCTAAAACAGGTAGAAGCACTGAGTGGCCCCGGCTACGGGTCGGCTTGCTAAATCTGCTCCAGAGAGACCGTATAGTAGACCCTGTTGAGCTCCTCCATCCCCTCGGCAGCCAGACGTGGCGGAGCGTCCGGCGCCAGGCCTTCACTCGCTGAATCCTCAAGAACCGGTAGAAGGCTGGGTTCCATATGTAAGACCTAAGTGGATCTCATATGTGTAAAGTCCACGGTATAGCCTTGAGCCCGTGTTTCCCCGGCAGACTTCTGCCATTCCAAGGGGGTTCAATCACCTCCATTCTTCCATATGCACCTAAAGAATGTCCATATGTGTATTGCTTCTGAAACCTCCTTCAGGAAGGTTCGAGCTTCCGTAACGTCCCTGTTCCAAGTAGAACGGGTACGTTTTTCCTAGTGTTATCCAGTCTTACTCACTGGGTAGTGCCATAGCAGCAGTAGCTGGTCCTCTTGTGCAGGCCCTGGCCTACGCCGAAAAGTAGGGGCGCAGGTGGCTTCCACCGGACACTGGAAGGGGCAGTAGCTGTGACCCTTTGGTAGGATCCCAATTTCGTCGGTCAGCCTAGCGTGACTGACTGAAAGGGAATGTCTCTGTTACGTATGTAACCCTCGTTCCCTGAGGGAGGGAACGGAGACGTCACGTCCCGTCGCCACAGCTCCTTTACCACCACTGAGCGGCCGGGTCACCAGCTCGACTCCTCAGCGAAAACCTGAAAATGCGCTGCACCTGCTGCCTACTTATAATCACGCTGTGATCAGCAGCAGCTGGATGCAATAATCGCATGTAATGGCATTGGCTCCGTTTGTTTACACGCGACGTCTGATTGTCCTTCTACGCGAGATCCCAAGTTCGTCATTCATTCCGACGTTACTTCCTCCGCCCTCCTCGGAACCGAGATGTTACCATACGTAACCGAGACGTTATGTTATTATGGCCCAGTTGAGCCTCTCAAGTAAACTGGTACTGTTCGAAAATGTCACTTTACCTTTAAGAGCTTGTGTGTTATTACTCACAGTATACCCTAAACATACTGTCATGGAAAAAGCGGCCATGTTTCATAGATTAATTTCACTTTGCATGCAAGCCACATTCATTTTATGGGATTTTTACAAGACTTTTCAGTGTGTGTGCTCTTGTATCTGGTTCATGCCCTTTTTTTGTGTGCTCTGACATATGGGTGCGGAGCACCATCATGTTTACAAGCCAGTCTGAGCTTCAGTACCACTGCCCTGTTAAAACACACTCACTGCCTCACTTCAGCTCAAAAGCTTATTAACAAGAACATATATACACACACGTTCACACATTGACTGTGCAGACTGTTAGCAGACTGTGAAATACAAACATTAAGCTCTGATCTGTCTGTCTGTGCTTGACTGATGAGAGCAGAGAGTAATAATGCTACATTTGCCACTAACAAAATACTATAAGTATACTGCTTTGTGTCTTATTCGGTGAGACAGTATCTGTGAGGGGCATAAATATGTAATGTAATGCAAATGTTTACTGTACTGACTGTAAACTGGCCAAGGCTGAATGCGAATGATATCTCACAGTTCTGTCTCTTCCTACACACAGGTTAAAGGAAAACAGGATAGAGAATAAGAAAGGGAGGTAAGAGAAAGGGGAAGAATAGATAGTGAGCACAGGGCTAAAAAGGGAGTGCATTGTGAAGGACTCGAAAGCCAAAAGACATTAAGATAACCGCCATCTGGAGCCTAACAATGTTCTTTTAAACAAAACAGGCACACAAAAACATTGCACTCCATGTCGGTGAAAAATTACGTTTAAAAGTTAAAACACACTTTTGGAGGACTTTAGTACAGCTGTGTGTTTAGAACAGAAGATAAAATTCCTGAGCATCAGGAGGGTTGATGACACATGCTAGTATGACTCGCTAATAACCCCATGGCTTTTTTGCACTGAACCGTATGTTACCCGTGACAAATGGGTTTTCCTCTGGTGGACTGAACCTTGAACCTTGAACCTTGAACCTCAAGACATCACCATCATTCCTTCTGTCATCATTAAATGAATGAAGAGAGAAGGAAAGAGCGTAAAGTATTCTTTCACTTTCAGAGAAGTACAGAAAAAGAAGCAGATATCCCGAGTGAACATCAAACGTTCACACATCAGAGGACTTGACAGTTTAAAGATGCATGATACATGTGCGCACACAAGATATTTTTAAGCGAGGCTTCATTTGGCCGTGTGTTTAATTTTCAGGAATCAGTCTTTTTGCAGCCACTGTTTTCTTTTCCTAGAAGTGCTCTTACAAAACAACTTGACCGTAATTCTCCAAGTCCACACCCAAACACTCCCTGCATCACACTAACCACATGTCAGGCAACCGTAGTGTGTGTGTTTATGTGGACATAGGATATGTTTAATGTAACCTGGAAATTAATGTTTTAGAATTTTGAAAATGTAAAAAACAAAAAAGAAAAAGTAAATTTCAAGTAAATTACTGTCAAACCTGAATAATATAATATATATAATATACTATAATTATGTCTACTCGCCTATACATAAATGATATAATAATTTTAATAACAATGTTAAGATCATGTTACATTAAAACAAAATTGTCACAAGACAAAAAATAGAAGATAGTTTGTCCCCTTAAAAAAAAATCTATTTTATTTATTTAAATAGGACTTAAGTCCACTAATCATACGAAGAAAAGCCTATGTTATATACGTCATATATATGTACATATTATCTATGAAAGATATCTATCTATAACTAGATATATATATAGATCTATATACTATATATCTCATAGTACAATTGCCTATATATTATATTATATTATAGCTCTATCTATATATATACATACCCACAATCATACATTTGCAATTAATATCTCCGTCAAAAAATATATAATATAATATATATATATATCAATATACCTATATATTTTATTAAAAAGTTAAGGATCAGTTCAGATAGAAAAAAATAGAAGACAGAAACATTTCTGGAAAAAAACAGATGACGTTTTGGTGCACATTGTTTTTTTTATATTTTTTCATTTTTTTTTATAGGACTAAGAAGATCTGGAAAATCATGACACTAACCATATGAAAACCTTTGGAGTTCATGCTTGAGTGCTGCTGTCATTAAAACGAAAGTGTTATGCAAATAATATTATTTATTATATAAAAATTCATTCAAATAGAAACTAACTTTATTCTAAGGGGTCTCTTAACTTTTGTACTCCAGTAGGCTATATATCACCAGGTCCATTTCAAAACAAACATCAAAATCAAAAATAGCTTGCTTCATTCAAAAAGATATTTCATTCATAAAGTAAACATTAGCATTGGTATGCATCACATGCATGTCAAGTTCGTAATAGAACAAAAATAGACCTTATGGTAAACAGCGAGCCCCCCACGGCACTCAATCCAGAGAGAGAGTCTTTGTGTGGGGATGTGCGCTTGACTGAAATATGATGAGATAGACGGTGTGTGTGTGTGGAGGGGGGGGGGCAAAAATTAAAGACAGCGCATTCGCCTGCTCAAGGACTGTCATAACTCATAGTCATTCTCAGACTACTCATTTCTCAACTACAGTGTAAAAAACAACTGGAAGACGTTTAGAAAAGGGTGTGTGAGCGAGATGGAGATCAGAGTAATCCTACCTCCTTAGTGTGATCCTAATCTAAAATAATATCATCGTTATAAATCATCAGTTTTAAAATCATCACATTATTAATTTTTTTATGCGTGGATCTGAGCTATAAGACTTGCCAATATAATCAGCACCGGTGGAGTGAATGCTGGATTGTTTTGAATATGACTGAGAGGGAGAATATGTTGCTGCTCTGCTTTAGTCCAAGTGCAACACACTGGTCTGCGGTTTGAAACCTCCTCCAGCTAAGCAAGACAGTGTAAACAATGGAGAAAGATGGAGAGACAGAAGAAAAAAAAGACAAAGACTCCATCCTGACATCTTACCCTTTAGCAAAGTTATAAAAAGGGCCATTTTTGTTCAAAAAAAGGAGGTGGTTTTATGGAATTTTTATATTTGGTGCGCGTTTAAAAGCTTGTTTAGCATGGTATGAGTTTATGGGCTTTCAGGGCATCGTCTGGTTCAGAGGAAGAGTTTTCTCTCTCTCTGCCACTCCTGGAGGTCATAAAACTCTCTAGAACTCCCACCTATAAACATCCACACAGGTAGATCAAGAAAAACCTTCACACTCTAAATCGAATAAACAGCGATGTGTGGTAATCACACACACATGGGCAGGTTGAACTGTGGGAATGCAGCTCTTAAAACCGGTAGGATTTGGGGAGTCCTTGTAAAACCTGATCTCACACACACAGATAACGGTAAGCGGTGCTATCTCTCGCAGTTTAAACCTTAATACAGCATTCGCATGGCACAGGTATGCTATCTAATCCTGCATGGATTTAAACAAGCTTCAAAGCTCTGGTTTGAGTTGCTAAAATGAGGTTAGCACTGTTCGGTGGTTTACTACCGTATGCTGTATCAAATCAAACATCTAATTATATAGGTATTACTCAGATGGGGCTCATCACTGATCAAAACCACATGTTGGAAGACTGAAATCTGCAAAGTAAGGGTATTTATGATTTCATTTTTATGTCAAAGTCGGGTCCCAGGAGTGGGTATAGCTGTGATGCCAAGCTTATATTATAGCTTATGAGTTTATACTACTTCAGACCCACCTGCTGGGTCACCCAGACTACACCACAATGAGTTCCTGCCAAACTCCAGCCAGACCACCAACACAGAGCATAGCATCACTGCTCTTAGATGGATTTTCCTCTCGCTTTTTATAGCAAGTCAGGTATTTAGGATGCCGGTAGTGAATAGCCAAACTAAAGTCTGGTCCACATTGCACTGCCGCTCCCTTAGACAGGGAGAAAGGATCCGACAGACACGTAACATTTGCTCACTTTTATGTGCTGTTGAGTGGGTGGGTTTATATATGAAAATACTTAATTCTACGAATTATGCACTTCTATGTATACTTTCTGTTTATATGAAAAATAATAATAATTGTGCAGCAGTCTTCATGACTGATTGTAAAAAATCAATAATAATTCAATACAAATAAATATCACTAATAAAAATAGTGGTGGAAAGTGTTTTAGGGTGATTTCAAGCAATCCAAATATTATTTATTTTACAGACAAAACTTTAAAAATTATTTAAAAATAGATTATAAGGCAATAATCAATTATATGACATTAATTACTGTATAAAATCTGATAATTAAATGAAAACGGTATTAAAATAATTGTGCAGCACTCATGACAAACAATCAATCAAACAATCTTATTGATAATTTTACAGACAAAAAATACTGAAAAATAGATCATATAACAAGTAATTCTATGACTTAGGATTGGCGATTATCCCTGAAATTTTGGATAACACTTGGGACCAATTCTCACTATAGTTGCTTATTAGCATGCCTATTATTAACATATTGTCTGTTTATTATAAAGCATTTGTTCTACATGACCATATTCTACATCCCTAATCCTATCAAATACCTAAACTTAGCAACTACCGTACTAACCATTTATAAGCAGCAAATTAGGAGTTTATTGAATCAAAAGTCTTAGTTAATGGTTTGTTAAAGGGATAGTTCCGTCCAAAATGTGATGTTTATTTGATTACCCCCCAGGGCATCCAAGATGTAGGTGACTTTGTTTCTTCAGTAGAACACAAACAAAGATTTTTAACTCAAACCGTTGCAGTCTGTCAGTCATATAATGGCAGTCAATGGGCTCCACGACTTTGAGAGTAAAAAAAAAACATACACAGACAAAACCAAATTAAACCTGTGGCTCGTGACGATACATTGAGGTCTTAAGACATGAAACGATCGGTCTGTTTAAGAAACCGCAATGTCCAACTGTCCAGAGTGCGTTCACAACATCCGGCGCGTGACGCGTGTACGTGCTCTGGCATAGTAGATGCATGAGCGGAAGCGATCTGTCGTGTGCATATGTCACCCATTGGATGTTGTGAACACACTCAGGACAGTTGGACATTGCGGTGGAAAAATTTTCATTTTTGGGTGAACTATCCCTTTATTAGCGAGAATTGGACCTTGAAATAAAGTGTGACCAAATACTTATTTTAAAAAAGTAACAGCTGTTTTCATGAATGGTTGTACAATAGACAAAGGTTTTGGGGAATTTCTAGCATCCCAAAAATAAGACGTATTGATTATTTTACAGACAAGAGTTGGAAAATAATTTAAAAACATGAAATATAAAGCTTCGACGGGCTGTCCTGAAAGTTTCATAAAAAGCCAATAAGACCAGTGCTTACCATTTTTGTGCACACTATGCATCAATGTCATTGAATCAACTGTGAGCCTACCATCTGCAACTAAAATTCCAGTGTGAGAAAAAATACTGCATTTATTTGTCCTGAAATGGAAACGGGAACAGAGTACAATAAATCTTAAGATTAAAAAATTCACAGACAGTGCTGCATCTGTGTGCTTGCGTGTATACTTGAGAAAGAAAATGAGACAAAGAGAGAAAACAGAAGATATAAGTCCTCATGTATTAGTATACGGAACCACTTATGGGCAAAATGTGCAATTTTCTACATTGGCGCTCACAAAAGTTTTCCATTATCTACAGCAACCATTTGTTTCTCAGACCAGCCCATCTTTCCACTTCATGAAATGACCTTACAGTATCACTCCCCACCCATTCTGACTCCCATCCTGACATACTCGCTGTGGGAATAACAGCCGGTGACTGCCTCAAGTCTGGGAATTCCTCTCTGACAAAGTGTGACTTTTACATACTGTAACTCTGAGCTAACAATCTCTTCTCCTCCTATGACCAAAGAATTCCCAGTTCACCTCCAACCCGTTGTATCTAAATGTTGCTGCGTTTGATATGTGATTGCATTCCAACAGATAATGAGCGAGGGAAACGAGATATCTGCATCCTTATCATCAACACAGATACCAACCAAGAAAACACAACACTATAAATAGAGCCTCTCACAGGACAGTGGCATAACTGCTCCTTAACACCGGACTAGAAGCATGCATTTATTTAAAAATATGACGTTCTCTATAGTTATATTTATTTAAGTGAATTAGGTTTAAATCGCCGTCATGCATGAATGAATTATATTTTTGCAATTTTACATATAATAATCCACGATGATCACATTACACAAAATTTAAATTGCACGTCAAAATAACACATTGTCAATGTTTTTGAGACCCCCCCCCCCAAAAAAAAATTTCACAAATCATGTTTTCAGGGGAGCCCATGTCTTATTAAGAGGAGCCGAGCTCCCCCAGCTCCCCCTGTAGTTCGCACCCTGACGTTCTGGTCATATGGTAATATATGATGTCAGATGTATCATTGGTTAATTTTGTAGTTTGAGAAGTAGAAAATCAGTTTTTGAGGGCCACCCATTAACCCCTAGTAATTTCTGTATCAACAATAATCGACCGACAACAAATTGAATCTTGATTGTAGATCATTTCAAATTGTTATGTTTTATTAGTGTCTGGTTGTAAAAACAATTACTTGAAGCAAATCAAAGCCAAGATAAAGTGACAGTGAAAGTGAAAGTGACGTGACATATGGCCAAATATGGTGACCCATACTCTGAATTAGTCATCAAGTGCACACACACACACAGCAGTGAAAACACACAAACCGTGAACACACACCCGGAGCATTTATCCAGCAGATAAATGCTGGAGATTTATTGCTACTTCCCACCCATTCCTATCTTCATAACTGGACATCATGTCTTTTTCGTGGATTATGTTTCTTTCATCTCTCTCAAACTAGACCTGGGAAAAAAACAAAAAAGTCATAGATCAGACAAGCCCTACCAGACAAGAGCACATGGCCTACGATCTCAGCATTAACCTCTGAACCTTCCTAACCTTCATATCTAACCTCTCTGGTAGGTTTGGGTCAGACCTGTGTGGTGATGGCCAGGCATTACTCATGATAAAGAGGTTAAAAAGACACAGCCCATGCAAGCACTGGTTGGTGTTGCTTTACTAGAGTTAGAGAAACATTTCAAAATTCAAAAAAAAAAAAAAAGTATTTTGTGCTCACAAAGGCTGCATTTATTTGATCAAAAATACAGTTGTGAAATATCATTACAATTGAAAATATTCTTCTATATCATTATTAGTGCTGGGCAACGATTAATCTCGATTAATCACACCCAAAATAAAAGTTTTTGTTTATATAATATTTGTGTGTGTACTGTGTATATTTATAACACACACATGCATTATACTTTACGAAAAATGTTATGTTTATAATTAATATATTTAGATATGAATAAATTAAAAATATAATAGTACATGTACAATACTGGAAATATCTATTTCTAAATATATCTGTTGTGTGTCTTTACATGTACCACAAATAATAAATAGTCGCATACACACACAAATATTATTAACAAAACTTTTATTTTGGATTTGATTACTCATATGCCCAGCCAACCAATATAATTTTAAAATGTAATTCCTGTAATGGCAAAGCTGAATTTTAATTAGCCTTCAGAGTCACTTGATCCTTCAGAAATCTCTATGATTTCTAACATTGGTTATTGTTATCAATGTTGAAAACATTTTTGTGCTGCGTGATATGTTCTTTTTCAGGATTCCCTGATGAATAGAAAGATCTCAAGAACGACATTTATTTGAAACATAAATATTTTGTTTATAAATGTCTTTACCGTCACATTTGAACAATTTAATGTGTCTTTGCTGAAAAAAGTATTATTTCTTTTAAAAAGACCTTACTGACACTAAACGTTTGAATGGTGTGTTCACATGCATCACAGGATTCTTACAGATGCTCAAAATGTAGTCTTTCAATGTGGAGTGCAGCTGCAAATTTCCATCTTGGAAAGCAGAAACAGAAAATATCAAGGCCATGGGTGCATGAGAGAGACCAAGACTCGCATGGAAAATAATATGGCATGGAACATCCTTCTAGTCAAACCTTTCAAAATATAAATCAATATCTAATTCAAACTATCACTAGCTGACAACAATATATACAGTAAGCAAACAATGCATGTCTGCAAATATTGTGATGACATCATGGCTGACTTGAGTATAGAATATTCTACTGAACATTTAAACTTTAATCTTAAAGGGACAGTGTACCCCCCCCCCCAAAAAAAATTCTGGCATAATTTCCTCATGTCATTCCAAAACCATATCACTTTCTTTCTTCTGTTGAACTTCAGAAGAAATCAGTATTTCTTTGTCAATACGATGAACAATGGCAATGGTCTCCAGTGCTGTTTGATTCCCAGCAATCTTTACAAAGAAGAAAGTAAGTCATACTTGTTTGGAACAACATAAAAGTGAGTAAAATATGACTTAATTTTCATTTGCAGGTGAACTGTCGCTTTAAACTCATTAACAAACAGCGAACTTAAGGCTGAGTTGTTATAAGGGATGTTAAGGCTAATTCAGACTGAAATAACTGCAAAGTTTAATAGGTTTAATGAATAATTTTAGAACTAATTACATTTTCATTTAAAAGAAACCTCTAACCACAGTGACTGAGGAATATTAATACCACTCTGCCTTGCAAGTACAGTTTTCATACATAGACAGCACTGATACAACTAAAACTGAGAATAACTCTGGAAAAACAATACAATTGACAGTTATATGAACAAATGCTTTCCGTCCCGGACCTGGGGTCATTAAGAGCTCCAGAGAGCTGTTCACTTTACTGGACCTGAGATTAATCAGATCCATGGGGTTCTGGCTGCTCTGGATATACTCACCAGCCAAACGAGAAAAAATCACTTTCATACTTCCTTATTTCCACAGCACACGCCTATGTTTTGATTCCTTGGCCACTGGTGAGAGTGAGCTGTCTTAAAAACAGACTGTTTGATGGAATGATACCAGTACATTTTTGAGATTCTTTATTTTATGGTGCGTGTTTAATTCATGCGGATTCTAGAAGACGGCGGAGTAATCTAATCTATGGCATCGCTGTTATGTTAAAATACTCATTCATCTGTAAGTCATCTGATAACATACTACTGATAATTCATTAATTATTGATCTAGTAATTATGCCGCAGAACAAAATAGAGCATTTAATATTCACCAGGCCTAAAACACCAGTAAATATAATAAAGGCTCTGTTGTTATTAACAAGACTGCTTGTCTGCATAATAGCAGCTGATATTAACTGCTTTCTGTATTAATATATTAATTATTTTGCAAATAATGATTATATACAATGACTCAAGTAAGTGAAAAGAAGAAAAAAGCACGCTCTCAGTCCCTCAGTCTCACATACTGGTTCTTTCAACATAAAAGCCTTTTCCAAAGACTGCAGTAGTCATTACCAGAGAGAAATGTAAAAAAAAATTTTTTTTGCTGCATTTCAATGGGGTTGAGAAAAAAGGGAGACCCAGTTACGTCTGCAGTATCGTGCGAATCAAAGCCCCCTGTAATTATTATTTTAACTCTTAGGGATTTTCCTCTCCCTCCTCAGTATCTACTGAAACACGACTCTCAAACTCGAAAGCTGACCAAAAACTGCTTTCTTTCATCATATATGCTCATTGCTCAGCTCCGTCTTTCTGTTTAAAGGCAGATATTTAGCCTGGAGGAGCCTGAATAAACTAACTCTAGAGAGGGCAATGAAAAGTCCCTTGTTTGCAGAGAGACAGACTGAAAATCAGCCAAAAATCCAAATTCTGTCATTTACTCAAACTTATGTAGACCCAAAACCATCTGATTTACTTTCTTCTCTGCAACACAAAGTTGTTTAATGTGATGAAAGTGAATGGGGATTGGCTTTGTAAAGCCCCAAAATGACAAAAAAGAAAAGAAAAAAGCTACAGAAATGTATCATAAAAGTGACGTGTTTTCCTTAAGTTAAAACATATAAAACACATAAACAGATGAAAATGAACATGGCAACATTGTATTATGATAACTGTTGTATGCGTCACAGCAGATGACAGGCATTAAAAGGTTAATGCTTTAATCAAGCTTGAAAATAACATACCACCTACATTAAACCTAACTTATAATTTTAACAAAAGTGAACATAAGATTAAAATGCATTCGCTGAAGCAACCATGCCGATAGACTTCTTCTACAATTCTTTTATCATGACATGTTTCAGAGGACTTGTACCTGAGTACTCGACAAGTGCAATTCCAGTAACCAGGGTTCTACCAAAGCAAAGTTTCTACTCCTAAAGCCAAACATATGGAGCTGATTATGTGATGCAAATGTATTAGTTCACAATTCCTGCACTATTGTAAAAGAGTTTTGATGCCATAATATACAGTAGTATTGTATAAGGAAGCGTGCAAAAAAACATTTTTATTAATCGTTTTTTTAATAAATTAAAAAAAACTTTTATTATAATCTGCCCATGTAAATTAGAATTTGTGTGAACAGGTATAGAAGTTGTAGGTGTTTTACTGCCACTAGTGGTCATTTCATCTGAAAACTGCAGTGAATTGTATGTGTTGGGATGTTTTCGTAATTTTGCAGAAATGTACCACAGACACGTTTTCCCAATAAGCCTAGTTTAGGTTTGGAATGATGCATTTTTTTCAGTTAAAACCTTAATCTAGAAATAACATGTTTGACAGCATAATCATGACAGTTGAGACTACACCAGTCTGTCTGACCTCCACCTCCTATAGGGAATTATAACAGCACTTTAGATGTGATATTATTAGTGCTGTCTGCCACCTCAACTCACTTCCTGTGGATGTCTAGACTTCAATTTCTGCACTGATTTATTCCACAGAGACTATTATAAATGGCCTGTAGTCTACAAACAGCATGTATTGTAACACCCTATGACCTTGCAATTATTAGAAAAGCTAAAAGGTCACTTCAGATTCAGTGCAATGTGCCGTCTGTTTGTTCGTGGCACATTTTCTTGTACATAGAATTGGAATGAACTCACAAAACCATCATTCCCCCTTTCACCCTCATAACTTCTCCACAAGCTGCCATCTTGTTCCATTTCACCCTCTCCTCCTTTCTAAATCACTCAATAACCTCCCCTTTTTCCAATCATTTCCACATTTCTCAATCTCAGTTTCCATATCTCTTTGATGACCTTTCCGGCGCTTTCATTTGATGGCCACTCACTAAACATCCCAGCAAAAGGAGGTCGGGCCAGACCACTGGTGGCCCCACACCTCCGTCTCCCTCCGTTCTATCAACGTATGTGCAGATTTGGAGGGAGGGTGGAAAATTCCTGAGCTGTAAGCTAGCTGCACTCCTGGGCTCCCTCCCTCCCAAATTAAAGGCATGTGTGGAATCTCGAGTGAAGGCTCTGACAGCAAGGAAAGAGGGGAATGGGGGAAAGGGAATTAGATGATCCTCGAGAGTGTGGATGACCAAAAAAACGGATACACAAAAATAGGAGTTAAAAGCAGATGAGAGTGAGCAGAGCTCACTTAGATTTTCTCTAAGGATATAACGTACAGAGGATGAAAGAGAATAGTAGAGATGGTTTAAAGAACGAGAGAAAGGGGAGAGTGAAGGGTGGAGCTGCTCCCAGGGGACAGAGCAGCACATGTGCTTCCTATCCAGCGCTCCATGTGCATCTCTCCTTTGCTCATTTGTACAGCCCCCCTCTCTCTCTCTCTCTCTCTCTCTCGAGAGAGAGAGAGAGAGAGAGAGAGAGGCTGGAGTGGGAGGAAGAAAGGGTGTTCAAAAGTCCTTAGCACAGATGTGAATAGCCCAAATGCCAGTTTAATAAAAAGAAAACAAACTCTCTCCAGCTTAACCTGCCTCACCAGAGGGGGAATTTGAACAGGGGGTCACGCAGGACTGTCCCACCCAAACCCACCCTCTTCCTTGTCATTCCCCCTTAAATATAGGCGAAGAGAGATTCTCTCACTTGGGCTTCTCACGAATCTCCTCTGGATACAATCCTGTACTATGGAAAGGTAGTACTGCCATGCAAAGGATTGCATACATATACAGTGGGTGGGTCAAAATCTGGTGAAAAATGCATCTACTCTGCTTTCTTTCTTTTTCTATAAATAAAACATTTGATAGAGCTGTGTGATTATGCCAAACCTAATCATTGCATGAGTATTTTGGTCAATCTGGAAATCAAATTACTTATGGCCAATGAAACAGTATGCCTTTATTGATCTTTTTAAATAAAACTCAGTGTATACATTAAAATTACATAAACTTAATAAAAAAAAGTAAATAAAATGTTTTTTATAAAAAATTATTTTTTCAAAAAAAGAATCCTTATATATAAAAATCACATAATAATAAAAATGTCATTAAACAAATTAAACTGGGGTATTTAGACAATACAGGTTTGTGTTCGAGTTGTTGGAGCCAACATTGTCATGAAAAAAATTTGATCACGCAGGCTTACAATGTATTACGAGTGACATGCAGTGAAAAATAAAATATTTATATGCTTATTTCCTATATGTATGCCCTCCTTTCTCTTATGACAGAGCAGCACTCGATCTGATGCATGTTATCCAGCATGATTTGAAGAATGTTTGCAATCGTTTGCTCCAATGAAAGTGACAACATCTGTCCTTGTGTATATAGGAGTTCGCTTAGTGACCGAGAAATAATGTAGAATCACTTTCTTTTTAATTATTAACTATTATGGGTGTGTGTGTGGGGGGGGGGGGTAATGTCCCCATATTTTTCATAAGAGCTGCTCTACATACTGTGCACATACACAGTCTTACAGTAATTTTAGCTTGCGTGTGAGCTTCTTAATGACATTTTTTTCACTATAAATTTAGTGAATTATCATCAATATTCTTCCCCGAAAACCCTGAGGAACCAGACCAGAGATGAAATGAGTAACACTACTGAAGCTCTGTATTTGTGGCACCTTATGAACGCAATTTAAGAATCTTCTAGACAACAAGTGAGCTTTAGTCATCTATAAACGTCACTACCACAAGCCACAGAGGAAGAACACCAGTAATTAACGAGTTTAGCTGCGGGTTTACAAACAAGATGAACATCACAAGAGCCCAGAGAAATCAAAAACCTTTAAATGGCAACATCATCATGTTCACTCAGCGATTCTGGCCACTGGGCCCATGGCTGCTTATTTATGCAATCATTGCGGATATCTCTTATCTAACAATAAAAATAGCACGCTTGCTTCAGTGGAGTTATTTCTAAGGAACTGTTAATAATTCTGTTATTTTTGCTCCACTGAATGAAAGAGGAGGAATTTAGGACACTTCACTCCACGAATTTCCCAACCGTTTCCTTGGACAGGTGACCTCTGTTAGAGGTGAACTAAAAACGGCCTGAGGGAAAGGATGCAGAGACCAGCTCATCACCACAAAACAACAGCTCAACTAATGCCAGACCTCAGGATGCACGTGTAGAGCATGTGCCGTGTGACCTTGCACAGCTCAGCAACATAGCCTTAAGGCGGCGCCCTTTGAACTTTGACCTTTTAAAGCCATAAAGATTTGACATTAGAGTGTTTGTTTACCTAATGAGGTCACTGAACATTCTTGTAGTTGTCAATTCCTCTTAATGGACTCACTCGGATCCTGAGTTCATTTCCTTTCCTGATTTTTTCCTATACTGAAAACAAAATTGAGATGAATGTGTTTTCACTTACTGCTCCTTATGTTGGTCTTTCTATTTTGGTTCCATGCTGACAGCATCAAAGATGTTACCATCCATATGACATCAGCAGATGGGTTTTTCATTGCTACCATGCCAGACATGATTACCCCTTAACAACCTCTTATTAAAAATGAACTGACCTGTCTACATGTTTGAATTCAGGCTGAATCGGGTTTTAATATTTGTTTTGAGTTTCAGCTGAATGCAACTAACTGGTAATTAAACATACATAGAAAAACATAAAAATGAAAACATAAAAACTTCATAGCTAGTCAGTAACCGAGGACAGTGTGAAGTGCACAGAAATGCCAAACAACCACACACAAAGTTTCCGAGGACAAAGAGAATGCTGGATCTTTACATAGGGGTAGTGGGATCATAGGGAGAATCCCTAACAAAGGCCATTTTGACAGAGCGAGCTTTGTCTGCGTCAGCCCACAAATCCATCCACTCAAAATGAACTTGGCAAAAATAATGGGACTATAAAGAGGGCTGGCCCTTGAAAAACAAAGATGTTCAGCACATGATGTTGACCTTTTGTTATTTATCCCCAGACCCCCATAACAAAAATAAAGTTTGTAATGTGCCAAAAGATATCATTACAAAGTTCACTTTTTAGGTCTTTTACCATATTTACCTTTTGTTGTTTACAATTTATTGGAAAGGAGCAGTGTATATTTGTACTATAACTAGTAATACTACTATCAACTTGTGTTTCAATTCAAACTGCACACATAGCATTGCAGTCATGCAAATCTAAAATACATTTTGCGTTCCACTGCACTGCCTTTCCATTGTTATTCTATGTAAACATGCAATAGATGGATGTGTTAGATAGTTGAACTCACATGCTTTGCAGCATATGACATGAGTCCAATTGAGGGGTTGCATCCTTAGGACGCAAACTTTGAAATCTGCAAAGATCACATTTTCGTTGCGCTGCTGTGATGCATTTAGTTTTGGGATGCAGACTTCAAAACATGCAGCGGCTAAATTGAGACGCAGCAGGGGATCTAAACATGCAACTTTAGTTCAACTTTTATTAAACGTGCCTCTAGAGCGTGTGTGTGTTTTTCCACTACCTAGTGTCTTACATTTAGAAACTCAAAAAAGCGTTCTCTCATAAAGAAGAGTGTTGTAATGCTGGGAAGTCTAATTTATTTTAGTAAATCAGTTAGCTTGGAGAGTTCATGCAAATAAAATGATTTTTTCATGAGTCAATTGAGGCCTTTTGTAGAAGTGCCTGCCAGATATTTTGTTACCTAATTTTTGGACACGTAGTTAAAAGTTGATAATCGTAATGTTTATTAGTTTTATTGTTGTTGTTTTTTAAAGGGGTCATATGATGCCCATTTTCCACAAGTTGATATGGTTTTTTGGGGTGTTAATGAAAAGTCTGTAACATGGTTTGTCTAAAATTTCTCAATGGTAGTGTAAAAAACACCTTTTTTACCCTGTCAAAAACAGCTCTTTTCAGATCAAGACGTTTTTGTAGCATTTTCCTTTAAATATTAATGAGCTATGCTGACCCCGCCCCTCTCTTCCGAGCTGCTTTCAGAGAGACTGTTTACTGTAGCCGCATTCATCGTGAAACTTGCTAATTAGCACATTATTAGGAAAGGCGATTTGCAAAGATTCATTACAAAACATTATACTCACTTCTTCTGTAGATAAGACTGGATCATGAATGATTCGCGTGAACATAGAAGCATTTATGTAGACCAGGGGCGCATTCCCTTCAGAAACAAATGTAATCCACTGAGAGTTCAGCGGCTCAGATGTCGGGAGTAAATGATGACTGCTGTTCATTATTACATCCAACAACAGAACACCTCAATAGCTTAGGAGTCATTCTTGTCTACATCTGCTCCAGCGGTGAAACAATGGCGGACTGATGACAGCTCACTCAGGGGGGTCTATTGGTGCGTTCAAGTCATGTCGGATAGATCGTATTTATGAGTTGAACGCACATGAACGCCACCACAAAGTCATTATTACGAGTGGGAAACTCGAAATTTTCTTTAAGCCCCGAGTTTCCGAGTTGGGGGCGTGTCAATGAGAAACATGGCGGAATCGATGGATGCAACGTCTGTAGTTGACTGTAAATTTTTGTTTAAATTGATAGTTTAGTTGTCCTATAAGCTTAAATTGGTCATGTTCTTGTTACACAGTTGAAATCCAAGTAAAAAAATGCAGACCCTTTTGTATTTTCTTGTAATTTATTAAAATAAGGCAACTTACACTGCCATCTTGTGCCGACTAAACTGACTTGAACGCACCTGACGTCATAATTATGACTTGTCAACTCGTAAGGAGGACTTGAACGCAGCATAAGGTAAGACACCAGTCCAGTCTGTGCTGAAACGCTACTGTCAATCAAACTATCGTGGGAGGGGCCTGTCTGTGTGACGTCACACAGACAGGCATCTGAGATCGGCTCGATTTGAGAAAGGGGAAAACATTTAACCAGATTTTTTTAAAAAACACTGGGTGGATTTTTATCAGTATAGGGTGGTTGTGTACACACACTGCCAAACACATTTCAGTTCAAACAACTTGTAAAAAAGCATTTAGCATCCTATGACCCCTTTAAAAAAAAAAATCTGATTATCTGTATAATGCTGTCACCCTAAATTAAATCTAGTTTTTGTTTAGTGTTTGTTCATTAATATTTTTTAAGTAGTCCAGTCATTCTTCTGACCTGAGCTTTCCTGTACTGTGAGGTCGTCTCATCTCCTTTCACTCCAATCTATCCACCATTCACCTAAATCACGTTAACGGAGAACCTAGTTACTGCCTTGCCAAATATAGACTAATTCAGAGTCTCTCTTAAGACTGAAATTTAATTTCAAACTGACATCGGTTCATTTACTAGCACACAGTGCCACTCCTGTTCCAGCTGTATGGCAGGATGTGCTTTAACTACAAAAATTGTGCCACTAACGTAGAGAAACATTTTTGTATTTATAGCTAAAATTATTTAATAATTCATAGCCATATCCTAAATGAAATGATTAATTATAAAGATTGCTGTCAACTATGCTCCTATTAATGCATTAAAATGATTTTAAGGCAGATAATCCCTAGCTAGACACAGACGACTACCCACATATACTCACACACCTACAGAGGAATTGTAAAAAGAGGAGAGTGGGAGGAAAATGTCCCTATAGTTCTCCAAGTGTGAGGTGAAGATGTTTGAAAGATGAGAAGTGGAATAGGATCATACTGTTGTGTTTTTCAGTGATGAAATAGGAGAGCTACTGCTTCTCTCTAATAGTTTTAGCAGAGACCGATCATAGAGTTGATGGTTCCAGGAATGGATGTCATTACATATGGATTCACCACCACTGATGGAACCCAATTTTCATGGAAAGGCTCATGCTGATGCCCCAAAGTGTTTGGGAAAGAGAAGGGAGAGGGAATAAAATTCTAATTTACACAAACTGATAGCAATCAAATGCCTATGTAATCAATTTCATGCATGTGGTTCCAGTTTTCATGGTGTACAGTTTCATACAGTGAGAAAAACTCACAAGTGACTAAACAAATGGTCTCAGGGCTGAAGATTAAAACAACTTCCATTTCCCAATTTCCCCTTTTCTATCATGAAGACACCTCTCAACAAGTGACCACAGATACAGTCAGGCTAGCACACTGGATCTAGCAAACTCTGAACTCAGCATAATCTCTCGTCTATTACTCACCATGCACAGTCAAGCCCCAAAACCTCAGAGTTGCAGCTGCGTACTGCCATGAAGAAAAAGGCCAACTGTGGTGGCAGGGGAGAAATCCTGACCTCAATAAATTGACAGTTTAGTTGTTTAATTTCAGTGAGCATTAAGTGCATCAAATACAAAACAAAACAAACTAAAATCATCACAGCACTTGTGAAAAGCATGAAAAAAAGTGCATATGGGATTCTCAAAGCAAAGTTGTTTTTTTCCCCTTTCTACTTGAGTAGTTGACACTAGGAAAACAAGAATTACATTAAGCCCAAGAATAAACTGCAAGCCAAGAAATAGCTAATGTAATGTATATAAAATAATATATAATTCAAATTATTATAATATAAAAATAAATGAAAATTAAATGCAATATAGAATCATAAAATCTTATAAAATAACAAAAAATGGAAAAGAAATCATATAAAAATAAAAAAGATAAATGAAAATATAATGAAAAGCAATGAAACTTATAAAATCCTGAAAAATACAATTATCTCGGTTTCCAGCACAACCATTCTCGACTGTGAAACATCTTGAGCACCAAATCTGCATATTAAAAAATGTGACACAGAAGACTGGATTAATGACTGCTGAAAATTCTGCTTTGCCTTGACATGAATAAATGACATCATAAAATATACTAAAATAGAAAACATTTCACAATATTAAAATAACGCAACCTTTGTGAGAATAAGTATGAACAATGCTAATAAGAGACCCAAACTTGGATCCCTTTTAAAGCTGGGAAGCAAGACTCAGACGCAAGGTCCAGTAAGCTGTTTTCACCCATCATTAGTAACTGTAAACTGACTGAAGTTTTAAACAGAGACAGACCTATTAAATAGAGGCCTTACCAGACACTCATATTGTGTTAGTACTGCCTGTATTGCAGACAGGCCCTCGGCACCAGAACAGCAGACAAGAGAGAAAGAGAGAGAAATGCCATCGACCGGCATAGCTCTATCATTCCACTGAGGTCGACTTTTGGTGCCAGGCTCAATTAAGCCTTGCTGAGTTAGAGACTAAAACAATGGGAATTGGGGGGTGGGTGCAACAGAGGCCCATGTCTGATAACTGAAATTCAGTGTGGTGTGTGTGTGTGTGTGTGCTTGCAAAACAACAACAACAGGCAGTACTTTCCACTTTCCACCAGTTTACTACTGAGGGGCTATAATGCTACTGGCTGCGCAGTGCTTCCGATAGGTAAAATCACTGTTGTCAGAAGCTTTCTCGATTCTCTTGATCCACAGGTGCTTTGGGAAAAATTAAACGACAGGATGTAGAAAAGGCAAAGAACATAGTTAGAGACGTGAACCCTCACGACGGAAGATTGAGAGAGGACAGAGTAAAGACGTTCAATGTGTTTTTAGTACTACATGGCATGATTGTGAACAAGCACAAGCTGATTGTTTGAAAGACATTGCATACTCTTTTTGGACCAATGGACTTGAAAGAAAAAGGAAGTTTAGATTACGCCTGGGTGTGGACTGATATCACATGAGAAATTGAATCATGTGAGTATACGACAAATAATTGTGCATAACAGCTGTGACATGTTATAATGGCTGACACTGCGGTTAAGAGGGTAAAAAACAACAACTATGATCAAGGAGCTTTGCTGCCGTACCATGAGTGCAGCAGCCGCAATGATATTACACAGCGCCTGAAAATTGGCTAACTTCCGTCAGCATAACCAACGTGACCACCTGCTTGCACAGGGAGCATGCTGGGGACTATTTTCAGGTGCTGCGTAATATCATTTCGCCTGCTGCACCCATGGTACGGCAGAGAAGTTCCTTGATTATTACACCGGAATTAGAGTATAGTTCCTAGCCATATCGGCCTAGAAAATATCGCAACTTTTCATTTTCTGTCGGCCTTAGTACACGATGTAACTACAGAAGAGTCAAGTTTTAAATAGGAATAATATCGAAACTCTTTGGTCATTTTTGAGCAAGATGCTAACGGTCTAATCAGATTCAATGATCTATGCTAAGCTACAGCTAAAAGTGCTACCGCCAGACCCAGAGATCGGCTGAATGGATTCGTTAACAGTAAAACTCAACTGTTTAGCTCTAGGGGAGTTGGAAAATAAACCTATTTTCAAAAATAGTGGAGTGTTCCTTTAAAGTATCATACAAGTGTCAAATATGTTATCGCCACACTAATCACTGCCTGTAAAGGTTTAAAATAACACCTTGAGCATTTTATAAATATCCAAGGCTTTAAAACGGTAAATTGCACCTAACCAGCAAAATCCTCTGAAGAGGTTGTAAATAGCATGGGTTTTGACTGAAATTCCACTAAGGCGGCAAAGCCAAGACCATTTTCATTTCATGTTGATCTTCCAGCAAATCCCCCCTGTGTTTTTCAAACCCTCAAGCCACCTTTCCCAAATTCTTTCAGGCTCAGGAGAAAAACCTACAGCCAAGAATAAGCAGAGAGAGCGAGAGAAAGAAAGAATGAAAATATATATTTTGTACATACTCTATGTGTAGCAGAGAGAACAGTTGGAGAACATGACTAAAACACATCTCCATTGGAGCAGGGGTCATAACAATCATCATTTCAGGAAATAATCATCATATTTGAAGGGGTTTGTTTAGTTTGGCAGCAGGGTGAAGCATAAAAATTGTAGCGTAACCTGACGAGTATTACACCCAGCGGAAGCCTCAACCCGTCTGCTGTCTCAGAGGCCGAACAAACACATGGGAGGTTGAGCTCCCTGCCTGGCCGAACCAAAACAATGGTTTATATGGGGTTATATTTCAAATGGATAGACCTGGTTATAAACACACACTACCGCTCAAAAGGTTGGGGCCGGTATCATTGTATGCTTTCTGTTTGAAAGAAATTAATACTTTTTTTAGCAAGGATGCATTCAATTCATCATAACTGTCAGTAAAGACCTTTACACTGGAACAAAAAAAAATTATTAAAACAGACGAAGATTATATTACAATTCTAATAATAACCTCTTTTCAACATTGATAAGACCTTTTTCTTGAACCCCAAATCATCCTATAGACTGATTTCCTGAAGATCATGGTACATTTGCAGATTGGGAGTATGGTTGTGACAATGCAGCTTGCCATTAATCATAGATTACCTTTTAAAATACATTAAAATAGAAAACATTAAATAACTGTTTGACAGTATTACTGTTTTTAACTGTATTTTGATTCAAACAAATGCATATATAAAGAACAGATTTATTTGAATAAAATCTTGTGTGTGTGATATATATCATAGAGAGAGAGAGCGAGAGAGAGAGAGAGAGAGAGAGAGAGAAGAGAGAGAGAGAAGAGAGAAGAGAGCGAGATGCATTTTAGCGAAGCTTTATCCAAGCGACTTACAAATTAGGACAATGGAAGCAATAAAAATCAACAAAAAAGCAATGATATGCAAGCGATATAACAAGTCTCAGTTAGTCTTCGTTTTTTTTATTAAAGAAAACAGCAGTTTAGTATGAATTAGAGGGCAAGTTCCAAAAAGGGGCATTAGATATTATTATATATATTATATCAGTATATGTGTAAATGTTTTTAAAACATCTATTCTTTCTAATGCATCTTAGTCCATACATCTGTGAATTCAATTTTATGACTTTGTACAAACATAGAAATTACCTTCAACCTCAATATTGTCAGCTTTAGGTCAAATTTTTATATTTTTTTAAAGGGGTCATATGATGCGATTTCAAGTTTTCCTTTCTCTTTGGAGTGTTACAAGCTATTGGTGCATAAAGAAGATCTGTAAGTTTGCAAAGACTAAAGTCTCAAAACCAAGAGATATTCTTTATCAAAGTTAAGACTCTGCACGCCCCCCTAAACGTCTCGTTCTAACACGCGCCCACATATCTACCTCACTATGTGGAAATTTTTGCATAATGCCGCCCAAATGTTCATTCAAAGAAAGAAGGCGTGGTTTCAGTATCCGCAGTTATTGTTGAAGCAGCATGTCAGGGAGACGATGTGTGTTTCAGTGTGAAGCAAAAGCACTTTATTTGGCCTTGCGAAAGTAGATTGATTTAGGAATCTTAAGATTACTTACAACAGAACAGCATGCATTTTATGGACGACCGTTTCGTGAACCTAGGAGAGGAGGTAATGCTGACTTTGCTATGACAATCTGGCGCTTCTGAAGCGGGGGGGAGGGGCCAGGAAGACGGGGACCAGGGAAGCATGCGACGTCAGCTACTGTTTTGTTATTAGTTTATGTATTTGTTATTGACTGTTCAAATGCTGAGTTTTGGGCATCGTGTGTTTTGTGTGTGTGTGTGTGCGATAGAGAGAGAGAGAGAGATGAGAGATAGATAGATAGATACTAGATATATAATAGATGAGAAGCGAGAGAAGCAAGACCATCACAGTGGAGTCAGCTGTCTTAACCATGGCTTGTGTACTGCACACATACCAGCTTCATCACTGTGTCTGTCACGCGACTCTGTTCCCCTTTCGGGCTCTGTCTTTACATTTATTTTGAAAGCTGAAGCTGCGATTATGGTGAGGGGCGTTACATTTCCAACGAGTGCATGCGATGTTCGGCCAATCACAATGCACAGGGTCAGCTGGCAAATCAGAGCAGACTGCACTTGTCGGAAGGAAGGACTTTGTAGAAAACGAAGCGTTTGAGAGAGGCTGGGCATAGAGGACTTACAATAATGTACAGTATTTGAAAAGTTATGTGTTTTTTGAACATTAAAGCATATTCTGTTACACCAAATACACAAAATAATGATCTTTAAAAAAGCATCATATGACCCCTTTAAAGGAAACATACAAACAACAACAATCGTACCTTTTAAGGCGACAAGACGTTATCATCAGCTCTGCATGTCCTAAGGCTGTATACTGTGATCAGGCCGTTGCTATCCATTTGACTCCCTAAGGTGAATCCCCATTTATATATTAGCCCGAATATATCTATGTCATGGCGGGCACAGACACCAGGTGCTGGGTGCCCATGCAAATGGTTTCAGAGTAAAAACACGAAGCTGTGGAGATGCGTGCATTCCCAATCTGAATGCATTATTTGTAAGTTGACTTAAGAAACATTTTGCACAATTTAGTATCTGTAATAGCATTGTGTTGCCACTAGATGCCTGTATAGCCCTATGTAACAATTCTTAGTGGCTAAGACATTGCACATAAATACATTTTAATTGGGATACTATATACACTATACTACATATTGTTTAGATCAGTGTTTCCCAACCTTTTTTAGTCCTCGAGGGGAGCAACCCTTGTGGAAATTAACACAGGTTGGGGCAAACCCTAGCACATGAATGGGGCAGCAATTTTGAATTTATAACTTCGTATGATCATTTAAAGTTAGTATGCGGTACGCAGGCAGAACTGCCGACTATAATTCATACAGATCTTTTAATATTTAGAAAAAAATTGTGGGTTTGGTGGTTAGGTGGTGTGGTCCAGGCATGGTTGGCTGAATCAGTATGGCGTGATTTCTAATGAAGTTCGGACCAATTTATATCTGACAGATTGTAATGGTAGTTTTTTATCATAGTAACATTTAATTACCATTATAAACTAGCTATCTCCATAATTTTGGGTGCTCACTCATTGTTTTTTTGTTATTGACGTGCGGTCATTTTGGTGCAGTAGCACTAGATTCCTTGATTTCAAACTTTGAATTGTAATAAACAAAATGATAAGTAAGCAGTCAGTATAAATAGACACATGAAGAACTTAATAATGATTGAAGTGAAGTGAAAGTGACAGGTGTCCAAGTATGGTGACCCATCTCATAATTATAGTGCTCTGCATTTACCCTCCAAAGTGCACACCACAGCAGTGGAACACACCAAACCTTGAACACACCACCCTGACAGGGGCAGCCCATTTAAGCTGCGGCGCCCGGTGAGCAGTTGGGGGTTCGGTGCCTTGCTCAAGTGCACCTCAGTCGTGGTATTGAAGGTGAGAGAGAGCGCTGTACATTCACTTCCCCCACCTACAATCCCTGCCGGACGAGACTCGAACCCACAACCTTTGGGTTATGAGTCCGGCTCTCTAACCATTAGGCCACAACTTCCCTATACTTAGCCCCACAAATAAAAAAATAAGACAGGCCTTTCTGAATTGATAAATTGCTTTTTAGTTTTTCAGGTAGGTCTACAGTTGGGTTAGATAATTGGTAACATATTATTTGGATATTTAAAAAAAAAAAAAAAAAAAAAAAAAATTGTTTAGTTCTAGAAACTCTTATTATCAGAACACGCGATATACATAGCGTTGCACAATGAATGAGAGGGAGCATTACCAGAGTTTCCCATATAACCCGCACCCATGTTCACACATTATCCGCTACCGGGGCGGACGAGACGTGAGACAAGTGTGCTCCATCTCAAGCTTTATAGAGAACTGGTAACAGGCAGGGTCAACATGGCAAACAGGTATATGGCGGGCAAAACACAAGATTAGTCCTAGGGCTAGCGTAGGTCGACGGTCGGCAGACAGAATCACAGGGGCGAGACGAGAGGGAAAAAAAACAGGAAAACAGGCAAAGATCAGATACCGCAGAAACAGGCAAGGCAAATCAAGGAAAACACGGAGACTCGGAAAGTGGTACAGGCTAAACAATACTCAGCAGTGAAAGGTGGTTAGAGTGGGTGTTATATAGTGAATGAGGTAATTAGAAACAGTTGTGTGCAATGAGTGCAAATCAGTGCAGTTTGCAAATCGTGCAAAGAATGATGGGAAATGTAGTACGGGGTGATGTGCAACAGTGTGTAGTTCGAGAGTCAATGAAATGGAAAGGGTGACATCTGGTGGTGAATAAACGGAAGTCCATGACCGAATTTCGTGACATTAGGGCTATTGCAGACAGAAACAATATTGTACTACATCGATGTTTCCTGTCGGTTCAATTTTTGAGTGGACTTTGCTGTTCGATGAGCATGAACGGTATACGAGTGGGGCACTTCACATGGCCCGTTGAGCGACTGAGCTGGCGCACATACACGCATAGAGCGTGATACGCAGAGAGCGTCCACCATAGACTTTATAGAACCTCTATCTCTTGTCGTCCTGCGGGAGGCGGTCACCCACACGTGTGTGAAGGCGTAATCCGAGCGGGAGGAAAAGGGGGTAACCACGTAATTTTCGTTGGCAGCCGAACTGTGTCGCTTCATTCTGATGTGTGAGGGCGCTACACATCACTCCGTTTGATATATATAGCGATGCTTTTTTGAACATTAGTAAGCAATAAAATTTAAAATTATTTTTAACACGCACCCCGGGGGGGAAACACTGGTTAGATTGATCATGGGCGACCTCTAATATTTAAATAGCTTGGGGGGGGTGGCTACACTTTTGTTATGTGTTCAATCAGTTATTTATAATGGTGTGTGTTTTTCTTGAAACATTGTTTTAAAGTGTCAGTTATTGCATTATTAGTTCAGTCAAACCTATAAAACCCCTTTGTTACCCCAAACTACATAGAAAAGCTTTATCAGTGGCTTAAAAGTAACCAATGCAACTACTTTGGTAACGGGCGTTAACTTCCCCTTATCAAACAATACGTGACGCTCCTGCCCCTCGCTTGACGCTGATCCATTCAAGCGCTGGTTGTGAACAGGTAATGACTTTGATTCAGCATTTCTCCCACCGCCTCGGGGGCGGGGCGAAAGCGCGAATTCCCGAATACCTGAGTAATGAAACTGACATTTAACTCGACAAAGCGGTCTAATAAATGATGTATTGATCTTGTGAATTAGCGAATTTTACTTTACAAATATTTTTTAATTGGATGTTAAAGTTTATATGGGAATATTACATGACACGCTGATCCTTTAACAATGCATTGGCGCAAAAAACGCACACCTTTTGGACAAAAGTGCCACAAATATTTGGACAAATATGCCACAAATACTGCCTAAACAAAATACTGATTTTGTGCACTTTTTACTTGTACCAATATTTTAAATTGGCCTTTGAACTTTGAAAAAAAGTGTTACCTTGCCAAAGCACTTACAGAGCCCACTGATCTAATAGCGTTGTTGAGCGCTCCAAATGCAAACTTTGCATGCAAAAATCAGGCAGCAATTGACAGCACTCTGGTCTAGTGGCATACAGGCATCGTCAGATTGACAGTACTCTAGCCCAATAATGTTGGGGGATCCATTGGGGCGGCAGTCATATTTCAGGGTGACCGTGCCACTCTTTATCACAACCCTGCTAAAAGTGCCAGTACTTGCGCTCATTGGCACCCCTTCAGCTGTTGGCGCCCTATTGCAGGACAGACCCGCGCATAGCTCACGTCATAGCCGCTGAACGCCACTGATCTGTCGACTCAAGAAACATCCTTACTGAGGGGTGTAAGTGAGAGATAGTGAGCCGATAAACACTTGAAGCAGTCTATGCCACACAGATATCAAGCTCATAAATGCCCAATGCTTTCAGCTGTTTTTGATAAATCCACTACTCTAAGCACTCTAGGTGGAAATTTCAACACCTGTGAAATTGCATAAGGCTCTGAGGATCATTATGACTTCGCATCACTACCATCTTTGCTGTCTTTAAGGACCCTGACCTTCCCTCCACGTCTCAAAACCGCCACTGAGAAGCGTTCAAATTCAGGTCATATGGCTTGTAAAGGTCGCAAAGGATCGTTGTTCTCACTGGCTCTCAGTAAAAGGGGGTAAGCTTAATAGAAAGGGTTTCCACTATACTATTTGAACCTCTGACCCTCAATCAAGTTGAGTGGTAAAACCATCAGGACATTAAAACACCCTAGCACTCTCGGAACTTTACGCTTTCATCTTCTCCCCATTATACTTTCTCTTATCTTGCTGCCTACGAGCTCACAACCTTATGTCCTGCGTGTGTTGTGGGGGTTGCCAATGCCCTACAACGATGGTTCCTCAACCACTGTTTCCTGTCCTCCCCTACCAAGTGCGTGTAGATTCTTACAACCTTTCGCCATGTCTGTATCAAGTACATCTCTCACACTACCTCCCGTTTCTTATGAAGGCCAATCCTTAGTATTGGAATAGAGATCTCAATGATGAGAACGCGGGCAATTGTGATATATAAGGTACGTTACGCGTCTATGGAACGCTGCTTTGTCGATCCACACGTGAAATGACAGACACAAATTGGTAGATGTACGTGCAAAGTTTTTCATTGGGGACGAAGATAAACATCAAAGTTACGACAATAAAGTCTGAAACTGTGGGAGTGAAACAAAAGAGATTTTGGGTATGTCACTGCTGTCTGGTCAGTGCTACATATCGTTAGATTTTAGTTCCCAAATACTGAGGAGATGATTAGCCCCAATCAGGAGACATAACAGTTGTCTATCTGGAAAGTAGTCACGATTGTGGTTATGTTATAATAGAGATTATAAGTCCTCAATTAAGGAATGAACGTGACAAAGTCCTGATATATTACATTTTCTGCAATGCTCGCCTCATTTGTGTCAGGGAGCAGTTATAGGTGGGGCTGTGTAAGGTGTGGGCTAAAATGGCAACCCAGAAGATGAGTTATTGCGTGTGCTCTGCACCAAATCACCAACTGTTCCACATGCAGGAAGTCTTTTTATAAGTGTTTCCGAATTTCTGCTATTCACTTGCTCTGGAACGTAATGATTGTTTGCTATCAGATCAACACACCATTGCTATCTCCATGTGTTTTTTTCAGGGTCAAGACGCAGCCAAAGCTTGCCCTTTCTTCCTTGATTATCCCCCTGGGATACACAAAGTTACCTTTCATGTGCATACTTGAGTAGAACAGAAACTGAGATTAGTTTTTTACATTTCTTGAAAGACATTACAGACTTCGGACGTAAAGAAAGATATAACTAAACGTATTGTTCCACTCTTTTAAGCATCGATGATTTGGTACATAAAAATTAAAGTGTGGTCTTCAGAAGACATTTCAGGGATAGTGAAGTTTATTTACCGAAGTGGGGGGGGATCACACCTCTAGCAGCTATTTGCACTTTCCCTTCTTTGCAAACCGTTTCACCCACTTTTTAAAAAATCTGCAGATAGTCCTAATAGGTTTCTTCTGTCTTGACTAGCTGGTTCCGTTTTCTCTTCCATACGACTTTCACCCCCCTGCTCCTGAGGGGACTGAAGGGGAAAGTGCATGAGCCCCCTGGTGAGTCCGAAACTTTGCTGGATTTCGCATTTCTGCTGGGAAAGGCGGCAAGCCCTGTAGTTCCTCGGTGCAAAAGTGCCAAGGACTAAACCTCTAGCGGTGTTGCATTCCTTCAACATTCTCTGCTAATGTTTAGAGTGTTTCAAAATTTATCTGGCGTCACCCGAAAAGCTTTCGTTTCCAGATTTGGTCTGCTCCTGTTCCCTGGTGAAGGAGTGTAAACTCGCCAGGATATTTACATAGATCCCTCAGACACTATCAACCACCCAGATTTACCACTCAATGTGCATCCGCCTCCTGCTTTACTCAATCTTTGATCTATACCTGCTAATGCGTCAACTGTACATAAAACTAACTCACAGCACAAAAGATTAAAGGGATATTTCACCCAAAAATTTTAATTCTGTCAAGCAGGGCAACCATCCCAATGCATACATCCAAATCTACTGAAGCAACATGAAAAACAAAGATTATCAGTGATCTGGAAACATTAGGTATGGGCTAACTTTCTATAATAGTTTACTTATGCTTTGGTTGAACTGTTTTCATAATCTTTTGTTTACGGCAGCAGAACGTCAAGGGGGTTGAATAAATTTGATTGCAACTGTATATCTGTGGCCACTGCAGACCCAGACACTTTCTTTGAATTGACTAGATATACACTGCCCTCTGGTGGGCGTTTGTGGAGGGTCTGCTAAGACGTCAGCAGTGTCCTCTGGGAGTTTGAGCATGGATGCACGTGTCCTTGTTGGATGACTCACCTTCCTGATATTGATCGATGCATTGTTGAAGGGAAAATTGCCATAAAACTCGAAGAATTCCTGCAACAGTTTCTCTGTGGATGAAAAAATTTTAACAACTGAAAATAAACAGCAGTGTCATTAACACTCAGTAAAAATGGAATGCATAACCAAAAGCATTATAGAAACGAGCCATCTGCCCAAAGGTGAAAAGGTAGAACCTTTCATTAAGTTTGTGTAAATTATGAAAACAATCCATGAGCTCCACTCACCTAATGTGTCTGTGTTCTGCTGCAGTGTAATCTTGCTAAGGTCACTGACAATAGTGCAGTCATTACCCTCAATGTCACACTTATCTGATGGTCCTGGAAAGTGCACACACACACAAAACATGAATATAATGTAAGTGACCTTCCATATAGAAATGGATTCTGTATCACTATTGTGGCATCACTGTCCTTGACCCTGGCAGACAAGAAAACGACTGTGTGTGTAGAATATCAGCTCAGAGGAGAGAAATACAGTGACGTATCCTGAGCCACTATACTTTAACATGTAGTTACAGCTGCTACAAGCAATGTCTCATGTATTTTTCTCCACACCACAGCACACACACACACACACATACACCACCCATTTTATACATTGTTGAAAACATTAAACGAAACCCTAAAATGACTAAATATCTGACTGTAGTGTAAAAAACAGAAATAGGAATGTGATAGCATTTATAATAATTATATTAGTATTTATTGAATAAATGCTTCAATTAATAACTCACGGCTACGAGTTATGAAGCTATGGAAAATAATTGACAAGGTTTTATAACAGGGCAATTTGACTAGTAAAATTAAATGTTAGTTCAAAGCAAATAATCCAAGCCATATAGAAATTTTTTTTAGACATGCAAAGGGTGTTTTATGACTTATTTCTTGAGAACAGATACATTTCTACCCTAATCAAAAAAAAATGTACTCTTCAACCGAATGTGGGGTCTGTAAGGTTGTTTTAATGTGATTTGAAAGTAGTCCTTCTCATGCCCATTCACCAATGTTAAATTTATAATTTGATCAAAAAACACGTAAAAAATAACGAACTGTACCCTAATTTATTGAAATATTATTTACAATCATTAGTTGATTTTTTTAAGTAGTGGTATTTGCGACCGATACACGCTTAGCCGTTTATGTTTTAGTAACTGACTTTTCGCCACAAAAGACGAAATACGGCACCATATAAGAACGGGTGAATGGACTTTTATTTTCGTTACAGCCGCTGCACGATACCGACACTATACCCGATAGCCGGCATATTTTTCATTGCATTTGTCCATTTTATTTAAAATATTGCGCTACGCACGAAACCAAAAGGAGGTAGAATGTATCAAACTATGTCCTGATGCGTTGGTCTTAACAATCTCATTTAATCAACATAAACACTCATTTATCTAGTTATCCATCTTCCGGTATCATTCTATTCAAGTATCAAACAAAATATCTCATACACCTTCAACATGTCTTCTCACAATTATCACAGTTTATTCACTATAAGTTTATAAAATCGAGCGATGTAAGCGAGGGTGTCTGAGGCTCATAAAATCGACAACAGGAACTTTTCAGAGTTAAAAGAACGTGTAGGAGAACAATTCAGACTTGATACGGTCCAGCTAAATTAATGATAGAAAGTTATGTCAATGTATGACCTCACCAGATAGATACCAAAAATTAATTCATACAGGCTGAGTCAATGATTTACACGACTAACTCAATAACATGCTTGTCAGGTGACCCCTATAGCCTTCAATTGCGCAACCAGAGTAGTCGACTCCTGGCATGGTCAGGCTGTTCACCAAGCGGATTTTCTTGTCAAACACACCTGAAACTTCATTTTTTTACACTCCGACTCGGTCGGGATAAATCTTTGGTCCCCTACATGTCTTTGATCAATTTTAAAGTGTGTGTAGTTCAACCTGTAGTGCAGAGAATTGTTTTGGTATACTATATCCACAGTTGTTAGTTTATTTTTGCATTCCCACTTTACGTAATACCCATGCTAGGTAACAAATTATTATAGCATGACTGCACCGTAGTACATTCGCTTTGGGATAAAAGCCAGATCTGCTAAATGCATAAGATATTATAATTGTATATAAAATTATAATTTTACATAAATGAACCCTATAGTGTCCTAAACCCACTATTAAAAGAAAAAATATCCAAAATATATCGGTCTCTGAATATTTTTTGGTTTGTGAAACTGTATATCATTCTTTTAATTTTTTTTAGCTAATGTCACACTGTCAATGCCGCCATTAGATAAAATGGTATGTAAAATACAATAATTAACTGAAAAATCTACTATTCCATCACGATTCTATCAACATGTTTCATTACTTTTTTTTCTCTATGGTAGCATACATCATCTTTAATTTAATAGCATTAGGAGTGTACTCTTGCAGCAGCTTAATTATACTGTCAATCCCGGTTTATTTGCTGGGTAAAAATTGCTCTAGAACCATCGCTATACAAGTCTCCTACCTGTGATTTTTCATAAATAGAAGTCATCGTCATTGAATGGCTTGTTTAATCTGAACGTGCAGGCGATTAATTACTATTTTCAAAAGGCACTACATATACTGACAGAAACACTCAATGACGCCAGCCAAACCACACGCACAGGCACCCAAACGGCATTATGTACTACTGTTGGCAAGACTTATAAGTGACAATTACAGTACAGCCTACGCATTCCGCATCCACACAGTCCGTTAGCTTCACTTTCCGCCATAAAGTCGTGTATATCTTAGTTGCAATAAATGACGTGGGTTATGTGAGTGAAATGCGCGCCTATAAATGGTGTCGTGTACGGGATTTAACGATTGTTAGTTTTAAATCACGAATGATGCGTGCTAAGTGATCGAACATCAATAATACACCACCACGAAGTGGGCGAAACAAATGCTCAATCCTCCCTACCATTACGTAACGTTGTTCCTTTGTATTTACTTACTTAGTCTTTTATGAACAGATATCCAAGCCGACTACACAAACTTTCCATTGAATAGTTCCCTTAGTGACAGATAAGGGATTTCACTCAAAGAAAATCTACCAGCGCGCGCATCGCTGCGCCGCCCGCAAACGCTCAATCCCCTCAGATGATTTTGACATTACCTCTGGCGCAAAAATCAGTCTAACAGGCAGTACTACTGATGTTTTATATTTCATTGCTACATATACGTTCGTAGACATCGTTCATCGCTCCATTCTGCTGTCTGATGTCGGTGTCTTTTTGTCTGAATATGGCACTTATCACATGCTGTGTGGTATCGGCGAATAGTATCGGGGCATTTTAACCAGTACGAGTACAAGAGCTCAGTATCGGACCCGATACCGATACCAGTATCGGTGCACAGACATCCCTAATTTGTTAATATCTTGTGAATATGTGTAGTTTACTTACCAACAAAGAAAAAGCTGAATTTTTATCAGCCATTACTCTAGGTTTTAGCGTCACATGATTGTTCAGAAACCATTCTAATATGTTGATTTGATACTAAAAAACATTTATTATTATCACTCTTGTAAATGGTTGTGCTATTTATTTTTAAAAGCAACACTGGAGCAGAGAAAAAATCGCTTTTTGATTTTTTAATTGAGTTCTGTTTTTATTTATTATTATTTTTTACACTTTGATTTCTGAGCCAAACTCATCTGTCACAGGACAGAACATAATCTAAGAGATCCTGTTTCAGTCATAACTTAGTTTTGACCAAATGTGTAGTTACTGTCCTTTGCCTTTGTATGGCAGTGTAGTACAATAGACAAGAAACTGCAGAAAAGCATGGCTGTAAAGGACAATTGTGTATACCTGCCAGCTCCTTCAGTCGGTCCAGTGTGGGCAGTATGGGAGGATTCCTCTGTTGTAGAAAGAACACTACCATGACCGTTAAAGAGAAGTTGGTGATCCATGCTCCTGGAATACTGCTTGTGATACTATGAGCCCGAGCCCAGCACCGCACACTGAACACCAGATGCCGAACACGAGGGTCCAACTGGCCGGGTACAAGAACACAGTGCAGTTCTTACGCTTCAATAGGATTCCTCCACCGGAAACCGCCACCCTGCACACATGACAACGTAAAATAAAACAAGACATGTACCTGGGTTTAGGACGGGATTACCAGTTTGATCAAAAAATTTAAGAATATTTGGAAAACCAGTTTAAAAAAAATTGGAAATAATTTTTTTGATATTCAATCTGGTGCACAGTACTTTTAAATGACTGTCATTTCATATTTAAACAATTAAGTCATACCAAAATAAGCAATTCAAATAAAGCATATACATATATCTAAATAAGTAAATAAGAAACAATCACATACCAGGAAACTGTCAAAAAAAGCAGACCAAATCTGTTGTGCTATTAATTATGTATAAACATACTGTATTTATTAGTAAAATTGCAAGCATCCTGGACCTGTCATCCAAAAAAAAAAAAAAAAAAACTAGAACTTCAATAATATTAATAAAATTAATTTCATGTCTTTTTACTCCTGTGTTCATACATCCTCCACCAGAAGTCCATCAAGGGCAAACAAAGGTATGTTTCTCTCATTATGCACATATAGTGTACACCATACACATCTGGGAATACCCCCTCTCTAACCCACAGCTTGCCCCATGAGGGGTCCCAGTGCAACAAAAACTGCTGAGCAGGTTTCTGTGCATTATTAATTTGTCACGTTCTAAAAGGAAGCATAAGAGTGACCTTTGTTTTGAGGAAGTGTAAATGAGAGTGAGAAAATAACACTGGCAACCCTTAAAGCCCACATAACAATACTTTAAAAGCCCTTCTATGGGACTTACAGAGATTAACTATTGCTTAACTTCTCAGCTTGCAAAGTCTTATTTTAAGATGCAGTTTAAAAATGGCTAATTAAGTCATACGTCATTCAGCTGACATTACCTGTTATTGGCAGTGAGATCACACTGAAAGCCAGAGGGTTGGTGAGCAAAGCGGACAAGAGGACATCGAGCTTGAAGAATGTTCTGGACTCCCACACATCCAGGGCCGAACTGGTCTACACACTTCCCAATGACTGAGAGGATACTCTGGGTCACAGGGGGGGGGGCATCATGCCCTCGCGCTTATGGCTCCTCTCTTTGCACGCGCTTCTGGGTACTTCCAAGACAGTCCGGATCCCTGTGTTAAAAAACATTACTGTATACAATAAACTTGAAAATATACTGCTTCGGTTCTAGGGGAACCTTAATTGTAGAAATGTAATGTAGATTTTTACTGTGGACATATCCTTTAAGAACGACCAGAACAACTGAATTGTATTAATTTATTGTAATATTTTTTTGTAAATACAGTCTTCAATGCACTGCACAGCTATATTTAACCTCCAAAACAAGAGAAGAGAACAATAAATGGCACTCATCACACACATGCTGTATTTCAATATCTACTAATAAAAAACATCAATCAGAACTAAAGGCAAAAACCTCCAATAATTAGATTTTCACATCTGAAAGGTACACCGGGGAGTGCGGCCCCTTCACATACTAATATAGATACTAAAAATGACAGTTCAACGCCAGCTAATGCAATATTCAGTATGGTCCAAAACATAACCTACAAAACGTCCTACACCTATAGGATCTGACTTTTTGCTGCTAAACAAGCGTGAAATAGTTTGGTAATTTTCCAGTGGGTACGCTCGAGTACTGTACTCCATTCGAAGAGGGCGAAACCATAGGAGAAACTCAATAACTGATGGTTACAACAATAGAGAATAAGTGTGGATATTTGCAAAAAACATACCGTGTTTTATTGTGCTTTATTGATGTTTCGTTGCTGCATTCTTTGTAGCTCATTTACTTTATAACTAAAATACCATCCGGAGTTTTGAGATTGAGATTATTGGATGTCCCAGACAAACCTGATGGTTGAAGAAAAGGTTAAACTGAGTTATCCGTCTTTGCAAATGAACTATTCAAATATTCTTCAAAATATCTTCATGTTCCAAGTCATTCAGGTTTGCAATGATAAAAGATAGAATTTTGTGTAAACTATCCTAATCTACTTAGGTAGTCCACAGCACTGACCTTTTTCTGGCTTGTTGCATAGATGCCATCAAGTTCCAGAATCATGTCAACATCACAGCCCAGTTTACCAAAGCTGTTGACAGAGGAGCCAAAAGGCCTGATAATGCATTCTGGAAAATATGCTCCAGCTATGTCTCGAAGCAGAGAACAAACAAGGAAGCGCAGACTGATGTTCTCTTCTGTGAGCTGCAAGGTCTCTGTCAGACACTGCAGTTGTTCATCTATCTGTAGAAGAAACGTGAAGAGAAGATACATATTTGAAGCTCCAACCAGCAGACATAAAAAGGAACTGCTAAACGCATCTCCCATTCCAATTTTTATCCTTTTCCATTAGCCACATCCATATGTCTCTTGTTTAAAAAAAAAATCACATACGCTCCATAGAGAACTCCACTGTCCTTTATCCGAGATCCAGCTAGTGATTATCATTGATTGAGGATTGGACTGCTCTTTGACTTGGCGATGGATATGATAGCTAAAACAGCAACTAAAACTGACCTGCCCGGTGGCCATTTATGACAGCAGGTCCGGATTTGTAAAAAGAGAGCGCGAAGCTTCATGTTAGCAACAGGGCGGGTGTCATATGAGTGCGCCTCCTTCATGAGGCAATGCTCTCTCTGCATGTGGAGGATTCAACTCACTGGTCTTGCTCCCTACAGAAAGAAGACCATTATAAGCACAAACAGTTCTGTCAGTTTCAGATCTTGTGATCACAGCATCCACAATATTTCTAGATATTAATGTCCACTATTCCTAGTTGGTGACGTATAGTGTTCTGCAGCACTTCACGTAGCGATTTTAGAAGAAATTTCCGTTGATTGTCCCATTTTTAAAGGACGGTAATCTAAAACTTCGTTTAATGCCTTTTAGCTTAGGCGGCGCGAGCGTGATCAACACAGACCTTTCAGCTTCTGTCTGCATTTCTCCTCCCCGCTTGCTGGTGATCTATAAAAGTGTTTTGTACTGCTCCTTGGGCCTTTCGTGAATAAAACGAAAGTGTGGAGCAAGAGGAAACAATAGGGAGCTCGAGTTATTGGACTGTAACGCCCCATTGTTATTTCCTCACGATTCTCACCACAAGACGACAGCTTGGTATTATTTTTGACCATAAACTGTCACTTTTTATCTATTATATATAGTTTATTTTTTATTACTAGCTGGCCACGTGCTATTACTAGTAAGGTGTGAATCACTGTGGTCTATTGGTCAGCTTACAGTACTCAACAGTAAAACAATGTTAGTCTACCCTAGGGGCTTTCGCTGCCTGTTCTCTTCTCTCATGGGCATTTGAGTGCTGATGTAACCGAAGTGATGCTTACTTGCGTTATGGGTTCCATAGTCCAATGCCAAATTTATCAATGCCCACCCTCAACACCCTGAAACGGTAACCACACGACTGGCCAAGGAGCCGCCATTTTTGATTTAGCGACGGGCACGCGTGTGACGTACCCATTGGCTCTAGCAGTGGCTGTGACGTACCTCAGTTCTAGCGTTATTCGCTTTTGGAAAACCCACCACGAAAAAGGCCAGCTGGAGATCACCAATTTGTCATAAATACCTACTTGACAATGAGCTTGGGAGATTGAGACATGACCCATTTTCTGAATACGTGGAATTTGCTTACTGAATTCCGTTTAGTGGACTTTTTCCTACAGGTTTCTCTCCAGTGAGTATGGTGAACGCATACGTGCCTTCCCGCTCTCCACTGGTACAGACGTTCAGTAATACTCGATGACCCTAAAATATCTAGGGGTTTGGCTTCTCGTTTGCGTGTGCAGACAGGCGTCGTCCTTGTACATCAAGGATCTTCTGTTTGGTACTTTTGATGTCAACACCGAATCGTTCTGTGTGCACACCAACAACAGCCAAACCCTAGATATTTTAGGCATTATGAATCCCTGGCATGACTAGGGTCCTGGGTAAATGGCACGTATGGTCACCCTAATGTAAATGCAGATGTCAAATAGACGATCTCCGTCATGTGCTATCAGGAAAATTCATTCCCGTGTCTCAAAAGATTCGTTTACTGACTCGTTTAGTGATCTTTTCTGCAAGTGTAAAAATTGTGATGTTATTTTCTAGCCTATCAGAATTAACGAAACGGCATTGTGCTAGGTCAGCGAACTTCACTAATTTATAACCAATACAGTTTTTCACCTCGCACTGTATATCATAGAAAGAGCACGAACGTGTGGGTCTTTCTTTATACCGGTTCATACTAGTTTATGCTTTTCTTTGCTATCGCAAGAACGAACAACTTTTTCCTCTTGCGTATCATGAAGATGAAAGCGAATGACATCTTTTTATTCCACGGAACATTCTGATAGGGGACTGTGGGCCGGCAAAATTAATGGTGAGACTACTGTTGACCCTGTATCAAAAGCGAGACGTCCAGGAGAAAACCGCTGCATGTTAACGCGAACAACGACCTCACCGCGGTTGAAACTTAGGGGGCGCCAGCTTCACTGTCATCATTATCTAGACGCGGCGTCAGTCTGTGAGAGCCTTAGTTGGGAACTCATGGACGACATCGTGTGAGTCATTGCCACTGCTAAAGAATCGATACACAACTAGTGACCCAAAGGTGTCAAAACGCTTTGGGAGTTCATCGGATATTATCATACTGTTGTTTTTATAGACAATTTCGAGCACTATTTGCTTTTATAAGTTTAAAATGTTGGGCGGCAGCAGCAGGTCAATCAGGTTCGGTTATTGGCCGTGTTGCGGCTGCCTATTTTCTATAGTCAAGACTCAGACTGTTTTCGGATGCTATTATCTTTTTTGATCAGTAATGCTAAATAGACTTGTGTTGTCTGGGTTGGAGTGCTAAAGTCTCACATACATGCTTTTATTATTACTTAATGATTCCACATGAAGTAGCCTATAGAAGATGTGGTTGTCAGAATTTTTCAGCATTGTGTGTGTATTTAAATTGGGGGTCTGTCAAAACAGACAGTGAGTTTGTACTTTAGGACCTTGAAAATATCTTCAAGTTTCAATGTAAAAGTTTTAGCTGCCATTTGTTTTTTAATACGGCAAGTCCCTCGGGGGGGGGGGGTTAGCTAAAGTTTCCCACCCCCTGAAAACCCACCGCCTCGCCCAGTCATAATTGCAGGCAAAATCGTCACCGCTCAAGCAACAATCAGAAACATGCATGGGTGGGGGTGAACCCAAAAAAAAAAAGCAACACCGTGGAACGAATACATTGCGTACGCAAAACAAAATGTAGGCTGCCTAATTACGAAGGTTAGTTAATGTTCTGTTTCTAATGATCAAACATTCTGTTGTAGGATTCAATCAAGGATGGAGTACGAGAATGAAAATGCTGGTATAGAACTGCTTCTCGCTCACATGAACATTGAAGACTTCATCCAAGAGGCAGAGAATTTCTACTGTGTTGGCGAGGAGGTGGAAGCAGGAGTTTCATTTGAAGAAAGTTTCTCGCAAGAAGACATGGATGAGATTGTGGAGACGCCACAGGATTTAATCTCACATGTGCAAAATCCTGGAAAGGTCCGTTACGGGACTGCATCCGACCTCCTGGACTTTGTAAATACGGTTTCAAACACCCCGTCCTCCTCTCTACTGGAGGTGGGTGAAGAAATGGGGGTTCTGCTAAACAAGGTAAGTTCTATAGGGGGTTATTTTGATGACATAACAGATGCATAACATATACACTAACAGTTGCAATGTACAGTTCAGTATTAAAGCATTATGTAAGTGAATGAATTGTTTAAAC